>CAJNDT010002101.1:483423-508423 GCA_905221615.1 Symbiodinium sp. CCMP2592
AGGATATGCTACTCGTTCAAGAACACAGGCTCGTTCTCAAGAGAGAATTGTCCTTTCAAGCATGAGGCAGCGGCTACCCCAGCTCCGGAACCAAAGGCAAAAGCTAAAGCTAAATCCGAAGCGAAGGCAGCTCCAGCGAAGCCGAATGCCAAGGCCAAGGCGCTCCCTGCGGCACCCGCCATCAGATTGTGCCGAAGGTGGAATCCATCAGCTCCGGCGATATGGAAGCGATCCTCAAGACAAGATGAGGAGGAGTCAGATTGTCCATCCGTTGACAGCGACGCTGATTCGGATTGTTCAACAGACGACGAATCCTCGGGACCGACTACGTCGACCCGAAAAGGGATCAAGCGTAATGTGACATTCGCCGATAACGTGAAGTTCATTTCTTCGTGTCCTAGAAGATCGAAGAAGGACAAAGAGCGGAAGGTGAAGTACGTCGACATGGAAGCGCTTGTCAACGATGAGGATCGCGCCGTGAATTTGGAATTCGCCAAGCACAAAGCGAGATTGAGGGCACAGGTCATGAGAGACATGGTTGACGACGATGATGATCAATGCGGAGATCGAGTTTCATTCGTACGAATCCCAGGAACGGCTCGAGTGGAAGAAGTTTCCTTCTACGACGGTGAGGATTCCATCGTTGAGCGTGAACTCGATGCTGCGCACAGCAAACGGATCATCAATCAAGGTGTATTCAAATGCATGGTTCAACCAGTCATCCTCAAGAAGAAGATCAAGTTTCTCATGGACACTGGGTGTGGCCACGACCTCATATCTCAGAAGAAGATCGAGAAGCATAGTCTCGAGACACTCGTGACTCCAGAGCCCATATCATTTCAGACAGCAAATGGAATAACCGATACCGATCTCGTGTCGAATTTCCAGACTGAGTCGTTCGAGGAACCGATCAATGCTTATGTGTTGGATGACACACCGTCGGTGCTTTCCATAGGTAAAAGATGCATGAACTTCAACTACGGGTTTGTGTGGCCACCCGGAAGGGAACCATTCATGATCAACCCGCAGGGCAAGAGAATATCCCTGTTCGTGAACGGTGACATTCCGTACATTCGCGCCGGGAGTTCCAAGTCACTGGTTCATGATGATCCGGAGGCCAAAGCGATCACCGAAATCTTCAAGGGTGTGCTAACCGCGGGTGATGTTGACGTCAGGGTCGCAGCTGCCGCTGAAGCTGCACCGAGCGAAATTGAAGCAGAAGAAGAAGGTGACGATCATGAACGACCTCCTGATCCTGAACCCCAAGAACCGCCTATAGAAGAAGTACCAGAGTCCGAGGCCGGACGACCTCCGGACGACGACGAAGGAAAAGGAGTGGGTGAAATTCCATTGGACGGTGACGATGAGGTGATCATTGATGTGGAAGGCGACGGTGCGCCGAGCCGCAAGGCCAGAGTCGGAACACTGAAAGCCGAAGCCAAGACGTTGGCACATCTGTGTACTCATCGCTACCGCAATCCATATTGCGAATCGTGCATACGCGCGAAGATGAAGCACTTGCGGACACAACGAGGTGCGTTTCAACGTGTGATCAAACACTGGGGAGATCTTGTGACGTTCGACTTCCTCGATATGCGCAAGGCCGCCGAAGCAGGTATCGGACTCGATGATGGAGCACGTGAAGTTCTAGTCATCAGAGACATCGCCACCAAAATGATCGCAGCGATTCCCACGGCTTCAAGGAATACTGACGAGGTCGTCATGGCCATCAGACGCCTAATGGGGAGACGCAAGATTCATATGGCGTATAGTGATGAAGCACCAGAGTTCGATTCAGCTATGGCGCAGTTGAAGATCGTGATAGATCATTCCCTTCCAGGGAAACCCAGTAACAATTCACTCGCTGAACGATCAAATCAAGAAGTGATCAACACAGTCGCAGCATCCATGCTACACGCCGGATTACCCGCCCAATACTGGTCATTTGCGCTGAATTGCGTGATGCAGAACCTCAACATTGAAGATGTGGAGGGCGATGGTGATTCAGCATGGAAACGAATGACTGGAAAGGACTTCGAGGGAAAAGCCATACCGTTTGGGGCCAAAGTCTTCTTCAAGCCGACGGATACAAGGCCGAAGACATATGGCAACAAGTTCGATCCAAAGGGGATCCCAGGCATTTTCGCCGGATACATCATCACTGCTGGTCAAGGGTGGTCCAAGAAGTGAATGAAGGAATTTGCCAATGCGAACTTGTCATGGACGCATGTTCCCAGGAAGATGAGACCGTACGAGACAGAAGTTATCTACTTCCCAGAGGAGATAACGTTTCCCCTGAAAGCCGAGTACGAGAGGATGAACTCAACCATTGAGGGACTCAAGGACCTCGAAGGAGATAAAGACGTCGATGACGGGGATGACGGTCCGCCTGGAGGAAATGGTGGCAACGGGGATGATGATGATCAAGATGGTCTTCTTCCTCCACCGGATCCCGGAGAAGATCCTGACTACAGGACATAGATCCATCTGACATAGAGACGGAGCCGTCTGGCGAAGTCTTCAAGTCAGCAGAACATGAAGCTATTGATGCTATAGGAGACAAAAGACTCGAAGAACTAGACGAAGAGCTAGGTCTACGTGCAGCACCGCCTCCTTCTGAACCAAAGGTCACTGGAAAAGATCGACGATCGCCCCGCGAAGTCGGTCCAACCGGTAGACTCATCCCCGAAGGAGACATCGAAGAACCTGGAGAGATCATCAAGGTCTTGAAAGAAAAGAAGTTGGCTCCTGAGGAGATTGAACATTGGAGTACGGGGAAGAAAGGGGACGGCATTGTATATCTCACTGATGATGGTGAAGCCTGTAAGATCGATAAAAGGGGAGTTCCATACAAGATCCGAAGCGACGGTCGACGAACCCTTCCTACACGGCGACCTATCCATTCCTACTCTCCGGAAGCATGGAAGAAAATGAGCGAAGCGGAGAAGAAGGCAGCGTACAAGAAAGAAAAGCGAGACAAAGCTCGAGTTGCCAAGAAAGACCGGAAGAAGGCTGTGATAGGAAAGAAGATAGTCACCAAGATTTTGGACAACATGATCTTTCCCAAGATTGTTCCATGTGAAGAAATTGATCTGCAACTCAACGTGTCCATTGACGACGACGATGGATGGTCCTGGGCACAGTCCTATGTGGATCAATACACACAAGAACAATTCTTGGCAGATGTCGTGCCGGCCGTTCCGGCGCATATGGTCATGGATGATAACTGGATTCCGTCTATGCCGTGTACGACTTCTCACAGAAACGTACATCGGGAAAAGAATCATGCAGGAGGATCATGCTTCAATGCCATGGTCACTCGACCCGTCACACGCAAGGAGATGGTCAACAACCCCAAGGCCATGGAAGCTTTCATGAAAGAATGGAAGGGATTGTGGGACCAAGAGGTGTTTGATTTCTCAACTACGCGTGAATATGACGACGTCGTCGCTGAGGCAAAGAAGAAAGGTGAGAAAGTACATATGGCGCGAGTACATGGACTGATATACGAGAAGAACTATCAGCTCAAAGAGGACGATCCTGCCAGGAAGTTCAAAGGGCGAGGTGTACTACTCGGTGATCAGGTCAAAGATCAAAATATGGAAGCCGCGTTGTTTCAGGATTTGGGGAATTCCCCGGCTACGTTTGACGCCTCACGGTGGGCAGATTATTACGGATGCCTTCCTGGCAACGATGTCCAGATGGCGGATGCTATCCAAGCATACATTCAGGCGAGACTATCGGGCACTCCATGTTGGGTTGAACTGCCTGATGAAGCCTGGCATCCATCTGCGAAAAGGCATAAATTCCGTAGACCTGTGTGTCGCCTGATCAAAGCCCTATATGGACATCCTGATGCAGGAACCATGTGGGAACAACATTGCCATACCGCGGTACAGAAAGTAGGATTCAAGCCGATTGGCGACGAATGGCCATCACTGTATTTCCACCCGCAGATGAAGCTCTTACTTGTCATCTACGTGGATGATCTCAAGATGGCAGGGCCCAAAGAGAACCTGCCCAAGGGTTGGGACATGCTGCGCCAAGAACTTCGATTGGAAGAGGAAACGCCACTAGGTTTGTATCTGGGTTGTCGCATCTCCAAGGGCGAGGCAACGTTGCATGACAAAACGAAGGTGCAGACCGTTACCTACGACATGGAGACGTACCTGGACATGACAGTCAAGAAGTACTGCGACGTGACTGGGTTCGATCCGACAAAATTCAAGACGGTACCATCGCCGAGTCCGGCTGAGGAGACTAAGAATCACCCAGCTCGCGCTCCGGCACAGTCAGGTAAAAGCCATCGATGCACGTGGTGTGGACACACCATGCCTGTTGATAAGGATGGTCGGCTTGTTCCGCCTCCACCTATTCCCAAGGCGCCAGAGGAAGAGGAGATCAACGAGGCTAATCGCGGTGCACTTGCTCCGCAGGCAGCAAGCATTCTCATGAAATTGCTTTATGCCGCGCGCATTTGCCGCTTTGATCTTCTGCGCAGTATCAACAATCTCGCGCGCAAGATCACGAAATGGACCAAGAAGGAGGATGCTCTTCTTCATCATCTCATGGCCTATGTGCACCAGTCCAAACATCACATGATGATTGGATGGGTCGGGAACTCCTTGGAGGACTCGTCCATCGGGCTGTTTGCAGATGCGGACTATGCAGGTTGTGGAGAAAGTTTGAAATCTACCTCCGGTGCTCACTTGCACATTCAAGGTTCTCACACAAGATTTCCCTTGGCGGGACTTAGCAAAAGGCAGGGGTGCTTGAGTCATTCCACACCTGAGGCCGAGATTGTCGCGGCCGACTTTGCCATGTCACGTCTTGGATTGCCTGCTATCACGTTGTGGCAGCAGCTTGGGGGGCAAGACCCCAACTTCGTCTTCTACGACGACAACCAGACCATGATCGGGGTGATTCGCACGGGCAAGAATCCGACTATGCGTCACTTGGAACGTACCCACGGCATCTGCATTGGATGGATGCATTCTATCTTTCAGGAAGGTTACGTTTCTCTTGCCTATGAGGTCACTGCCAAGATGTCAGCGGACATACACACCAAGTCGTTCAAGGATTCTGTGTCCTGGACACATGCGTGTCAGCTCATCAACATTTTTCCGCCGGATCTCATTGGCTCCCAAGAGATTATGGATCTGATGCGCCCTACTCATACACAAAGCACGGATGAGAAGGGCCAACAGCATTACTCGTTCAAGAGCGAGGTGCCTTGTTTTCCTTACACGCAGACGCCGATCCTCCCTCAGGTGTTGTATCGCGCTGGATTGTCGAGTAAGGAAGGCTTGCAAGAACATGACAGTGTGGACCCCATCCTGGTTGTCAAGTTCCCGCGCATGTTGCGGGGGCCGCCTTCCGCGTTGCCGCCTGGTCGTTACCTTCGGTCGACTTGGATTCTTCGTGAAGGGCAGTGGCACCAAATGGAGGACCGTGCTGCTATCCTTGATCAACCGGGCAAGTTCGACCGCTATGTGGAGCGTGCTGTGTTTCAGTACCATCCGGTACGGGGGCATTTGCGCCCCGCAGCTATTGCGGACGTCCTTGCGCCGCCGTTTTTGCCTCCTCCTGAACCGCCTTTGGGCCAGTCTTATGTGCGCGCCCTGCCCGCCAAATGGCGAGCGGTGGTTGTCACACTGGCGCGTGCCATCCATGGGGGGTACCAGGGCTTTACATTACCTCTTTGTTTCAACGGCCAGTCCAAAAGTCAAGCCTCCCAATTCGGCTATGACCAATGGTCGTCAGTGTACGAGGATGTATGGCATGATGCGGCTGAACAGAAAAGGGAATATCAAGGATATGATGGAGCAATTGTGCCTCACGTGGTCAATTTCGCCGAAAACAAACCCAAGGAGGGCCTGGTGATCCAATTCCTCGACCACGATGGAGGGTTGGTCCATACTTACAAAAATCCTTACAGCCGTTGGAAATACCGTATCACTATCAAAGATGCTCCAAAGGCAGTGACGGTGTGGACATTGGTAGGAGTCGATGAGGAGAACTGGTGGAATGAGTATGCTCCTGGCAAGGACTGCATTGCGCAGCATGCTCCCGATTCTCACTACGACCCTGGGTTGCAAGTGAATGTTCTGAGTATGGGGCGAGAAGTTGACGACGCCATGTGTGCCTACCTCTTCGATGTGGTGGAAGCAAGGAAAACAACCCTAACTCCGTGATCTTCATTGGTGCAGGGGTGTTGGGCAAGAATTCGTGGCTGAGTCGGAAAATCGCTGACAACCCTGAAAGGGCCAAATTGCGGACAGACTACCCATGGGGGGAGGTCGTCCAAAGAATTGCGCGCAGAGCGGCATCATGGGGGTTCCAAATCATCATCGAAGTACCTCCTCGAGTACCAGTCCAGGAAACCAAGCAGTACAAGGGACTTCAGGAAGATGCCATGTGGAAGAGCATCAAGATCCAAGGATGCACTCACGGGCAACGTTATACCTTTCGGGATCCTGTATCTCCCGGAACCGCCGTTGAGCTCGGCTACTGCAAGGATGAATGGGAGTACATTGCCGCAAACGTCGCGTTGCATCCTAAGTCGTCTGACGTGTGCTCGTCCAAACATTTGCACATGACCGATTCGGACGCTAAGGATCGATCTGATAAATGCGAGTTGACTAGCCAAATCTCCAGGAGATTGCTTAAGGCCTTGAATTTTCAGGCAACGGGCGATGGGAGATTGGTAGCAATGCCGTCGAAGGCTGGTGGACGAAAGCCTGACCGCATGATTGTTGACCTCTGTGGCTTGGGCAATGGCTACGCCGTGCCTAAGTCCACTAAGGGATGCGCTCGCATAACTTGCAAGGAGCTAATTGGCTCTAAGGCCGATGAGGACAGCCTTATCGGTGCGATGAAGGATGCGTGCCGGAATGACCTGCGCACACCTGTGCTATTCGTGGCATCGCTTTTGCGATCAGGTGTTGGTCCTGGAAGTAGTGAAGGGGCTTGCGTGGGGGGTGAGAAACGTTCCGGTGGGAAGTACAAGGTTTTCAGAAGTGTCTTGAAATCTCTCAAACGCCTGCTGAAGAAGTGTGCGGAATTTTCCGACGTCTATTTTTCGCTTGACATGCCTTCTTCATGTTCATGTTGGTCTTGGCCAGAGTTGCATGCTCTTGTTTCAAGTGGCAAGGTGACGAAGGTTAAGATTGATGACCATGTTGGTGCTGGTGGCGATGGTGGTGGACGCAGGATCATGTTCTCTAACATGCCTGAAGCGGATCGTTTGATGGTGAGAATGGATGATTGCTTGGACCATGAATCGAAGAGCAGTTTGTCGCAGCGCATTGATGTGTCATGGCGGTCGATTGCGAGGAATGTTCGCAGCCTTGTTCGAGCTCATGTCAGTGTCAGTCATGATGCACATGAATCTGAGGACATTGCATGGCAGCAACGTCAGTGTATAGACGCTGATGAAGGGGCTATAACACAGCCCCAACTAAGGAACAACTAAGGTCTGACCCGACGGATCGGGGAAGGGTGCCTCTTACAGAGCACCCGGAACCGTGAAGTCGCATAGGGGTAGGTACTTCTCTCCTACGGAGGAAGGACCGAATCCCGAGCCATGGGTGAAAGCTACAATGCCTACGAGCTGGCCTTCGAAGGAGTGGACCATGAAGAAGTTTTCCCTTCTGGTGGGATGATGCGGACGTTTCTGAAGTTCCACAAGTTTCTGCAGATGTATTCTGAGGACTCGTCGCAGAGCGTTTCGCTCCCGCCAAAGATTACGAAAGACAAAGTGGTCGACAATGATCTCATTCGCACATGGGCAGCTTTCAAAGCACCTCCGTTGGTCTTGCTGTTCACGTGTGCAAATCTGTCGCCAGGAGGGGATCTTTCCATTCGAGTCCGAGAAATCCTCAAGGCTTGCTTATTTGCCGCCCCGGAGGAGTACATGGACAAACCCTATGGGGAGATCCTCGCCATGGTCATCAAGTTTGGTGGAGGTCTCAAACACATTGTTGCTGACTACGGAGGGAAGTTTCATGCCATCACAAGATTTATGGTGGATGAGGAAGTGATCCGCGATGATGCAAAGTTGGCTGTGGTTGAACTGGAACAAGAAAACAAGTTCGGTTCGACTTGAACACTGCAACCAGGAACATCGTCAATGCGGACGTGTACTACAATCTCGCCGTTCTCATCAATTCCGTGGAGACGCCCTACCAGGCCGTGACAGACACGAGAATTCAACAATGGTATACGGTGAATCAGGACTACTACCACAAGTTGCCTATGTCAGGCAGAGCACCTGACCAATCCGACCTGTTGGGAGAGCCTACGTTATGTAGGGTGTGCAAGCTGATGTACATGTTCGCAAAGCACACTGGGTATGGGCTTCGGACCTACAACCAGGAATGTGCAGCGGGCAACGATGGCGCTACGCCAATCAACGTTCACCAGCTGGCTTTGATGATGCGCACATTGCCTCAAGGCATGGGACATCCGCTCGCCTTTGCGATGAACTCACTTCAGGCGTTCAGTGTTTGTCTCCACGTGCTTCATTCCTATGTATCATGGATTGATCCACAAACTGGACTCCCGCATTATCGATGGTCTAATGACGTGCTCCCCGATTCCGACTACACCACGTATGCTTTCCTCAAGTACCATGTGGATGCCGTATGTGCAGCTCAGGACAAGAACGGTTTCCAATTGCCGGATGCGTTCCGTGGCTACACCTGGAATCAATGCGGAGTTGAATCTGGGTACGTGGTCGACTGCTCTACCAAACGCGCCACATTGGGCATATGGGAAGCGGAATTCCAACAGATGAGGGCACCAAGTCCGCTTATGCAAGATGATGGCCTGTTTCCGCCCAACCTTCAACGGCATCCTAGCTGGGTATACTCAACGGGGAGAGTTGCGATGCCTACGGCAAGCAACCTCGAACCGGAAGGAATCGTGCACCCTGAGCATGGAAGAACGCCGGAACAATCGCAAGGATCCGCTGCCGGACCTCGAGCCACCCCTAGCCACGGACCAAAGAGGGCAAGGACGGACGAGGCAACGGCATCGGCGTCGTCATCTTCTGCGGCACCTCCTCCACAACAACCGCCTTCGCAACCGGAAGAGGAACCATCGCAACCGACATGGGAGGAAGCTCCAATCCCTGCTGGCGCTCAGGAAAGTTGGTACCATTATGTCAACATCGATGAGAAGGGCTGTCGTTCGATCTTGCTGACGACGACCCGTGATCACGACGAGTACCCACCTGCCATTGATGAGACGCCAAAGTTTGTGGCCAACCACGACGTGGGGACCACACCGATTCAGCATTACGTCAGAAGACTGGTGACCTATTTGGCAAGGATTCGTTCCGTCTCACAAAATGATGACAAGGGTCTCAACCTGAAGGTCTACGTGAAGCTGAGTACAAAGGTGTGGCTACGGATGTATTCACGGCTGTACCATGCATTGGCATTGGTATCATGCGTGCATCTTCCTTCTCCTCCAATGCTTACCTCGGCAGTGATGATCGAGGCAGATCGCGATCTTGTCGACAACGATGACATTCCGGAAGAAGCAAGGATCAACACCATGAACACGCTGAACGGATTTCGCAATAGTTTGGGTATGGGTGGCAAACCTGATGCCGCGACTATGCGCTCTCAATGCACAATCCTCGTCCAGGACTTTGACATGGTTGCAAGGACCAGGGGATCAACGCACACGTTGAGAGAGAACCTCGGCATGCATGGGTGGAGCGAGATCTACATTGTGAGCCCGTCGATCACCACAGGTGCCAACTACAACTTCCAAGTCACAAAAGGATCGTTGGAATCTGTGAATGCGACATTGGATGGCTTGACTGAAGAGCAGCTTGCAACCGTCACACTGCATTACCATCTGTCTCTCCAGGCAATCCTCATCGAGAACATGTCTTTTCCGATGAGTGAAGTCGGAGACGGAGCAGCGATCCGTACTGACTTGCAGCGACAGCTCAAGGTGACGTACGTTGACCCTATCATTGCAGCAGGGAAGCGTACCACGCGCCCTCCAATTGTCAACATCAACCACGACTTACGGTTCGTTGGAGCAGCTAGCAATTACCTTCAGCACAAAGCTTCTCTGTTCAACGGTTTCCACGCGCTGGGAATGTATATTGAACTGGAGTTGCGAGCCCGAGCATGCGTGGTGATTCATGGATCTTCGTTTTGGTCAAGAATGTACAGCCAGATGAAGCATGCGTCATCAGGCGTGCATACACTGTCAGCCGAAAAGGTGCCAGCACCGGACTCTCGGGTCAGGTTCAAATTGGGCTACGCTATCTATGAGAAGCAGCTGTTCTGCGAGAAGATGGTATCCACGTGCTTCGTTGAGGCATCGAGAATCCGATCATGGGACGAAACTGTCCGCGCCGACACAGTCGCTCACCCGTCGCTTGTCGAGATTTGGGAGGACAAGAGTGAAGTCAAGACGTCCACCAAGATTTCGCAGACATGGTTCACGGGAGAACAACAGCAACAGATCAGGTCGGGTGCCCAGGGTGACACGGTCGCTGAATCGTCCGCAGTCACCTGGCAGGACTTTGACATCGCCATGACCGTTCCCGAAGCCTATTACGACAACAGGCACTACTGGTTCCGGATCGACACCTACGCGACCCCGAACACCGGCTATGTCAAAGGGAGAACGTTCTATTGCCCTGGATGTGACGCAATGAAGTTGGCTGAGTGCTACGCACAGGCCTTCTTCAAGCCGACTGGAAACGGGTATCCTGGACACTGCATTGGGTGCGCGCATACTTCAGCCTTGAAGATGCAGCATCAAGTCAGCTCCTTCAATGACTTAGTCGCGTCCCAGAAATACACCTTGGCTTGCGCAAAGCACCTTTATGACCTGAGGCTTCAATTTGTGGACCCTCGCATGGACATCAAGGAGTTCCTCAAAGCTTGTGCGGAAGTGGTCTACGAAGACATTGGCAAGACGGTTTCTCACTACGGTGGTCTCCGAATCACAGCCAGTCAGGCCATCGAGTACGCGGCATGGGGAAAGGCCAAACAGTTGGCATGGGACAGAGGATACGACTCCGAAGGCAAGACATGCTACATCTGCTACTACGATGCCGGGAACTGCGCTTATGCTGGTTTCATGAGAATGCTTTTGACTCCGGAGGAGCGCCAAGAATGCTACAGAGGGTCAGCCTTGCCCAAGGAGGAACTCCTGGGTGACACGATGGAGCTGGCACTCGGGCTTCTTACAATTGCAATGAGACACCCAAGTCATTTTCCAAATTGGGGTGGCCTTGAGGGGGCAAATGCGTGCGTGAGGGGGATCGAAAGGTCATTCTTCCGCTACGCGTCGGCCGAAGCTATCGAACTGATCACGGTTGACTCCCCGCGTAAGAGGACACCGCCCAAGAAGAATGAACAAGTCGCTGAGATCGTCAACAACATGTCCGCTGACCTCGTGATTGATTTCACAGTGATCGTCGATGGCGATATCTACCCCGTAGAAATTGCAAGGACCGACGAGACACAGGCCGCTGACAACGTCACGGACGATCCAGGGGTCTCTGTTGCTCCACCAATACCTGCACAGGATGTAGATGTGGATGCACAACCCGAAGAAGAACAAGGTGCAGAAGACCCTGATCCCAGGCAGATGATTCGTGAAGGATTTGTCGCGCAGCTTCAGGACTATGTGGGAGTACTCGCTCAGGGCGAAATGTCGGTCGGAAGCGATAGACTCACGTTCTGTATCGCTTGTGGCAGTGATCAACACCATCTGTCCAATTGCACGGAAAATGCTGCGACCCGGGATCTGATACTTCGAAGCATCCAGATCATCAAGGAAAGCCTTCTTCGATATCCACGTCGAGTACCTCCACAGCAAGATGAGCCAATGGACGTTGACACCACAGACCATGTGAGTGTTGCATCCTCGGACCGACGACCCAAGGCCAAAGCCCGACCGCGACGCGGAGGCGAAGCCGTACGGGGTGATGTGGTCTTGATCCGTTACGAGAACAAACACAATCTCTGCACGGATGTGGAGAACCGTCGGGGCTTACATGATGCTTGTGGTGTACCGCTGCAGGACATGGGACCAGAGAACAGTCAGCGGGTGGTGGACCTCATTGAGCAGCTTTCGGACCATCGCGACCGACGCCTACCTCAACGAGGAGACCGTCCTAGCTTTGAATATGATGATACTATTCAGGGCTACACCAATGCAGGCTACGAATGCATCGGCGGCGGAAGGCCAATCCGGTGCGGGATTCTCGACCTGATCCCAACCAAGGGTGCAAGCTTCATCCACAATCGATGGGACATCGTGAACGAAGTTGTCCTTCGCAACATCACCCATCATCGCAGAAGGAACGCGGATTGGGCGCTATCATGCATTCAATCTGACCTGCGTCACAGAATCGCCAGGCGCCCAGGCTCGGAATGGCTTGACAACAGGTGCCAGGTGGCATTCAGCAGCGTCATTCGATGTGATGAAGGAGGGTGGGTGCTGATCGAGGATTTGGTGAGGCATGAGCAACTATGGACCCATGACAGCAGACGCATCACAGAAGCGGTCTCAAGGACCGATGATCAACAGAGGAAGAGAGTGTACAATGAAAGACTCCAGCTATTGTTCCAAGGGAACATGCTCGCAGCCACGAGACGCCACAAGGCCAAGATTCGGCTGCAGTTCCTGGGAGTGAGAGTGAAGGACCCCGGCACGGAGACTCTTGGATCCGCAGGCTCGAACATGTTGGTATCGATTCCTGACCAGATCACAGAGATCCAGAACAATGATCGTTGCCGGCACAGCCAGAGGTACCTGAACGTTTGCAACGGCTGGGTGAAGCCATGGGCAGTTCGGGCTACGAGTGGTCACTCTGCGCACTCAGATCCCCAGAACAATTTGCTTCAGTTGGACAAGAACAGGTTCGCAATATCTCCATCTATGACCCTCTTGCAACGTCTTGGAGGCGCGTTCCACGCTACGGCATGCCGCAACCTGGATTCCATTGTCACGCAAGGCATCATGCCTGGTTCGGAGGACCCCGACGGGGACTTCGACCATAGGCGCCAATTTCGAGGCAACCAAGGCGGCAGACTCCACAGCTATTGGGGGGTATTCGCACCGTTCGATCACCGGAATGCGACGACCAAGATGCGGGTACATGGACCACAAGCCAAGCACATGCCGCTGGCGGTCCTCCATGTCCCATCGCAGGACCTTGCACGAGAAGATGGACGTATCACAGACAGCGGCATCATGATCGTTGGCCGAACGATACCGTTCCAGTTCGTCAAGGAGGTATGGTTTTGCGTCCCGAATCCTCAAGATACACACTCTTTCGCTCTGGTGGAAAAGATCTACGATGAACGGTTGGAGAAAGAGATGGTGTTGGACTACAATGCATCACCTTTGCTCCCTGAGTTCGAGAGATACCGAACACCAAGCAAGATCATGGAATTGCTTTGCGAGATGCCTCCTGGACCCCACGACACCAGCAAGGAGCAGATCATTCGAGACCTTACGACTGTCCTGGAGTCCCACAGGGAGAACACGGTTCGGCATCACTACATGGACAAAGGGATCAAGTTTGTCATCAAGAATTGGCGACCCGAAGACCTACGCAGAGACGAGGATGGAAGGAGAATGAGGGTGTGCCCGGCATGCTACAACATCGTTCCAGCATGCTTCTCCCGATGCACGTCCTGCTGGTCACAATTCGTTTCTTGCGGATACTACCAAGGTTCTCCACAACGGGAGACTCCTACGGAGATCCCCAGTGACTTCATTGCTCAAACAATGGAAGCTGCGGCAGCAGCAGTGCCTGAGGCGACCGTCGAGGAGCAGGAAGCCATGGAGATAGAGACCGTTGCGGAACCTGAGGAAATCCCAGAACCATCTGTCATCGCGGAGGACGATCCAGAACAGGAACCTGATGAAGAAATGGACACAGAGCCAGGAGAGGACTTTGATGACGCAGTACCAGATGCAGTTGCACAGGAACGACGTCCCGTCCTCATCGCCGGCCAGTCTTTGAACATCGATCCTGAACTACAACTCGCACGTACCGCCATGCAGCCATCCTACTACTCAGGAAAGCGAAATGCCCATTGCATCGACGCCAACATGGCCGCTCTTTCGTATATGGCATTCGTGGTATGCAGAACCATCTACAAGGCTTGGTCAGGATTCGCGAAGTGGGCGACTATGCCGTTGTTCCAGATGAAGGAGAATTTCGCACTTGGCCAACGCTATGATGTGCTCGGAAAGTGGGGATCTTTGGCTGTAGTGGACAGAGAAACGGGTGTGAGCAGGGATGTGACTGACGAGGAGATCATTCGCTTTGCCAAGGAGCCTGAGAACCTCAAGCAGTACGATCCCAACGGGACTTACACTTTGAAGCGCTTCCGGACGAATCAGATGCTTTCGTTGCTTACACGGGGAGCCAACATGATGGGAATTGGCAGGGACAACTTCAACCCTACTACGTACTTGAAGAGCAACAGGGATGAAGATGTGAAGGCTATGCACTTCTGTTGCCTGAACGTCCTGTGCGAGGTGATTCCGATGGTGACAGGACACCAACAATTCTCAGTGCTACGACCAACGCCAACTGGACCGGTGGACTTCATGTACATCGACCCCGTCGGTATCCTGCTGACTCATGCCGATCATTCAGTCCAGACCATTGGATTGCTGGTGGACCACAATGTGCAAATGCCTGCGCATTTCATGGACAGATTGGTCAGATCCAAGGCTGAGAGACAGCAAAATCCGACAACCAAACGTACTGAAGCCCTACATCACATCTCGGCCGCTGACTATCTCCCTCCAGGTGGTACTTCCATCCTGGACACGCCTGTCACTACGGAGGAACGTGCAAGCGCTTCTTCGGCCAAGGGACCTTCAAAAGGGCGTGAGAGAACCGGAGGTGAGCAGCATGGTGGTTGGAACTCCAACTCCTACTACGACTACACCACCGGCAAAGGCCGAAACAAAGGCAAGGACAAAGGAAAGCAAAGGGAACAGTATCCAGAGGAAAACCTCCGGCCCTGGGACCGCGATCCTGCGACCACGCGAAGATGGAGATGAATCAACGCTTGGTCTTCCTCGCCTATCAGTTCGTGACCTCTGAGCTTCGCCCATGGAATGCCATCGCGAATGCTTCTTTCTTCGGTGACGCCTGATTCGTTTGCCATTTCAGGGGATCGTTACTGACGTAGATGAGTGTCACAACGTTTCTAATTGGGATGCAAAGCTCTGATTTTCAATGTCAACGTTGCGGCGGAACATTTTCTGTTGTCCTATCGTGCCATCTTCCGGGTGAGCAGCGTCGGAGACGCAACTCATGGGGGGTGCGAACGGACTGCGATGCCTTGTCAAGTTCTAAGGTGTCACTATAAGAGCTGTGAGCAAGACCATGTAAAGTGCAAGGGAAGGGGGCACGCTACGCGTCCCTCGACTCTAAGGGGGCACGCTACGCGTCCCTCGACTCTAGGAGTAAGCTTGTGGACGTGCTGCGCACACCGCATCGCTTCTCCTTACCTTTCTATGTGACCGCCCACGCAACGTTTGGCTCAAGTCAATGCCCATAGCTAAGTGCTATATGTGTCTTCTATCCTGAGCAATCAGAGCTATCCCGTGCACAGACGAACCGCCGCCGGCAGCGAGTGCAAAAGGAACGGCCGCCGGTTCTGCCTGCATAGGATTGCACGCGTGGAAGTGTGAGAGAGACAGGGTCCAGTCTGTGGAGAGTGCAAGCCAGCCACACCTATATTCATTACAGCTCTGGTGGGGAGAGCAGCAACATAATCGAGATCAAATCCCCACGCATACAATGAGCCGATCTACAAGGGTTCTACACGGGATGTAACGGGTTAAGGTGTTCGGGGCTTACTGTAGGGGACAGTTATATCGTTCCTTACTTTAGGTTCTATACTGGTGATCAGGGTGTACTATGGAGGCAGAACAAGTAGCAACATTTAGTAGAGTTCCTATGTAGGAAAAATACACCCCGCAACGCTATTCTAATCACCTGTATTGGGCTCAGAACACCAGTTTGGTGGATGGTTGAGGGTCAACGGCTCAGGGTTTAAGGCTTAGAGTTCAGAGTCTGGGGTTCAAGGTGCGGCAACCGCTGTTCCGGGCGAGAGAAGCCCGCTGCACAAGGGTTTAAGGTTTGAGGTTCTGGCTGTAGGGCTTGGGTAGCTTCTCCTTCGAGCCGGGTTGCCTACGCAATGCTGCGCTCGTCTTTGTAAAGCTGCAGTGTAGCCGCCCTCAACCCTAAACACGAGGTATAGCTGTAAGGGACAGGTCTTCTGGAGAGGGGATGCAAACGGGCAGGCCATTTGTCCTTAACTTTGGGATCATCCAAGAAGAGTGTGGCGCCCCTACAAGAAGGACCTCAACAGGGATCCCAGTTTACGTCACGTTCCACATAGCTGGGCTGAAAATTATGCATAAGTCCAACAGCTGCCCAGGAATGACAAGCCGCAGCCCACAGCGAAGATCTGATGTCAGCCGCAAGCGAGAGTGGCAGTCAACAGCCGACAAAAGCATCCCACGTTCACGAGAGTCGTAAAGAAGAAGCTGAAGCAGGTTGGCAGTAAAGAGAACACCGACACATACACCCCAAACCCCTCTCCTACAGGGTCCATGTGCCCATAGTTTGTCTTACGGTTCAATATGCTATTGCACATGAAAGTACCGGTTCCTACCGGCCCAAACCGTAACCCTAAACGGAAACCTCCGAATCCTACGGTCACATGAGGTTTGGTACTGTTGTTTGCACACTCTTCCTTTCAACGCCAGGATCCTGGCTGTTGTTGGTGTTGTTGCTTTCCAATCTTTGTCCAAGGCATTGTCTCCTAGGATGCCCATTAGTACCCTTATTCCCTTTTTGTAGTCCTAGGTTCCTTATAAAGTTACCCAATACCAAAAAGGGAGCCCTTTTCATTTCTGGGTCACTGGGCATCCCAAAATCCTATAGATCCCTTATAGGAGCCCTTCAAGGGAACTTCTAGAGACCCCTTAAACCGTACCTTAACCCT
This sequence comes from Symbiodinium sp. CCMP2592, assembly GCA_905221615.1. Classification (NCBI taxonomy): domain Eukaryota; class Dinophyceae; order Suessiales; family Symbiodiniaceae; genus Symbiodinium; species Symbiodinium sp. CCMP2592. Next base: position 500,454 of record CAJNDT010002101.1, read on the forward strand.
ACCAAAAAGAGAGGCCTTTTTATTCTTAGGTTACTGGGTATCCTTGTCTCGTCTCAGGACCTTCATGACCCTTACCCAGAGACTCCAATATCCCTTAATTAGGGAATAATCCTTAAATCATATTTAGGATCCTACTATAATTTAAGGTATATTCCTTAATTAAGGGATATTGGAGTCTCTGCGCCTTTCTGGTTGGCATTCTTTCTCGCGTTCTGAATCTTACTCTTGCGTGATCAGCTGTATCTTGTTTCCCATCCACCTTGTCATTGGCAGTTTCAGCACTCATATGACTATGATTTGCACTAGAACTCCACGCTTCCATTGTCGTTTTGGTTTCAGAACCGTTTGCATTTCTCAGTAAAAGTACAGTTGCCGTGACCGCTAGATCTAGAACTATCAAGGCTACCATCGTCTGGCCCAGTATCATTGGTTGAATCATGGCGATCTTAATCGCACGAACCACTTGTCGTTGCAACCTTCTACGTTATCGCCACTGGCCGCTTAACCCTAAACCCTATGCCGAGAGCCCAGGCCCCTACAGGCTTGCGGTTTGATGCTTGGTCGTTCATGCCAAAATGATCAAGGCTTTAAGGCTTTGGTTGACCATCACCATTGAACACAAAACTCAAAAAACAAGACCGAACACCTTGAGCGATTGAAGCCCTTTGCACTGCAAACCCTAAGCAACAAACCCCCAAACCCCAAGCCACACCCCTGTCCAAGGCATCACAAATTCCTCCCTGTCACAAACTGTAAAACCGTTTTCGCCGTCTCTGCAAACCAGCAGAACCTACAGCACCGCTCATGAAACCGGGGAAGACTCTTGTGAAACCCCGCATGTTCGCGAGTCTGTTTCAACTCAGGCTATTGGTTTTTATGTTTGGTGCTGGGGTTTGGGATTTGGGGGCCCTGCCTTGTTGCTGTCAGGAAAGGTTGTGGCGAGGTACTATAAGGGCTTTAATCGTCGTTACCTATACCATTTTGGGGGCTCCTTATTATGATCATAGTATGTCGGGCCCAAAACCCTATTCTAATTACGAAAGCCCTGATATTAGACGTTGCAAAGATGAATACTTGAGGTGAGGCTTTATCAAGCTGAAATTGTCATGGCCTTACGTTTTCCCGAATCATCGCCATCGCTACTCATTGTTCAAGTACCGAAATTTGGGGGAATGCGGCTTTCGTGGGCGCCAGATCCCCATCTAGAAGGACAAACCACGACGAGGGCGATCGTAGTATCAGTTCTAATCCCTTCTAAACCCTAAGCCCTAAGCCTAAAGCCAAGTACAAGCTCCAGATCGTACTTGATGAGCACCCCTAAGAAAGGATTCCCGATATTTTCGGGAACACCCAAATGCCTGCACATGCCGGTGGAGGGCATCCAGCATTTTCACTTTCAGCCGATCCCCGGTGCCAACCCTTGCAAAAGCTTGTGTCGCAGCCCATGAGCCCGCCACAGACTTGTGTGATGTTTTGAGAAGGCAACAAGCTTAAATCACTCATTGCATGTTGGTGGGATCACTTAACAAGGCCTACAGCCGTAAGCCAGACCTTCAGCAACATGCCGGAATTTGGAAAGTCCCCGGATAGGATCCTTGTTGAAAATGTCCATCACTGTTTACGTCGCACTGCTCAGTGGAAGGACAGTTGCTGTCGAAGCACACCAGGATGAACTGGTGGCAGCATTGAAACTTCGAGCGCAGACGGAGCTCGGAGTCGACAAAGGGCGGCTGCTGGACATATCTGGAAGAGCTTTAGATTCATGCTCAACAGTCGAGGCTGCCAAGCTTCGGCATGGCGACTCCTTGACCTTGCATATCAGCAGGCTTCAAATTCAATCTACCTCTGGGGCATTCGCTGCCATTCTCGGCGATGGATCGGTCGCGACTTGGGGTCGTGCTGACTATGGAGGTGACAGTGGTGCTGTGCAGGAACAGTTGAAGAATGTGCAGCAGATCCAAGCGTCTGAGCGTGCTTTTGCTGCCATTCTCGGCGATGGATCTTTAGTGACCTGGGGTCGTAGTGACTTTGGGGGCGACAGTAGTTCTGTGCAGGATCACCTGAAAAGTATTAGGCAGATCCAAGCCTCTGGTTGCGCTTTTGCGGCCATTCTTGACGATAGATCTGTCGTGACCTGGGGTGATGCTGACTCTGGTGGTGACAGTCGGGCTGTGCAGGATCAGTTGAAGAATGTGCAGCAGATCCAAGCGTCTGAGCGTGCTTTTGCTGCCATTCGCGGCGATGGATCTTTAGTGACCTGGGGTCGTAGTGACTTTGGGGGCGACAGTAGTTCTGTGCAGGATCACCTGAAAAGTATTAGGCAGATCCAAGCCTCTGGTTGCGCTTTTGCGGCCATTCTTGACGATAGATCTGTCGTGACCTGGGGTGATGCTGACTCTGGTGGTGACAGTCGGGCTGTGCAGGATCAGTTGAAGAATGTGCAGCAGATCCAAGCGTCTGAGTGTGCTTTTGCTGCCATTCTCGGCGACGGCTCGGTCGTGACGTGGGGTACTGTTGACAGTGGTGGCGACAGCGGAGCAGTGCAGCATCAGCTGAAGACTGTGCATCAGATCCAAGCCACAGGCTACGCTTTCGCTGCGATTCTTGGCGATGGGTCGGTCGTGACATGGGGGGATGCTGGAGAGGGTGGTGACAGTAGGGCTGTGCAGCATCAGCTGACGAATGTGCAAGAGATCCAAGCCTCTGGTTTCGCTTTTGCGGCTATTCTTGACGATAGATCTGTCGTGACCTGGGGTGATGCTGGCTGTGGTGGTGACAGTAGTGCTGTGCAGGAACAGTTGAAGAATGTGCAGCAGATCCAAGCGTCTGAGTGTGCTTTTGCTGCCATTCTCGGCGATGGATCGTTAGTGACCTGGGGTCATAATGACTTTGGGGGCGACAGTAGTTCTGTGCAGGATCACCTGAGAAGTATTAGGCAGATCCAAGCCTCTGGCTACGCTTTCGCTGCCGTTCTTGAAGATAGATCAATCGTGACCTGGGGGGATGCTGACTGTGGTGGTGACAGTCGGGCTGTGCAGGATCAGCTGATGAATGTGCAAGAGATCCAAGCCTCTGACTACGCTTTCGCCGCCATTCTTGCGGATGGATCTGTCGTGACGTGGGGTAATCCTGTCTACGGTGGCGATGGTATAGGGCTGTAAAGGATCAGCTGACTAGCTGCAGAACGTGAAGCATCTCCAAGCCTTTGACCAATAAAGGGGCCTAAATAATTACCTCTACTAATATGGGGTTCCTTATCATAAGTTTTGTATCATGGCCCCATAACCCTATTCTAATTGTTAAGGCCCCTATATTACGCGCTTATTTGCTACCATGCTTGGTGATGGCTCCATCGTGACCCGGGCCAGCTTTTCGGGCGACGGTGGCGATCGTAGTACTGTGACTAACTAGCAGCCAGCCCAGCAGCCGCCAGCGTGTGATGTACAAGCTTTTATTGTGATGGCCCTAGCCGCTAGCCTGAGACTTTAAACTTGTGGCTCCCGAAAAGCATAGAAGCAAAGATTCGGATAGGGATATCCCATCTACATCTCCTTGTAATGAAGCCACCAGACACATCTTGAAAGATTCAAGCCCGCACCTGTTTGTGGGTGTGTGTCAAGTTGTGTATGCTCTCTGTAACCCTAAGCCCCAGCCCCTAAACCGCCAAACCCCTAAACCCTGGCCGACCTTGGGCGCCATGAGATCTCCCTAAGGGTCCATCTGCTCATATAGGGGTTCCTTTAAGGGCTAGTTTCCGGGTTACGTCTAGGGTTCTATAAAGGTTTAGGGGGCTTAAGGGTCTATGTACACATCTCTAGTATATACAGTGGCCTTAAAGTAGTCCCCAGAGAGGTACTTGGGGGCCACAGTATCTACCATTTGGGTACATGGACCCTTTGGGTTCCATCTGTCACAGCCACAGTTGTGAGAGTAGTGTGTTTAATGTTAGGGGCCTTCTATAGCATGCCTCAGAGCTCCTTACTATAATTGGACGGTGTTACATCCTGAAAACCACATTTTGACCACGAGTGCCGTTTTCAAGACCCGGAAGGCTTTAGCACCGTTTACCCATACATTGCCTAGGATGCCCAGTAGTACCCTTATTCCCTTTTTGTAGTCCAAGGTTCCTTATAAAGTTACCCAATACCAAAAAAAGAGGCCTTTTTATTCTTAGGTTACTGGGTATCCTTGGCACCGTTTACCCATACAGTGTATGCTCGGAGAATGAGTTTCAAGCCCCGAACCGCAGGATTGCGACGTGTAGCAACGCATAAATATGAATTAGCTAGAGGCGGGGCTGTTTGTAGGCTACATGGATGGGTACACTTTATATTTTTCGGGATAATGGTATCAGCTATAAAACTGGAGATTTGCACACTTATGTGGGCTTCTGAACTCAGAAACTAAGTACCAGCACTTTGCGTCCAGAGTCGCGAAGTCATGAAGCAGTTCCCGAAAATAGGGGAACCCAATCGAGCCCCCCCTAAATAGTAGGATCCTTATTGTAAGGACCCAAAATAAGGTACGCCGGATTTTCGGCATCTCCCACGAAGTGGGCGACAGGGGAGGGATACAAAACCTTTGCCGAAGCCAAGGCCCGATTTCGCAAAGCGGCGGCTCTACGCACTTCCGAAGGCATCGCTATACTCAGCAAACTACGGCGAGAATACATTCCTGCCGGGGACAGGGCTTATAATTTTTGAAAAGGGTAGCTTTGGATACGAGTGCGCTGTGTATATGTTATATACATGTGTAAACACAAGAGAGAGAGAGAGAGAGAGAGAGAGAGAGAGAGGGAGAGAGAGAGAGAGGCATACATGCATGCATGCATGCATACCTCTACACACACAGACACTCCATCTCTCACACTCTTTCTGTCGCGGGGTAAGGGTGGTTTTACGGCGTAGGGTTTGGGACGCGTTTCGTTGTTCATGTCCTTATCTAATTCCTTCCAGGTGGCTCTGGAGCTCGCCTAAACCCTAAACCCCTAAACCCTAAGCCCCTAAAGCCCCTAAACCCCCTAAACCCCCTAAACCCTCTAAACCCCTAAACCCTAAGCCCCTAAACCCCCTAAACCCCTTAAACCCCCTAAACCCCTAAACCCTAAGCCCCTAAACCCCCTAAACCCCCTAAACCCTAAACCCTAAACCTTGGTTCAGGGTGCCCGGACTCTAAGCTTCGTGCAGAAACGCACAAACGACCTCTTGTAGAACCTCAAAATGGCCCTGGATACCTGTTGGGTGAGTCTGACTGAGTCGGGGGTTTAGGGCTTAGTTAGAGAACTTCTAGGATCCTTAAGGGAGGGTAGTTGAAGTGGAGTGGGTATATGCTGCGGCTCATGCCTTAAATCCTGCATCGCTTTCAACGTCCCCACAGTTCCCCTGCTACCCCCATAATACTAACATTGCACTGTTGCTGCTGCCAAAATGAGGACCTGCCCGAGTCCTCAAAAAAATGCATGGCACCATAGGGATGCAAGATTGAAATTAGGGGGTTGCAGGGAAGTGGATAGTGCCACATAACATATGTGCCATGTTGTAGGTCATGCCCAGAGACCGGCATCAACAGTAGGGATCGTTTCGGAACCTAAGGGGGGTACCGGCGAGAATTGGGAATAACTATGTTATATACCCACCTATCAGGCCCCCAGAAGTTGAATCACAACAGGCCGGGAGTTTAGCAACACACGCAGCGGCCTTCACTGGATAACCGTCGGCAGGAGTGTTAGGTATATCATGTTTAGAAACCCCGGGGACGGAGAAGAACGTACCTAACCTAACAAAGAACATTGCATCTTCGGGTCTAGGTCGGGATTGTTTCAACACCCCAGAAATCTCGCACTTGAAGCCATAAAGCAACCCGGCAGAACCTCAAGCCATCTTCCTATCAGGAAGCACTCCGCCACATCCAGACAAGCTGCGGAGCGCAGTGAGCACCAAAAGGGCTGCGCTTTTGTTTTGGGACTTGGAGGGAGTCGAATGGTGAGGGAGTCGAATGGTTTATATAGGCTTTATGGTTTCCGAAGGTTTGCAGGGCTCTAGGGTTCAGGATTCATGTTTTTTGGTTTATAGGCTGGTTCGGCTAGGACTTAGCTACAGTTCAGTGTCTTGGACTGTACAGTCAGTACCTTTATTGAGGTGTACAGTAGTTCAACCGTTATGCTGCGCAAAGAAGGGGGAGCAATCAAAGTTCTTATCATCAAGTTGGGTACCCCTAAACCCTAAAACCCAAAGCCTTGAGCATGCGTAGAAACAGGCAGATGATCCGACTTTGCAGCTGCTGAGACAGCTGGGTTTTTAGCGCCTCATGCCGTAAGGCTCCATGCATGCACCCACATTTTTGGGTCCTTAATAATACAATACGGCACCTAATATTTAGGGTACCCCACAAGGGACCATAATTTTGACAACCACTCACATAGTATCTACTTCAGAGGTAAAGTACCTGTAGGGCTGTAGGGGGAACTTCAGAAGGCCACAAGATACATGCTAGATGGGCGCGTGAACCGTTTGGGATGTAGCGGCATGTAAGGAGTATCATCGCACGTATCAGTCGTGAACGGTAATGTACGAACCTGATTTAGAAACCCTGACCCTATAACCCCCAGTATATTAGGGCTCATACAAGGGACCCTTATAACGGCCCAAGGTTTCTTAATCAGGTTCCAACATTAGCCAAACCCTGAACTCAAGACTTCTCCCTTTTCCCCAAAAATGCATATGCTCGAGGCCCAAGGCGCAAAACACAAAACCTAAAAGGATCTAAGCCCTAAGCCCCAAATCCTACACTATCTTGGTCTAAGCCCCCTAGATCCTAGCCTGCAGCCCGAATCCTAAACCCGAAACCCTAGTCCGAATCCCTTTACAGTCCTTCTGAAAGCTATCTCCTTTGGACTTCTGCTCACGGCTGTCATGGCTTCCCACCAAAAGCAATGAGTCAGCTTTGGAAGATCAAAGCCCCAAGCCTTAGCATGGAGGCGCGATAGATTCTTATATAATTATTCCAGCAACTTCATTACGCTAACTATCAGCCTAAACCCCAAACCTTGTCTGAGCAGGTCTCCACCAAGCCGTCATTGCTGCAGCGCCTCCAGCACCAGAAGCCCCGCGAGAAGCCCGGTGAGCGTTGGCTTTAGGTGCCAGGGTTTAGGGCTTAAGGACCCAGAGTCCAGAGTGGGCCCTTAATCATTTTTTTCAGGGTTTAGGTTCCCTTATAACCCCATTTAAAGCACAACGGGCACCCTTCTTATTCCTAGATTACTCTTAGGTCTAGGGTTTATGGCTCATTTGTGAGGGTGACAAGAACGTGGAGACAGGAGAAGGCGAGGGATCGAAGAGACGAGCAGACAGCTTGATGAACCAAAGGGGAAAAGGAGGGACCCTTAATGGGGACCCCTACCCTACAATGGGTTATAATAATGGGCATATAATGCTTATATTAAGGGTATATACCTAGCCCAGAGGGTCCAAGTAACCAAATAGTGGGGGTTTTAGATCCCAAAATCCATGCCCTGAATGGTTTTGGGACCTTGAAACCCTATTATTTGGGCACTTGGATCCTTAGGGGAAGGCATTGTGCTGACAGCAGGCTGTGAAGCGCGATGTGTCCTTCTTGCTGCTTAAACGGCCTGATCTCGACACGACCAACAAGATTTGCAACGGCAGCTACTAGTTTGCACAACAACAACAACAACAACTACTACTACTACTACTACTACTTCAAATTCAACCACAGCTACAACTGTATCTACGGGACGACGGTGACGACGAACACAACATCCTCCTCTACGACGCGTGACGACGACAAAGACGAAACCAGAGCCAACAACACCGACATCATCACTATCAACACGGCCACCACCAGCAGCCACTACTACTGCTACTTCTACTACTACTATTACTACTACTACTACTACTACTACTACTACTACTACTACTACTACTTCTACTACTCCTGCTACTACTACTCCT
>CAJNDT010002101.1:513423-888423 GCA_905221615.1 Symbiodinium sp. CCMP2592
AAGCCTTAACCCCAAGTAACCTACGTTTTTAAGGATTATATAAAGAACTCATATCAGGGAACCCTACAAAGGTAGGTTCCTTAGGGTCCAGGTAACCCTCTAACTGGCCTCTTCTACTCCGCAACCTTGTAGCCCAGTGCCGCCCAAAGCTCTTCAGCCTCCGATGCAGCCAAAACTCGCTTGATGCCTTTTTGCCTCTGTCTTCCAGCAGCGTCTCCGGGGTTTCTATAAAGGGCTAGTTGGCGTCAAGACATTATAAGCTACTGTCTTGTAGGTTCTGATTCTAAACGCAATTATAAAAGGGCCCTACCTAAACTTAGGCTTTGGTAGTTCAAAGATGGAGTTTTGGGTTGCCAGGTTTCGTGCCAGTTTCCCAGTGTAATTCTTTATACCCTCGGGTCTCGAGGCTAATCCGGACCTCCCACTTGCTGGTTCAGGGTTCAGGTTTTGTTTTGGGGGGAGGGGTACATATTACGGTATTGTAATTCCGAGAAAAGGGGCCGCAGCAATTGTTAGTAGAGTTTGCGGGTAAATATAATGACGAGTATAGATATGATCAGCAACTCTTAGGACAGGTAGTCAGGTGGTCGTAGTGATTTCGGGCTTCTATATTTCTTGGACCCCGAGGAATGTATGACACACCGGCCTTAAACCGATCCTTCAGCCATTTGCCGACTAAAAGACTAAAAGCTTTCTCGTCGGAAGCATGCGCATTGCACCGTAAGTTTCGCTTTGATGTTTAGATCAGGACCCAGAAGCACCGAAATCCTACTGTGCAAACACAGCATAAATCCAGCCTAGACAGCCCGTTTCTCATAAGGAGCATCCAGCAGCAGCTGATGCAGCTGGCGAGCAAGGCGTTCGAACTGCTCTTTTCGGGACGTTGGGTCTAATTAACATAAGCAGCAGTGACATATGTACAGGTTAAGGACTAGTCTTTCGATCGTAATTTCAAGCCCTCTGTAGGTTAAAGACTGTTCTGTCAGTCATACTACCGAACCTGTTGTAGCTTAAGAACATCTAGTTGAGGGGCGTCGGGAAATCGATGGCGAGCCTTCCGAGCTCCACTCCGAGATCCGAAACTAAAACCATCCGAAGTTCGACTTAAACCTACTTACAGGAAATCGAAGCCTTTGATGAATGAAACCGCTCTTTGTAGAGACCTGAACATGAGGATCCCGACCCTACTTTGTATTAAACGAACCTCAGTGTCCGGAAGTATGCTTTGACCCCGGGGTCTCAAATAACGTCAAACAGTCTTTTCTTTTGGGGTTTACAGTTAACTGCATCCCCAAACCCTACAAAATAGTAGGTTATGACCCCTTAATGAGAGGGTCTGACCCTTAAAACGGTAGGCTTTTGGATCCACAAGTAAGAGTTCATAGACCCACCCATGAGGCCACTACTACACCTTTAACACCAGCGCGCCAAATCCTGAAACTCGAAGCCATGCCGCCTCGAAGGCCCACAAACCTCTACGTCATCCTTGTTCGACAACTCTAAGCTCCATGTACCTTTATAGTAGATACTTAAGCCTTGAAGGGGTCTCTGTTTAGGTACTTTAAGGCCTAAACTATATGGGTACCATGGAGCTTGATAACCTAAACCCTATAGAGCCCTTTTCGAACCCTTTAAAGGACCCCTTTAAGAGGAACCCTATTATGGGTACCATGGGGAGCCTTAGGGACTCGAAAGCAAGCCGAGCAATCGCTGTCCATCTTCCGAGGCTGCGAGCTCTTTTGCGAGCCTGGTCCAGTGAGAGGCTTCGAATGTTGGGTTCCAAAAGGGGGTTCCTTTAATGGGATCTATAAAGGTACCTTTAAGGGGTTCCTTTAAGGGATCTTTCGGGGGTTTAAGGTGTAGGGTTTAGGGTTGATGATATAAATCCTGCATTACCCATAAGAAGGAATATACCATACTTCCCATAGTTTAGGGTTCTTAAGTTAATGCAGGATTCATATCATCAACAGCTTTGGATTTTGGGTTCCAAAAGGGAGTTTCCGAAAATGAGGGGTACCTTATTTTGGGGTCCTTATAATAAGGATCCTACTATTCAGGGTACTATGTTGGGCCTATTTTCGGCATCTCCCACATAAGCAGAATTTAGGTGGTTTAAGGGGTTTAGGGTCTAAGCATTAGCGTTTAGGGGCTTTTTATAATTACCAGAGAGGTTTTGTCCTTAATAAATTTAGTGTGTATAATATGCCACAAAACCCTGTCGTAAGTGTTAAGGCCCCGGCATCAAGCATAAGCATTTTATAGGGATATCCCTAACTTGTTGGGCTTCATTACAAGGGCGTCTATATGGTATCTCCCTATCCTACTTGCCAATCTTGTGGGCCCTATTGGACGGCAACAGAAGGATTTAGGGTTCCATGTATAAGGGTTCCCGATACGGCTACTGTAATACAGGGCTTTACAAGCTTGCAGAACAGTTCAGGGTCTTGGGGTATACGTTACAAGCGCGTTTGCTCAGGGTTTATGGGAGTCTCGGGTTCCCCTGTAAGGGTTCCCTACATCCTAAACCCCCTAAAGCCCCAAACCCTATACCCTAAACCCCTAAACCCCTAGACCCTAAACCCTTTAAGGTAGGAGGCAAAAAATCCTTTAAGGGTTCCCTTTAATGGGTATCATCGGGTCCCGGCTTTAGGCCGGTTTGGGGGTTAGGGCCTTCTATTGAGTCTACAAAACGTGTTTAGTAGGAATCGGAAAGTTTAACCTTTCATTTTTGTGTCTTATTGGGGAAGTAAGTGCGCATTTTCTTGACTGTGCTCCACTATCGAAGCCGATTGCGGCTTCAGGGAATGTCAAGAATTACATGGATTACTGGGATTCTGGGGAGGGCTCCTTTGCCTTCAGCCGTAAGCCCATTGAGTCCTCACCCTTAAACTTTCAAACCTCTAGCTATGAAATCCTGCAGAGTTGCTTCTCAACTGCTGGGCTAAGCGCCTTGACCGTAAAGCTCTCAAGAAGAGCCCTTACGAAGGACCCTTGAAGAGAACGCCTCATAGAAGCCTTCAAAGGAGGCCCTTGTTAAAGGGAACCCTTAAACCTAAACCCTACCCTAAATCCCCTAAACCCTCAACCCCCAAAACCCTAAAGCCCAAACCCTAAATCCTTGACCCATTACCTGGAGGCTGCAGCTTCGACACTCCACGTGACAAAGCGCCATTGCCGTCGCAAAATCGGGGGTGCAGACCGGACTACCTTAATGTAGTGCCAAATAGAGTTTTGGGCATACTACAGTATAGTTAGAATGAGGAACCTCAAAAACAATATTTGTAATATTTAGGCCCTATATTATGCTGCCAAAGACCTTATAGTTAGGGCCGTGGCTCCCCCTAAGGCCCCAATCCTAAGGCCCCTGGAAGCATAGGATTGTAGATGCGTTTAAAAGACTTAGATAGTGAACGGGGGAACTTATATAATACTAGCTCTACCTTAAAAAGTTAGAGCTTTTTTGGGCCTGGTTGTTGAAAAAGCGAGCTTAAAGATCCCTTACAGGAACCCTTAAGGATCCCTTGAAGCAACCCTTAAAGCTCTGGGCTCCGAGTATTGTGTAGAGGATCAGAGTTTGACGAAATGGTTTCGGAGTCTCCGGACCCATCACATAAGGGGTTTAGGGTTTAAGGGTTTAGGGTTTAGGGTTCTTGAAACTCCAAACCCTAACCCTTCACATACCTGAAACCCCAAACCCTGAAGCCCTTGTAAACTCCAAACCCTAACCCTTCACATACTTGAAACCCCCCTAAAAAAAAACCTAAAACCCTTATAAGTCCTAAACCCCTATAAACCCTAAACCCTATCCTTCAATTTTGTTAAAGGCGTGGTTCCTCAATCAAGGAGCTTCGGAGTCTCCGAGAACCCCACGGTTATAGGATTTTAGTTCTTGATTTAGGGGTCTACCCAGAGGCTCCATAGTAGTTCCCTTTTGGGAACACCCTATAGGATTCTAAATGTGAACCCCAAGAAGGAACTACTATGGAGCCTATGGGTACTGTAGGATTTTAAGATAGTTTTAAGGGTGTTAGGGTTTAGGCTTTCGGTTTTCGTAGTCCGGACTTATGTTGTGTTTTTAGTGCTGCACGAGTTGCTGAATTAGGGTCAGCGTCAAACCCTCATGCCGCCACTACACTAGCCGCTAGCCCCTGGAGTTCAAATTAATAACCCGGCCGACTGTATGAGTTTCGCCTTTCGTTACCGTGGACAGTTGGGATTGACCAGCAGTGCCGTGTAGCAGTTTCTGTTGTCGCTGCTATTCCTGGTCGCAGTTGGTCGTGGAGTTTACTTTTGGTGGTGTTGATGGCGGAGGTGCTTACGCTGCTTTCTTCTTTACAACAGCTTCCTACGCGCTGGAGCCTCCACTATTTCATACAAGCCCCAGTGCCTGAAGAAAGCCCCGAACCCCACCCCCCCATACCCTAAACCCTAAACCTTAAACCCTAAACCCTAAACCCTCAAGACCAGGATAAATAGAAATTGTTTGATGTAACCTGCATGGCCCTATCAATTTTGCTGTGCTTTCAACGTTTCACGAACAGAATGCAAGCACAGAAACGAAAGTTGCAGAAACAAACGTGTTTCCGCAGTGCTTCGACTGGGATTGTGCTTCCGGGAATCTGTCTCTGCGTTCGTGTGTCCGGGGCCAATTTATGCTTCCCCTAGGGCACCAAAATGGCCAAAACAAGGGTTTTTTGGCCCATTTTGCGGATTTGGGTAAATCGCCAAATAAATTTTCGTGATTTTGGACCGATTTGGGCTTTCCGTGTTCGTGATTTTAAACCAATTAGGGCTTTCCGAAGGGCTGCCAAAATGGCCAAAATAAGGGCTTTTTGGCCTATTTTGCGGATTTTTGAAATCGCCAAATGGCAAATTTTCGTGATTTTCAGCCAATTTGGGCTTTCTCAAGGCTGCCAAAATGGCCAGAAAAAGCAAAAGGCAAAACCCGTACAACACCCGCACAAAACTCCGGACATGAACCCTAAACAATTTCTTAAAACCCTAAACCCTAAACCCTAAACCCAAGCCAAAGGCCTCGAACCTCAGCCCATTGGGCGCAGCCCTAAGCCCAACCAGGAGCCTGAAACCTTCAACCCAAAGCACGCAAACGTGGACAGACCTTATGGCTACTATTACGATTACCACAACTGTTACTATTAGACCCCTTTAAGGAACCCTTCAAAGGAACCACCAAAATCGTATAGGTAGTGATTAATCCCCCTGTAGTACTTCGCAACGTGGTGCCAGAGTCCTAAACTTCTACCCTAAAGCCGAAACCCTGGACCCTATGGAACCTACCTATTTTCAGAGCTCCCTAATATGATTTTCGTTATATAAGTCCTTCAAAAGGTAGGTTACTTGAGGTTAAGGGAAACCCTGGACCCATTGCCTGTACAGAGCCCTCAAAGGAACCCCTTGAGAGAAGGAGTGGATCCCTTTGATAGCCAAACCCTAGAGCCCTAAGTCATTCCCTTCTTCCCTACTCAGATCCCCAATACCCAACGTTTAAACTTTTTGGCTTCTTGTAGATTAGTAGGAATCGGAAAGTTAAACCTTTCATTTTGTGTCTTATTGGGGAAGTATGACTAAGAACCCTCAACCCTAAAGCCTACCCGGAGCCCCCAGCTACCCTTTGAATTGATCTCTGATTCCTTATTCAGAGGTAGCGTCGAGGCTGCACTAGAGGGTAGTTGGGGGGGTTTAGGTAAACACTAAACCTGAACCCTAAACTCTAGACCTAACTCATGTGAAGGCCTTCTTGGAGTCGCTGCTGTAGACTTTGGGAAAAAAGGAGCTCAAACAAAACCCAACCCATTTCCCTACTCAGAGCCTTGAACCGGAAGCTCTAAGCACCAAGAGCCAGGGAGTAATATGGAAGTCTCCGGAAATTAGGGGTACCTTACTTGGGGGTCCTTATAATAAGGATCCTCTTATTTAGGGTGCTATATTTGGGTTCCCTATTTTTTCGGAAACTCCCATAATATGTTATAGGGGCCTGAGTAATTACCAATACTATTTTTGGGGCTCCTTGTTAGTTATAATTATTGTTTAATACCCCCCCCCCCCCCCCCCCGAAAACCTTCTGTTCGAATTGTTAAGGCCCTTATACCATAGTACCCTAACAGCATCCCTTACAGCAGCCCCTAAAGACCCCTTTACAAAGGACCCCCCTTCTAATGATGAAGGCCCCTTTATTACCCAGAGACTCCAATACCCCTTCATTGTACCTTGAATTATCGTAGGATCCTTGGTCCGATTTAAGGAATATTCCTTGATTAAGGGGTATTGGAGTCTCTGAAACCACCCAAAACCCCTAACCCTATAGATCCCTTATAGATCCCATGAAGGAACCCTAGGTAGATCCCTTCTAGGATCCTTGGTCCGATTTAAGGAATATTCCTTAAGAAAGGGGTATTGGAGTCTCTGGGTACCCAAACCCTATAGATCCCTCATATATAGATCCCCTGTATGATTATATTTATAGATGCCTTTAAAGGAACCCTAGGCAAACCCTATAGATCCCTTATATATATATATATATATATATATATATATAGATCCCTTATATGATTATATATAGATGTATACATATATATATATATATATAGATGCCTTTAAAGGAACCCTAGGTTTGGGTACGTGGCTCTTCTTCGCCGCCTCATGGCTCAGCGATCCCAGGCTTTGCCAAAGGCAAAGCCTGCTCAGGGCCTCGAAGCTTAGGGTTTACAGGGGTTTAGGGTTTTGGGTTCTAGGGGTTTTGGGTTCTAGGGGTTTAGGGTTCTAGGGGTTTAGGGCTCTAGGGGTTAGGGTTTAGGGCTCTAGGGGTTTAGGGTTTTGGGTTCTAGGGGTTTAGGGTTTTGGGGTTTTGGGGTTAGGGTTTAGGGTTTGCAGAAAGGCTGTTATAGTAGGGTTTACAGGTAACCAACAAAAGTTGCTACATTTAAGGGTCTACCCATAGACTCCACCATCTCTTAGTTACTAGTTAAGGAGTATACCTTGGATCCCTACTATAATTCAAGGTATCTTCCTTAATTATGGTAGGAGCCAGAAAGTTGGAACATCATTATCCTCATGCCCTTAAGTTAAAGTATAAGGGATCCTAGCACGAATCCTCCTAAAGCCATGTTCCAACTTTCTGGCTTCTACTATATTCTAACCCCACCACCAGGTACATGCTAAAGGACATCTATGTAAGTATATGCTATTTATATACATATATAAATATAGACATAACCTGTAGATAAGTGCGAAAAGTGTAGACAATATATAGAAAACATATATGACATTATAATAAGGAGCCCTTCAAACGTTTAGTGTTTAGGGTTAGTTTACGGAGGTATCAACATGTTCAAACAGGAAGGAAGCCGTGTAGTCGGAGTTAGAGTCCAACTTGGCTTTGCAATTCTTTAGGGCCGCAGCTGTCGCATTGCCTTCAATCTGTTGGTAGCGCTGTCGGACTTGATGCAGGACTTGAATCAAAAGGTACCGTAGCCTTAAATAGGTATGAAAGGAGCTACAATGGAGACTAAAGGTAAGTCAATTGAGGGTGTTAAGCAGCTTGGAAACCAGTATTGTTGCCTGGAGCAGGGAATACGAACACTTATTTCAGACTATAACATACCCCGAAGCTCGACTTTAATTGGTGAGGCCCCTATATTAGCCGCAAAAGCAGGGTTGGAGCAAGCCAGCAACAGATTTGAAAAAGCAGTTAGCCATCAGCAGACAGCCTTGATGACCACAGAGAACGATAGCCTAACCCTAAACCCTAACTAAATCTTTGCCGTTCATGACTTCTGCACCCAGCTGGTATGGCCCCAAGTATTTGGGTCTCGTGATGGTTGCTCCATGTTGGCTTGGTTGGCTTATTGTTTTTTTCGCAAATGCTGGCAAGATGACTCTGAGTGGGTGTGGGTTCTCAGGCAGGTTTCTGAAGCTTGACTTGCAACCGCCTGTTTGTTGTAGGAATGTGTGGAAACGGGGTTCTGTAATTATGATGGAACTTAAGGCTTGGCGATTGTTTCAAGGTCATTTTGTGGCATATATAGGCTGTGAATGTTTCGTCACTTTCAGACTGGTTAGTGGGATTTCATCAAGATGCCGACGGAAGTTGGATGGGAGTCGAGGGTTTGCAGATCTGTAGCCCAATCAAAAAAGCCCTCTACTACTTATTCCACTACTGTGGGAATACGAGGAGGCGTGGCAGTGGCAGCAGCAGCAGGAACAGTAGTACAAATGGGGGCCCATGGCAGAAAAGAGAGGGCTCTTCAAGCGCTATTTGCAGCTCCATCCTGAACCCTAAACCCCAAGTCCTCAACCCTCCTAATTCCTAAACCCCCCTAAATCCTAAACCCTAAACCCGAAACCTTGCTGTAAAACCTAGCCTTTGGAGGCTCCGTGGCTCCTTACAATGATTTCTATATAGTGTAGGAGCCTGATAAAGAAACCCGGGGCCTCTAACCCCCAACTAGTAGGGTTCTTATAAAGAACCCTACTAAAGGCCCAAGGTTTCTTAATCAGGTTCCTGCATTGTAAGTCCTACGAAAGGTAGGTTATTTGGGTTTAAGGTTGGACCCGTGACATCAAAAGGGATAAAGATACACACACGAACCCCCTAAACTCTAAGCTCGAATCGAACCGAAAAAGTGCAGCGACCCAGCCTGGACCCAGGTGTTCCTCCCAGGGAATTCCCACATCTCGCAACAAGGATGCTGTGCTGGAGCCTCGGGTCTTCCAACACATCAAAGGCTCCATGTGGGAGTATCCGAAAAATAGTAGGACCCTTATAGTATGGTTTTTGGGCCCAAAAGCCTTAATATGTGGGTAGTTGTCAAAATTATGGCCCCTTTTTGGGTACCCTAAATATTAGGTGCGTATTACAATAAGGACCCAAAAACGGACAATAACATTGACAACCACCCATGTAACAATATAGGGGCGCTTCAGGGTTTTCTGTTCTTAGGTTTTACGCTCAGGGGTTTAGCGTTTGAGGGTTCAGGGTTTTATAGCTTTACGTTTTAGGCTTAGGGCCTGGCGGTTTTATGATTCAGGGTATATATGCCGTGAAGCCCTGGACCCTGGACGCTTACAGGGGTTTGCAAGGGGCTAATCGTCAATCTATGCTTTTCTTGACAGGCTTCGCAGGATGTGTTGGATTTAGTTTTGCTCGTGAGGGCTTGCCATAGAACACATCTTTTGAAACATTGGCTCAAGCTAGTGACCGTCACGTCCCCTACCGAACCGGATTGCCGCATGCTTCAAGGCGGCATGCTCGACATACTATCCGACGGGGCATGCCTCATCCAGCAGCCCCTTCGACAAGCGCCCACGGCTTCGCAATTCAACGGAACTGCCGGACATAATGCGAATACGACGGACCATAGCCTGCAGGACATGATCTTCATCTCGCCGGAAATCTTTGAGACATTGTGTGTTCCCATCCTTGCGCTTTCGGCAGGTGCGATCTTGCAGCAGAATCCACGATCGCAGTCCGCAGGTTTGTTGGTATCCTTCTTCGGCGCCCAGACTGCCATGAACCTCTTCATGAAGCAAGTGTTTCTTAGATCACCAAATTCTAACCTTCATTTTTTGGTGGTTTTCTGTAAGTTTAGCAGGAATGGAAAGTTTAACCTTCCCAAGTTTTGTGTCTTATTGGGGAAGTCAGGTTTTCCAACTACAAGTTGCCCGGCGGCATCCAAGGCGTGCCGGCACCTTTCGCGATCACGGCCATACAGCATCTTAGATCCCCAATATTTGGTCTTTAAGGTTTTTGGTTTGTTGTAGTTTAGTAGGAACCGGAAAGTTTAGTCTTTATATTTTGTGTCTTGTTGGGGAAGCAAGGCAAATCACAAGCTTCCTCGTCCTTTCCCTCGGCCTGCAAGCCGCTCGGTGCTTTGGTCACCAGGCGAACTGTCAGATGCTGCGGACTCGTAAGGAGGTCGGCTGTGTGCTTTTGTTAGCCGTGGCGTTCGTGTGCAACATTGGCCTCAACAACCTCAGCTTGTCTATCCTGGACATTTCCGTCCACCTCATCATTCGAACTGCGGGTGCGTTGGTAAATCTCGCCATCGAGTTCGTGGCACAGCCCGTCCTGACGAACATCACCGGTGAGGAGGCGAAGTGGCCTCAAGTAAACGGCCGGGACTTGCTTTTGACTCTGCTGGGTACCTTCTTCGCAGGCCTTGTGGTGTGCAGCAAGCTCACCAGCTTTGCTTCGTCGGGCTCGACTTGGACTTACTACGTTGGCATTGGGGTGTGTTGCCTGTCGATGATCGCATCGGGCATCGAGCTCATCGTTGTGAGGACCCTTAGCACCCAGTTGCTTGCCGTTGGTTAGTAGGGAATGGAAGAATGGTAGTAATAGTAATTATAATTGTACCCCATTCCTCCATTCCCTACTAACCAACGGTAAGGTTGAAGATGAATGCTTTGGAGGCCATCATGAACATGTCCTTGCCGGCATCCCTGTCGCTGGGCTCTTGTTAGGAGAACTGAATACAAGTTCCGATAATATAGGAACCTAGCGTAAATAATAAATAACATGGTTTTCTCATTACTGTAGCTTGGTTTTAGTTGAAGTGCCCTGACAAGAACCCAGGCTACTTCTGCTGCCGGCTTTCTTCTTCCGGCACTCGGTCTCCTGGCCAGGATCGTCTCCTCTGACCGATTGGCAGGTCCTACAGCAGGTCTGGCAGACTAGCAAGTTGGGCATCGGTCTTGGTGTGCTTTCAGGCATCTTCGCGACACTCTACAACGTCATGTTGTACACCTTGAGCTCCAAGTTTCAGTCCCATGTGATTTCCATGGCCGGCAACTTCAACAAGATCGCGCTGATGTTCCTGTCCATCTACCTCGGCTTGGAATACCTGCCGAAGCGACCCTGGGCCGAGGTGGGAGTTTCCAAAAATTAGGGGTACATTATTTAGGGGTCCTTATAGTAAGGATCCTACTCTTTAATTAGGGGTGCATTATTTAGGGGTCCTTATAGTAAGGATCCTACTATTTAGGGTGCTAATGTTAGGGTCCCCTATTTTTTGGAAACTCCCAGGTGATGATTGCGGGCATTGTGGGCAATGGGCTTGCCTTCATGGTCATGGGACTCTTAAAGGCGACCGAGGTTCCGGTGCCAAAGGAGGCTAGGATGCTTAGGGTTTAGGGGTTTAGGGTTTAGGGTCACTATAGGCTACTATAAGGGTTACCAAAAGGGTTACCATAAGGGTCACTATAGCTAAGATGCCCAGTAGTACCCTTATTCCCTTTTTGTAGTCCTAGGTTCCTTATAAAGTTACCCAGTACCAAAAAGGGAACCCTTTTTATTCTTAGGTTACTGGGTATCCTTGGAGGTTCCGGTGCCAAAGGGGGAGGCTGTGCCCGAGGTCAGCAAGGCCGGGCAGGCGCTGGTGCAGAGGAATGACAGCACCGACAGCACGGACAACAGCAGAGTGGACAATGGCAAAGGAACCACCCAGTGAGCATCGCAGAATAGCTCAGCACAACAGCTGTTCTTTCTCGATACTTCCCTTTCCGAGGGTTTTGAGTTTATTCTAGGGTAGTTTAGGTGCTAACGTAACTTGTCAGCATTGCAAGCAATGCTGATGCGGCAGCACGCTACGTGCGGCTGAGTCCTGCGTTCCTTAGCCCTGGACGGCAGGCAGTTCAAGTCCGGCAGGGTTTACATATAGTTCTAAACCCTAAACCTAAACCCCAAGCCCGAAACCCTAAACTCGCTCATTCTTGCTGCGCCGTGGGGCCGGAGTTCAGGCGTGAAGCTGCGCCAAGCGCCCGGGCAGGGAAGCCACGACGATACGGGAGTTTCCGAAAATTGGGGGTACCTTATATTGGGGTCCTTATAATAAGGATCCTACTATTGAGGGTACTATATTGGGGTCCCATATTTCGGAATCTCCCATACTAAATGCAATAAAGCTCAGTTTTAGGGAGCATAGCTCGAGAAACGACCGCCACTTGCAAAGCCATACTAGACTGGGAAACAGAGGGTTTGCGGCATGCCGGTGCGGCTTGCTGTACTCCCCAATTGCGTGTCCCTGCCTTGGCTGATGAATTATTTCTATTAGTCTATGGGGGCTGAAGCCTTTAATCCTTTACTTGTAGTAACACTATCCCTTAGGGTTCCCTAGCAGCACTACAGCATAATCTACCACCAAAGATATTTGATTATGAATCAAGGCCCCTATAGTAGGCTCTTTTAACTTACACCGCTTCCACCGTCGAAGGCGGATCTGAAGCTTGGTCTTCGAACATGTGCACAGTCACAGCCAAAAAGCTTGGCGTTCTTCTGGTTGACTCTTTAGACTTTAACTTCTTGGGTTCCTATATGAACTATAATAAGGAGGCTAAAAGTTTAACTTTTTTGGAGGGACGTTCAGAAGTCAGCCAAGCACAGTCACAGCTAAAAAGGACTTGCTTTCGGCGGCTGGGGGTGTTGGGTTCAGCGCACCGCCTAAACCCGAAGCCCCTTGACGGACTATCCCTAGAGCCTGTGGGTTCAGAGGCGTACTGTCGGCTTGCTTGCCTAGCTACTTTTCTCCAAGGGTAAAAGGAGGGACCCTTAATATGGACCCCTGGGTATATACCCTTAATACAGCTATTATATACCCATTCTATAGCCAATTATAGGGTAGGGGTCCCCATTTAGGGTCCCTCCTTTTCCCCTTTGATTTTCGAACTGGGGATCGCTTTTGGGTTGTCCCGGAGTGCTAGATGGGTCGGAATACCCCCTGAGACTCGAAATGGCTCAAAGTAGGTACAGAACTCTTTA
Source organism: Symbiodinium sp. CCMP2592 (assembly GCA_905221615.1). Classification (NCBI taxonomy): domain Eukaryota; class Dinophyceae; order Suessiales; family Symbiodiniaceae; genus Symbiodinium; species Symbiodinium sp. CCMP2592. The sequence goes on from CAJNDT010002101.1 coordinate 526,199, forward strand.
CCGCTAGCATCATGAGCCAAAAAGGTGGACCCCCGCTAGGTTTTCAATAGTCGTTTATGGTCCGAAGGAGGCATCTTCTCACAAACATCTTTGGGCGCTTGGAATTTACAACCCAGCAGAACACGCACCAAAACCAACTCACGAACCCTGAAACTCTACAGTAGAAGCACAAATGTTGGAAACCCAATAGCCTCAATCCTTGAGAGTAATGTATAGGGAATCCCAGCACTTTTCGGCCTTAATCCAGTTTCCGACTTTACGGGGTTTACTGTAAACCTGAACTTACATAAGCTTTGAAGTCCCCAACCTGAGCCCGGATAGAATCTAAGGTTAGAATCAGGGTTCACGGTTTAGGGTAGAAGCTAGGACCTGGAGTAGGCCCTTATTCCCTTCTCTTAGGGTTCTGGTTCCCTTATAAGCCCCTTTAAACCAGAAAGGGCAGTATGGGCCCTTAATGCGGGCCCTCAGCCTTGTAAGGGGGATTCTCAGGACCCTTGCGGGTATAAACAGAGTATATATGGGGCATAAAATACGATCCCAGGGTTAGGCCATACTAGGGGCGTGTAGTTTCAACCTCAGAAGAACTTTCAAGCCCATAGAAGACTCGACAGGTTCGTAGAAAACCGCTGTTAAAGCCTACACAGAAGCCTACCAAACCAGTCCCTGTACAAACTTTTAACCAACCCTAAATCCTAAGCTCCTATATTTCACCGTAGACCGTGTCCAAGGGTGGAGCTGCACCGCCGCTTCTTTGTGGAGAATCAAGGAATGTCAGGAGTGAACGAACTCATCGAGGCACTTCGGAGTTGACCGGTTTTGCAAGGACCTATAGGACGACCTATTTATGGATTATTTGTCTACGGCTTGCTAGGCCGTTTCAAGTGTTGCTTTGACGTCTTTCATCCGAGTTTTATTTAGAAGGCTTTGATAGGGACTTCTAAAACCTAGACCTAAACCCCTAAAAGCCTTGAAAAGGCTTTGGGACTTCGGGCATGTTCTGGAGCGTTTGTGTGGGAGTTTCCGGATGCAGGTTGGGGGTGTAGGGTGTTTAGGGTTTAGGGTTTAGGGTTTAGGGTTTCGGGTTGTCAGAATTTAGCGTGTTAGGACATAGTTTCGGCCGAGTCGCTGTGGTCGTTTCGGCAGAAGGAGCATCGCTGCTTCTTGTGATCTGGGCTTCCAGCGGTGTTCTGGCTCCTTAAAGCGACTGGACATGATGTGTTGCTTTGCATGGGTTACACTACATTCTTGCAGACATGCACATTGCACAGTACCTAGGCCTGCATCACCCTAACCATAAACCAAACCCCATAAACCTTGGGCCCGAGACCCTTATGCTTGCTATTGGTGACGGTTTTGGCCTTACGGGTTTGGTGCTTTGACTCTGACCTTTGTGGATTTGCGGCTTCAGTCCAGTTTGAGCTTTCGTTCAGGCCTGCGGAATGAGGGTGAGAGGTATTGGCATGGAAGGCATAGGATTCATAGGATCGTCTTAGTAATCTTGCATCTCTTGTTAGCCTGAAGAAACCGCCTGACTCGCCCCAGGGATTTTTGCGATCTCTGTAACTGTCCGGAGGCGGACTGGTAAATTCCCAAAGCTGTACAGACTGCATCTATGGAGTTTAATAGGGTCTTAGATGGTGCTATCAGGGTTTGGCAAGGGCTTTTAAACTTGCCCCAAAGGTCCATGTACCTGTATAGTATATACTTTGGCCTTAAAGTAGTACCCAACAAAGTTACTTTAGGGTCAACGGTCAGCGTACAGGTTATTTGGGTACGTGGACCCTGGGGGTTAAAGGGCAGCGATACCCAACAGTTTTGCAGCCCTGCCACTGCCACGCTCCAGCCTTCCATCCTGAATCCGTACTTTAGAGATGCCAACGTAAACTATTTCGGATGATAAAACCCACAGACCCCATCTAAACACCTTATAAAACTCAAACACTTGAAATCTCGAGGCCTTAACCTTCAAGGCTGCACGTTAACCCCAAGTAACCTACCTTCTTAAGGACCTACATATATAAAGAACTCATATTAGGGAACCCTAAAAGGTAGGTTCCTTAGGGTCGTAGAGTCTACAGCCGAAAGCCCTCATAGCCCACGGATCCTCGAAATCTCTGCGTCGCCAGGCCCGGCGCAAGGAAGCCTTGCAGCAGGACGTGCTTATCAAGGTCTGTCTGTGTAACTAGGATGCCCAGTAGTACCCTTATTCCCTTTTTGTAGTCCTAGGTTCCTTTTAAAGTTACCCAATACCAAAAAGAGAGGCCTTTTTATTCTTAGGTTACTGGGTATCCTAGTCAAGGTCTGTCTGTGTAAGATTTCTACACGATTTCTGCAACGCTTCCTATAATGGGCTCCATAGTAGTTCCTTTTTGGGATTACCTTAATTATAGGATTCTAATATGAACGCCAAAAAGGAACTACTATGGAGCCTATGGGTAAGGATTGGAATTTTTTGGGGGTTCTGTAAGAGTGGCACAAGGGGTTCTGGAGCCACAGGTGCCTTACTTAGAGGTTCATGGGACTTAGCAACTAGGGTTATAATTAAGGTAACTACACTTGTATGTACTTATAACCCCAATTAGGGTATTTATGACTGTACTTACTAAGTCCCATGAACCTCCCAAGTAAACCCCTTAGGCTGGCGGAAACGACTTGCGCCGAGGACAGCTGCTCAGAGCCACCCCAAATTGAGCGGGACTGAGCAATATTGGTAATATCGGCCGCCGCGGAATCCTTGAAATATGTATCATAGTTCATAATTAGTTATGCTCTAAAACCCCACGAGCTACACACTTAATGTTTGTGTTTGCTGCAATTAAGCCTTAATTCCTGACCCACCAGGACCCATTTTAGTAGGGTCCTTCTATATTCCATATCAGGGTTTGGAATAAGAGCCCACAAACAAAGTTAGGTTTTGGTAGGCTAACTAAGCCAACATAGCCCTATAACCCCAACAAGCCCTAAACCCTGTGGGGGCCTCAACAATTACCTATACTATTGTGGGGGTTCCTTCACATAATCATAGTTCAATAGACCCCAAAGCCCCACGGAATCGTGGGCAAAGATGTCCGTTTCCGTGGAAGTTGGGCTGCTCAGTGGTAAGAAGGCTACTGTGAATGCCGCCCTGGATGAAAAGGTGGAAACGTTAATGTTTCGTGCGAGGACTGCGCTTGGGGCTGGCAAAGGGCGGCTGGTGGACACATCTGGAAGGGTCCTGGATGCATGTACATCGATCGAGGATTCCATGCTGTTAACGGGCGGTAGACTGATGCTGCACGTCGGCCGAGTTCAGGTCCTTGGCGGCCATGCCGCTTTTACTGCCATTCTTGGCGATGGATCCGCCTTGACGTGGGGTTATGATGAGTATGGTGGTGGAAGTAGCGCTGTGCAGGATCAGCTCAAGAATGTGCAGCAGGTGCAAGTGTCTGGCAAAGCTTTTGCCGCCATTCTGGGTGATGGGTCTGTAGTGACCTGGGGGGGCCGTCACTCCGGCGGCGACAGTAGTACAGTGCAGGACCAGCTGAAGAATGTGAAGCAGATCCAAGCAACAAAACAAGCTTTTGCCGCCATGCTTTCTGATGGATCTGTCGTGAGCTGGCGTCATCCTCAATTTGGTGGCGACAGTACGGCTGTGCAGCATCAGTTGAAGAATGTGCTGCAGATCCAAGCCACGGCATCTGCTTTTGCTGCCATTCGTGGCGATGGATCCGTGGTGAGCTGGGGTGATGTTGGCGAGGGTGGTAACAGTAGCGCTGTGCAGCACCAACTAAAGGCCGTGCAGCAGATCCAGGCCAGTCACTATGCTTTCGCTGCCATTCTTGGTGACGGATCGGTCGTGACCTGGGGTGATCCTCGTTATGGTGGTGACAGTAGTGCTGTGCAGGATCAGCTGAAGGATGTGCAGCAGATCCAAGCCAGTCACTATGCTTTTGCTGCTCTTCTTGACGATGGATCGGTCGTGACCTGGGGTGCTGCTGCCGGTGGTGGTGACAGTAGTGCTGTGCAGGCTCAGCTGAAGAATGTGCAGCAGATCCAAGCCTGTGAAGGTGCTTTTGCTGCAATTCTTGGCGACGGATCCGTCGTGGCATGGGGCGATGCTGTCAAAGGTGGTGACAGCAGTGCTGTGCAGCATCAGCTGAAGTATGTGCAGAAAATCCAAGCCAGCTACTACGCTTTTGCCGCCATTCTTGGTGACGGATCGGTCGTGACCTGGGGTGATCCTCGTTTTGGTGGTGACAGTCGTGCTGTGCAGGATCAGCTGCAGACTGTGCAGCAGGTTCAATCCACGAAAACCGCTTTTGCTGCCATTCTTGCCGACGGATCCGTCGTGACCTGGGGTGCTGCTGCCGGTGGTGGTGACAGTAGTGCCGTGCAGGTTCAGCTGAAGAATGTGCAGCAGATCCAAGCCGTCCACTTTGCTTTTGCTGCCATTCTTGGTGACGGATCGGTCGTGGCTTGGGGTAATCCGGTCTATGGTGGAATTTGTACTGTACAGGACCAGCTGCAGGACGCCTTTACGAAAGAAGCCTAAATACTGACCAATGTTATTACTTAGGGTTCCGAACTCCTCATTATAGTTAGTTATAGCATAATCGGCCCGAAAACCCTATCTAGGATGCCCAGTAGTACCCTGATTCCCTTTTTTGTAGTCCTAGGTTCCTTATAAAGTTACCCAATACCAAAAAGAGAGGCCTTTTTATTCTTAGGTTACTGGGTATCCTAGTAGCATAATCGGCCCGAAAACTCTATTCTAATTACAAAGGCCCCTACATTACCGCTCTTGACTCCACGTCAGAGTTGTCGGGCTCCGGACTCCTTTAGGGGCCCATTTAAGGGTTCCTTAGGGGTTCCTAGGGTTCCTTTAAAGGGATCTCTAGGGTTCCTTTAAAGGGATCTATAGGGGTTCCTTAGGGTTCTAGACGGTGGTTTAGTGTTGAGGGTCAAAGCCTTTCGGGTCTAGTAGCAGGTTTGGGGTGTCGAGTAAATTCGGGGGGCATGCACCCCAAATCTCAGACAAGTATCAAACCTTAGATAACAGTATCCTTATAGTCCTGACTGCAATCGGACATAGTATACCACCAAGCCCTTTTCCCAACATTAAGGGCCCCTTCAAACCTCTGTCACGCCGCATAATAAGCCTTGAAACTTGTAGAACCCTGCCTGAAAGGAAGCCTTCAAAGAGACCCTTTCTGATTAAAGGCCACTTTACATCAACCCCTAAACCCTAAACCCCAAGCCCCAAAACAGAAACCTTAAGCCCAAAACCGTCAACCCTAAACCCCAAGCCCCGAAACAGAAACCTTAAGCCCAAAACCCCAAATCCTAAGCCCTAACCTTCGGGATCGAACTAGCCCAAAAACCTTATATAGTATGGTCTTTGGGCCCAAAAGCCTTAATATATGAGTCCTTAAGCCCTATAAACCCTAAATCCTAAACCCTAAACCCTAAAAACCCTCCTAAATCCTAAACCCTAAACCCTATTAAACTTAAACCCTATACCCTAAATCCTAAACCCTAAGCCCTATATAAACCCTAAACCCTACCTGTATCCCCAAACCCTACAAAATAGTAGGTTATGACCCCTTTATTAGAGGGTCTAACCCTTAAAACGGTAGGTTTCTGGATCCACAGGTATACCCTAAACCCCAAAAGCCTATACCCCTTGTAGGAGCCCTTTAAGGGAACCCTTATCCACACCCAAACCGATAAACCCTAAACCCTAAGCCCTAAGCCCTAAGCCATCAGCTTCGGGTCCGAAGGACCGGCGCATGGCCCGCGAGCACCGGGGGAAGCTCCGGAAACTCCACGAAGACTTCGACGAGAAGGCGCAAAGAGTAGCAGTAGGGGTCTATAAGGGCTCCTTTAAAAGGGTCTATAAGGGTGCCTTTAAAGGGATCTATAGGCTTTGGGGTTTAGGGGTTTGGGGTTCTAGGGTTGGAGGGTTTAGGCTTATGTAGGATTTCGAAGAGCAGGTGAAAGGATGAATTTTGGGGTTGAGCGTTTGGGTAAAAGGGTTTTAGACTTCAGAGAGACCTCGTTCAAATGGTTGTAGGGTTTAGGCGTTATTTAGGTGTCGGGTTGAAGGTTTTTGAGCCTTTTTGTTTGCGTTTTGGGTCTCAGGATTTGACGGTTACTTGATGTGCACTGCGTACTGTAAAGACTCTATAGGGGTATAGGGTTCAGGGTTTGGGGTATGTAAAGGCCTTCGGGATCCCGTCTAGGCTCCTTAAGCGTGTGAAAACCAAATCAAAACCTTATACTAAAGGGGCTGAAATAATTACGAATACTTTTTGGGGGTTGCTTATGATACCTATACTATGAACCCTAAACCCCTAAACACTAAACCCTAAACTATATTATGATATGCACCCAAAACCCTGCGGGGAAACGGACTCGGGATGATTCGTTCCACTGCCCAGTTGAAGAGCGCGCTTGTCAATGGGCCCAGCTCTTAGACAGAGTGTTCGGGATTAATAAAAGGGCCTTATAGGCTTAAGTAACTAGGATGCCCAGTAGTACCCTTATTCCCTTTTTGTAGTCCTAGGTTCCTTATAAAGTTACCCAATACCAAAAAGAGAGGCCTTTTCATTCCTCGGTTACTGGGTATAGGCTTAAGGTAGAAGCCAGAAAGTTGGAATATATTCTCCTTAACCCTTCTATGGTAAATTATAGGGTATCCTACCATTGAAACCATATTCCAACTTTCTGGAGTTCCCTGTAAGTAAGTGGGGTTTAAGGAGAGTTTCGGGCTTCAAGGCCAGGGTTTTAGGGTTTGGGCCGGGGGTTTAGGTCGTGGGTGCCGTAAGACTGCATGACCATCAGCAGACAGCACAGTCACCTCCCAAGGAATCCCCCCAGCAAAAAAACGCATTAGTTAAGCCGCTCTATTTTTTGGTGCCGGCTTGAATATAGGCCCATATTCCTAAACGGGCCGCCACATTACACGCATACATAAGTCTTCTGAACCCCGGCGTGTGACCCAAAACCGTGTCAGATAGACAGCGCTTTCAGGAGTGGTTTCTTGATATCTACCATGATATGAGTTTGCGAGTCATCAGGAGGAAAAAACCCCATACTAATGGGTCATTGCGGGCACAGGAACCACAAAAGGCAGGCAAAGCCTAGACACCTAGCCTTTCATGGCTGGGTGGCCTTTCTTATGTTTGGTTTATTGGGGCTTGATGTTGTGCCATTTCTGGTCATACCCTACGCTTGAATATTCCAAACTCCGAAGCCTATGCAAAGGCTAAATCATCAGTCCGATTGAAGTAACCATAAGTCCGAAACTCCCAAAACGTACAGAAGCAAACGCAGCTCCTCCGTCGACTCCATCAAACGTGGAACTTGTTCTTCGTGTAATATAGCGGCTGCTCAGTTCTTTATTTGGAGATTCAGGAGCTCAGATATAAATCTTTGAGGTTTTGAAACGCTTCATTCAGCAGTGCTGTCACAGGTATTTTTTCGGAACCTGAACCAAGTCCGGCCAAAACAGTCTTGGGCGGGTTTTGTAAAGATTGCTTAGGGCCCATATGGCATGGTCGGCTAATGGGTTTGGACCGCCAAAACATCATTGTGTCCCTGTTCAGATCAGGGCGTTTCGAGATCTTCCTGCTTGAACTGGGTACAAGAAGACCCTTGTCATTAACGGGTGACTGGAGAGTGTTTGGTGTGGAAATTGTCGCAACTGGTGCTCACGATGCTGGGCATTCCAGAGTCCCTGCCTGTCTGGCTGTCGCAGCTGATGTGCATGGTGCTGGGCTTGTCAGGGTGAATGCGGCGTATGGTGCAGAAATCGCCACAGCTAATGCTCATGACGATGGGCTTTTGCCGGGGCGCATGCCGGTGTCTGTTGCGGAAACTGTCGCAGCTGATGCTTATGATGCTGAGCTTTTCAGGCTGCATGCCGGCATTCGGCGTGGAAACTGTCGCAGCTGATGCTCGCGATGTTGGGCGTGTCGCAGTGCCTGGCGGTGTTTGGAGGGGAATTTGTCGTGAATCCTAACCGCATGATTCCCTGACTGCACTTTAATTGCGATGCCCCCGTATAGTACCCTGTTTTTCTTTCAGTGACCCTATTGGACCTCCTAGGAACCCATCCTCAGGTCTACGAGCATCTGGACACAGGAGGAGCGGCAGCGACTGGAGACTGCACGCCACGATCCACAGGAGGCCGGCGTGCTTCAAACATCCGTAGAGCCATAGATAGGACTAAGAGATACTAATAGTAGATGCATTGTGTGCGTGTATGTGGACACACATGTCACATGCATGTATGTGGTTTGGTATGTACGTAGGTAGGTAGGTAGGTTTGTAGGCATTTAAACAGTCAGACAGAGATCTATGCACACACATATATATATATATATACAGATCAGAGGCAATCCCTGTAGGTATAGGTATATGTCTATGCAACTGAATTTTTGGAATACGTATATCCTACCGGTCCGAGTATTCAAAGGTCGTCAGAGCAGCCTCGAGGATGAAGTGCGTGATGCTTGAGTGCTTGGACCCATAAGGAAGTATGCTACAAGTGTAGAGTTATCAGCAACACTAAAAACATATAAATACATAGTTAGATATACATTACGGAGCAAGACAGAAAAGCAGAGGAGAAGAGAGACTGTGACAGAGCACTTTTGGTTGGATCAGATTCGAACTACGGGTACATGTAAATGCGTGCACATATGTTTACATGTATGTATACATGTATATATATATACACACATATACGGGTCATGGTATGTTTAAGCTTTTGGGATGAGAGAAGGTTTTCCGTTTCAGAGTGTCTTCCGATTGAAAGGGTTTTCTGTCACACATGGTCTACTTCCACTACACAGTGTCTTCTGTTAGACAACCTGTTCTGTTACACAAGGGTTTTCGCAGAACTGTTTACGACTTTCGTTGTGGGATTTGGTTTGGTTCGGCCTGGCCCGGCGTGTGTAAACTTTGCGGTGTGGGCCTTCAAACTTCTCACCGCCATCACTTCCCCCGTCTTATTAAATGCATCCTAATAATGAAGACACATTGGTGCGAATCCTCCGAAACCACCCCTGCCCTTTAAACCCTAATTTGCATTAGGGCGTCCGGAGCAAGAGCAGAAGCAAGAGCAAAGGGAGGAGCAAGACCTGGAGTAAGAGCAAAAGCGATAGCAAGAGTAGTTAAGACCAAAAGCAGGATGAAGAGCATGAGCAACAGCAAGAGCAGGGCCAGAAACCTTCATCACTTGACAGTATAGAGGTAACATAACCCCGTAATGATAAAACCACTTTCCGAGTTTCTATTGGGGGTGGCGCCCCCCGCGATTAATATTATCGGGAAGGGATTACTATTGCGGTATATAGGAAGGCGTCTTGGTGTGCCCTAGTGATCGTCCTCTGGTCTCCCGGTCTTTGGGGGGATGGTTTTGTCGTGTCTCCTCGTGGTCGTAACGGCCGTCGTGGTGCTCTATAACCCAGAGGAACCACATAAACTACTATTATGGAACAAGTTCCCCAAAACCATAAGAAGAATGATCTGCTAGGACATAACCAATTCCACCATGGTAGCGTATATGTGGACTGTTTTGTCTATTGTTGACGGATCCACGTTGGCACAGCCTTAATAATCAGAAGGGGCTTTTGGGTATATCAGACGTATTCAGACAAAGCAATCTAGTGAATACTGTAGGTAACTATTCCAACCCGTGTATGAGCTGATTTAGGGTTTACGTGGCCTACACAGATCTTCCAGGGAAGCCTATCATAGGATACAGATTTGCACCATCTTTGGCCACGGAGGAAATCCATGTATACCGTGGCAAAATATGTTTGGATACATGTATACGTCTATGTCTATGTGTGGGTATGTAAGATAGGTGCATGGACCCTCAGGCCAGACATTCTCCAAACGACCCCAAACCCCGAATACTTCAAAGTGGATGACCATATACTAGTTCGGTTCTTCGGCTCAGCAGGCTTTAGCAATCCATGCCTGTGTGTCTCAGGGGTTCAGAGGTGGAGGTATAACCCAGAGGGTCCAAGTACCCAAATAGTAGGGTTTCAGGTCCCAAAATCCATACTCTGAATGGTTTTTGGACCTTGAAACCCTACTATTTGGGTACTTGGACCATTAGGGATAATACATGCGCAAACCCAAACCATCCCCCACCCCTACATAATCCGATGGACTCGCCAGCGCTCCGTGTTGAAGCAATTTCGCCGAGTTCATGTAGAAGTTAGCGGAGGTACGTTGCAAGAGGCGCTTAACCGTAGAACCCGAGCAAGACACCCGCTCCAAAATGCAGCAGCTGTGTCGGCTCGGCGAGCTTACCATCCCTCTTGTCAGTGCACGTGCCTACCATAGGTTTCTACTATCTACTGAGCGCGCAAGCTGTACACATGGGCTTAAGAGAGTCTCAGGTGCTGGCACGGTAGCGTTTCCCGGTTTCCTTGCAGGGCGCTTGTTTACCGCACACCCTGAACTCCCCGAAGGCAAGATGCAGGGACACCGTATTCCCTAAGGGTCCATGTACTCATATAGTATATGCATTGGCTTTAATGTAGTCCCTATATAGGTACATTGGGGCCCATGTATCTCTATATGGGTACATGGACCCTTAGGGATTCCAGATGTTGCTCTCGAAGTTCAGTTCTGCGATCCTGACAAGCAACTTCGGATCTGGGGTTTCGGGCCCGTCAATCCTTCTCCAGGCCTTGAGCCTTAAATCATCTTAAATCTAAACCCTAAACCCTAAATCTTAAATCTTATAGGCCCTAAACCCTAAACTACCCTAAATTTATAGGCCCTAAACCCTAAACTACCCTAAATTTATAGGCCCTAAACCCTAAACTACCCTAAATTTATAGGCCCTAAACCCTAAACTACCCTAAATTTATAGGCCCTAAACCCTAAACTACCTTTAATTTTATAGGCCCTAAACCCTAAACTACCCTAAATTTATAGGCCCTAAACCCTTAACCCAGGCCCCGAACTTTAAACCTTACAGGCCCTGAGCCTTAAACCCGCTTTCCACAAAGCTTCTTCGACGCTTGCACGGTTTAAGGTTTAGGGTTTATAGGGTTTAGGGTTTAGGGTTTAGGGTTTAAGGTTTAGGGTTTAGGGTTTAGGGTCTTGCACCTCGGACGGCCTCAGCCACGGCCTGGGAGCAGCGAATCTGCTGCAGCAGCGAGGCTTCGCAGGTTTTGGGGTATAGATTTCTCATAGGTTTCGCCCAGAGGGTCCAAGTACCCAAATAGTAGGGTTTTAGGTCCCAAAATCCATACTGTGAATGGTTTTTGGACCTTCAAACCCTACTATTACTATTTGGGTACTTGGACCCTTAGGGTAGGGGTTTACGGTGCAGAACTTACAAGCTTGAACTGTGAACTCTACATGGAGCTTCATGGCACTTCCTAAGTATGTGTTGCTATACCTATCCCTAGGTAGCAAGTCCCATGGCCCTCCATCTAGTCGGAAGTCTGGCACCGGGCGTGTGGGGCCTGAGTGTGTGGAGTTGCTGTGGACTACTTCTTCTAGCAAGTCCCGATCAGCATTCAGGACATTCCACATGATGTTGCCTGTGTGGTGCCTTGTAGGGCTTATAAGAAAGATCCCTTCGCACTATTGTTTGATGTTTTTCTGTCCTGGGTGGAGCTGAGGGTGAACCGGGGAATTTTGTTGTTCGGTTTACGGTTGAACCTCTTTCCAAGGATCAGAACGCCCCTCCCTCCCTGGTATATAGACTTTTGGTATGTTCTGACCACCTTCGGTCCCTGCAGCCGCCACACAGCAGTCGCATGTCCCTGGAGCCCTTGCATCCTCCAAGTCTTCTGCACTGCAGTCCCTGCACTGTCCCTGCAGTCCTACATTCCTTCAGCAAGCCCTGGCCGATAAATTTGCTGGCGGTTCATCCAATCTTGAGAAAGCCTTGGAAAGGGGGGGAGAAATAGAAATTTGGAAGAGGAGCTCAACCCAAGCTTGTGTCTACCGGTTACCGCCCGATGCCCTCGAATGTGTAGGCCTGTTACAGGGTTTCGGGGGTCCACCGCTTTGGTCGTTGTCTAGGACCCAGAGTGGCCCTTATTCCCTCTTTCAGGGTTTAGGTTCCCTTGTAACCCCCTTTCAGCCAAAAGGGGCACGCTATTTAGTCCTAGGTTAGTCTTAGGTCTAGTTGTAGAAATGCCCCTTTTCCCTTTGCCGTGAGGCTTCCGAGATGGATTCCACAGCGACGGCCTTGACACTTGGCGCCTAGGTTTGTCCCCAACCCCTACAGAGCCACCACCCTGAACCGAAACTCGACACCCTACCCGGCCCTACCCCCTGAAACCCCTCACACTAAAGCTGAAACAACCCTAACCCTTCATCGCAAAGCTCAAAAGTTCCAACGTCTTAGAAAGCAATCCCTTGAAAAAAGGTGTCTTTACAGCGTTACAATGGTTTCTGATTAAGGGTATTAGGGGATATATAGGCTTCTATAGGGGCTCTTCAAGGAGGTTTAGAGGGGTTGCTATAAGGGCCATCGTAGAGGTGTGTAACATGGGCCTGAGTCATTGCAATAGAGTCAATAGAGTTTTGAGGGTATGCACCAGTATTATGTTTACATTAGCGACAAGTAGAAAGTATGCATGCAGATCCTGTGTTCTAGATTTTAGGGTTCGTTGGGTCAGACTTTTTAGCGTCACTTGCGTCCGGATCTTCAGCCGCAGCTTTTACATTGCAGTGTAGAGGGAGGTTAGTTTTCAGGTTTTCCTGGCCGGGCGAGCTCCAATCAAGCCTGTGTAAAATGGTTTTGTTTTTAGGGCTTAAAGGTGTAGAGCGTTTGGACATGATATCTTGTACATCGGGATTTGCGAGGCACGCGGGTGCGTGATGGTTCAGTTGAACCATGGCCTCGTTATGCAAGGTTGGTACTCACGGTTTCCTTGTGGTGCCTTGCCTGTCGTGAATATAAGCAAACTCCTTTTCAAGAGGTCATATGACCCTATACACCTGGCCTAGTCAATCCCCAACACCCACTGAGGCTTGACAAGCTTTTAAAATCATTAACCACTGAACCTAGTTCTTTGTTTTTTGGTAACGCGTATGCCGTATGCCATGTCCAGCATGTAAAATGTCCATGGCCGTGGAAGTTGGACTATTGAGTGGCAAAACAGCTACTTTGAGAGTTGACCTGGAGAAGGATGAGGATGTTGGTACATTGACGCCTCGGGCGCAGATTGCGCTGGGAGTCGGGAGAGGGCGGCTGGTGAATGCGGCCGGAAGGGTTCTCGATGCATGTGATTTGATCAAGGATTGTGGGGTGCAGAATGGCGAGTCACTGACCTTGCACATAGGCCGAGTTCAGATTCGGGCCACCCACCGGGCGTTTGCCGCAATTCTTGGCGATGGATCCGTCGTGACCTGGGGTGTTGCTCATTTCGGTGGTGACTTCAGTTCTGTACAGGATCAGCTGAAGAATGTTGAGCAGATCCAAGCCTCTAGCGATGCCTTTGCTGCCCTTGTCGGTGGTGGATCCGTCGTTACATGGGGTGATGCTCTTTTCGGTGGTGACAGTAATTCTGTGCAGGATCAGTTGAAAAATGCGCAGCAGATCCAATCAACTGCCACGGCTTTTGCTGCCATTGTGGTCGATGGATCTGTTGTGACCTGGGGTCATGGTGGCAATGGTGGTGACTGTAGTGCTGTGCAGGGTCGACTGAAGAATGTTCAACAGATCCAAGCCACCATCGGCGCCTTTGCTGCCATTCTTGGTGACGGAACTGTCGTGACCTGGGGTGAGGCCAGCAACGGTGGTGACTGTAGTGCTGTCCAGTATCAGTTGAATAATGTACAGCAGATCCAGGCCGCGAAGTTTGCCTTTGCTGCAATTGTTGGTGATGGATCTGTCGCGACCTGGGGTCATGCCGGCAGTGGTGGTGACAGTAGTGCCGTGCAGGCTCAGCTGAAAAATGTGCAGCAGATCCGAGCCAACGCCCGCACTTTTGCTGCTATCCTTGGCGATGGATCGGTCGTCACCTGGGGTGCTGCTGGAGTTGGTGTTGCAAGTAGTGCTGTGCAGGCTCAACTGAAGAATGTGCAGCAGATCTAGGCAACTACCGGCGCTTTTGCTGCTATTCTTGGCGATGGATCCGTTGTGACCTGGGGCAACACGCAATGCTTTAGTCGCGCTGCTCTTGAGCAGATGAAAGCCAAGACTGTGCGCCAGATCCAATCCTGTGACAGGGCATTTGCTGCAATCCTTGGCGATGGATCCATCGTTGCTTGGGGTGATGCCAATTCCGGCGGTGACAGTAGTTCTGTGCAGGATCAGCTGAAGAATGTGGAGCAGATCCAAGCCAGCAAAGTGTCTTTTGCTGCGATTCTTCAGGATGGATCGGTCGTAACCTGGGGGCACGCTTACTGTGGCGGTGACAGCGACGCTGTGCAGGAACAGTTGAAGAACGTGCAGCAGATCGAAGCCAATCGCTTCGCTTTTGCTGCCATTCTTGGCGACGGATCGGTCGTCACCTGGGGCGATGCTGGCGACGGTGGTGACAGCCACCCCGTGCAGGATCAGTTGCGGCAAGCGCCGTCCTGAACCTCAAGCCCTACATAGGCCTAGGCCTTAAGCCCTAATTAATCCGCAAACCCGAACCCCCCGAAACCCAGCGTTCTGGCCCATTCTGAGCGACGAATCGGCGGCAATGCTCTTCATGGCTGTGGCTGTGACAGAAACCCAGAACCCCCAAAACCCTAAGAACCCTGAGCCGCCCTAAATCCTTAGATGGGGCAGGTCGTACATGGGTGGTTGTTAAAGTATAACCCCTTTTTTGGGTCCGAAGTATGATAACGCACTTAATATTCAGGTTACCTAGAAAGGGACGCTAGTTTTGACAACTAGTTTGGCTTGAATGTCCGAGAGTTAGGGTATGTTAGGGCGTCGTAAAATGGACCTGTGAATCCAAAAACCTGCGTACTGTTTTAGGGCTTCCTGTATAAGCGATATATAGGGTTTTGGGATTTTAGGGTTTAGGGCTTACCTGAAGATCCAAAACCCTACTGCTTCAGGGTTAGACCCTTTAATTTAGGGGTCATAACCTAGTACTTTGTAGGGTTTGAGGGATACGGGGCAAGCTAGGCCTACGTATGCCTTCCTGTGCACACTGCGAAGACGACAGTTCAGCAGAACCTTCAGCCCATTTAGTCTCCTAAACTCTTGCAATAGCCCCGAAAGGCCTAAGCCTGAAATAGCTGACAGACGGTCGTTGAAGAATATGTGAAGCTACGCGGAGGCCAGATGAAGTGATAGTCGTACAAGTGGCTTGGTATACCAGCAAGGCAAGCCAGCAACACGCAAAACCACTACTAGCATGCAACGCAATCCGACATGAAGCGCTACCACAGTGAAATGTAGAATACATCCAAAAGTAAGTGCAAGACAGGCAAAATAGACATCAAGTGCGCCGTTCGACAACAACAACAACAACAACCGCGGCCATTGCAAAACCAGAACGCGAAGGGAGCACGCGCCAAAACAGGCAAACACAAGCAAATTGAGGTTGACATGCACATAGTCTGAGGTGCGAGAAGCCTCATAAGCCTAAAATTTCAACCCTGGACCCTAAAAAGTTCCAAGCCCTATACCCTCCCTCCCCCCCGTCCCCCTTTGCATACCCAAACCTTACAGTATCTTACGAGGCCAACTCCTGCTAATGAACCTGTACAGACATCTGGTTCTTATTATGAAGGGACTCCACCATTAAACTTTGAAGGCTAGAAGTTCTAGCCTTCCCTGGTCGGAAGAGAGTTGTTCGAAGTTTGGGTTTTTTTTTGACGTTGAGGGTGAGTTGGGCTCTTTTGTTCAGGTGGTTTTGGCGGTTTGAGGGGTTCGAAACCAGTTGCGAAGGCTCCAAATGCTCATGAATTATATACTTTCCTTTGATCAGAAAGTAGTCCCCACAGCTACTTTACGGCCAAAGTATATGCTAGATGGGCACATGGACCCTGAGAGAACGTTTCGGGCTTTCAGTGTTTGGGGCTTGGAGGATTCGGATTTCGATTCCAGGCCCCTTTTGGGGTTTTAGTGGGATAGAAATCCCTAAACACTAAACCCTGAAGGTCAGGGTCGAGCCGGCAGCCGGAACTGAGCACACGAAGGGTCCGGAGGATGCTGAGGTGAACAACTGAGGGGTTTTCGGGGCCGATAAGTACGGCCGTTCCTCCTGGCCCACTGGGCCTTGGTGTAGCAAACTGGGTTGCAGGCATCAAAAAGGAGCTCAAAAAACAAAACCTAAACCCTAAGGCTTGCAGTGCCTGGGGCAGGGGCTTTAGCATAGTGATTGTCTCTTTCAATGGGAACATCTTTGTCCCCAACCCTTTAAGGTAACATATATAAGGATTTCCCGCACTAATCATCCTAAACCCATGTTCCAACTTTTCGGGGGTTCACTATGATCACCCCTAGCCTCAAACTCAGGCTTGAACCCTCAACCCTCAACCCTAGAACCCCTAAACTCTAAACCCCTCTAAACCCTAGACCCAAGAATTTATCATAACCCCTACCTGAACCCCACGTAACCTACCTTTTTAAGGACTTATATAAAGAAATCATATTAGGGAACCCTAAAAAGGTAGGCTCCTTAGGGTCTAGGTAGTCTCAAACTCAGGAGGGAGCTCGAGAGGATCTTGCAGCGGAGCCACGAAACCCTGGAGTCAGAGCTGCGGACCTGGCTCCCTGGCGGAATTCAAGCCTTGAACCTTTAAAGGGAACTCCAGAAAGTTGGAATTTGGTTTCATGGTAGGATACCCTATAATTTACCATAAAGGGGTTAGGATAATCATATTCCAACTTTCTGGCTTTTACCTTAAGGGAGTAGGGTTCCTAGAGCTTATAAACCCGAAAGTAGGGTTTAGGCCGTAGAGCTGTGGTGGGGGGTCCTGTTTGTGGCTTAGGGGCCTGGGGCTTTATGCTACGTTTTTTCTGGTGTTGGACTTTCCCAGGCTGTCTCGGGTAATTATTGGTTTTCCGAATGGTTCCTTAGATCCCCAATACACAACGTTTAAACTTTTGGCTTCTTGTAGTTTAGTAGGAATCGGAAAGTATAACCTTGCATTTTTGGGTCTGTTGGGGAAGTAAGGTCTCAAGTCAAAAATTCACTGCACTTGGCGAGAGCTGAGACAGTAAATTCTAGTGTCGAGAGTGTTTGATGGTCTGGGGTGTGCTTTGGAACTCTGAGATTTTCCTTCAACACGCAAGCGGCCCAAGCGGTATCAGCGTCAACCACGGCACTTCATGGTCACAGCAAGTTGGAATTGCAAAGCTTAGGTTCCGCATCGCCTACGCTTGTATTATAGGGGGTTCAGGGTAGATAGGCTGGTGAAAGGGTTTAAATGAAGTGCTTATAAAAGGATCCCCTCAAAGCCTCAGCGGCCTCAGTATGTCATACCCCATGCATTAGCTTGTTTAATGCTTAGAGGCTTGACCCTGCTGACACCTGTTGACTATCACGCGACGTCGCGCGAGATTTGAAGCAGATCATCTGTACCCTGCTTCTGTTGCTCAAGCATGGCAAATCTGTTCTATTAGCCATGAGCTCGTGACGCCTCGGTACGCCGGCATGAGCTCACCTGCCTCGAGTTCGGAAGACATCTGCAAGCCACTGCTTCTTCTCCTGGTAGGGTGGCTACTGTCAGCAGCGAACTTGTGGGTATCTAGGCGGCACTTTTGGAAAGCAATTTTACTCTGTGCTCTTACACGGGGACCTATGCATCGCTAAAGCCTGACGCAGGTACGTACTCGTAAGTTAGAATATTATTCTTGTTGTTATTGTTAGTATTATTCTTATTATTATAAAGCCTTTAATCTGAATTCCAGGTATGTCTTTTGCAACCGCGACGGTTTGGTGCCTGGGCTTCTGTCATCTACGCAACAAGCGTACTGCTGTGCATCTTGGTATCCTTTTTTGCCGCCGTTCCGACAATACCGAAATCCAGGAAGCCCTTCATGCAGGCGTTGTGGTACGTCGGGCTTGTCGGGTTTGCACCCGCAACAGCAGCCTTCTTCTTGCTCAGCCACCTGGAGCTCATGTCTGACCCTTATGCAGATTACTTAGAGAATCTCGGCTTTTTGTTAAGGAGTGTGACTTAATTTAGGTTAGCATAATAACGGGGGTCTATACTAACTGACCCGGTTTCCCTATTACGGCAAGTTAGAATAAATTCCGTAACAAAAACCCAGGAATGTCCTTCAGTCCTAACCCTTCAACCCTAAACCCTGACCCTAAACCCTAAACCCTGAACAAACCCCCTAAGGGTCCAAGTACCCAAATAGTAGGGTTATAAGGTCCAGAAGCCATTCACAGTATGGATTTTGGGACCTAAAACCCTACTATTTGGCTACTTGGACCCTCTGGGACCCAGGAATGTGGCGCTACTCCTTTCAGCCACGGTCCTGCTGTCGCTGTGGGTGGGCGCGGCAGACTACGTAGGCAGCCTCGGCTTGCAGCCTCTGAAGGATGGAGGCCGAAAGGGTCCTATCTAACCTTTGATACTGTTGATGATATAAATCCTGCATGACCTTAAGGACCCTAAACTATGGGAATTATGGTATATTCCTTATTATGGGTAATGCAGGATTTATATCATCAACCGTATTGGAGGAGCCGAGGAGCTCAGGGATAATGATAATCTTTACGATGAAAGGAGCTAAAGAGCCAAGGGAATCCTAAGACCACTGCTTAGCTATGTCTAGGACCCAGAGTAGGCTCCTGTTCCCTTGTTTCAGGGTTTAGGTTCTCTTATCACACCTTTTAAGCCAAAAAGGGCACCCCCTTTTTATTCCTAGGCTACTCTTAGGTCTAGATGTACTGTTATGGGGATACTGCCCTAAGTCATAGTATAAATTCTGAATATGGAAACCCGACATGCTACTACATCGGTACATAGGACCCTCAAGGGTTTAGGGTTTAGGGTTCTGAGGGAGGCCTCAATTCCTTCCTGTACCCTAAAGACTAAAGAACCTACATTTGTTAGATTTCCCGATTATGACTTCCTTGTAAAAAGTCGTTCAGTGGTTCCGACCATGGGTTTTAACGTCTATAAATGGTGCCTACTTCGAGTCATTTGGAGCCCCAGGAAGTTCTCCAAGAGCAAAAAACGTGTAAGTTTGTTTTTTTGGGTTTAGGGTCTAGAGTTTCAAGATGTTTTACAAGTAAGCTTGTGTTTCTTCCTTAGTCTGCTGACTTTTAACTGGAATGTTCTTGGGCAGTTGGGGGTGTAAGCGGCGCAAGAGGCTGCCAAACCTGGGCACCTCCGGCATTTTTGTTGCCAGGCAGGCTCTTAGGATTCCCAGAGACTCCAATATCTCTTCATTCAGGTATATTCCTTAAATCATATGAGGGATCCTATCAGAATTTAAGGTACATTCCTTAACTAATGGATATTGGAGTCTCTGGATTTTTTGCTTTTCTGGAACCCAGAAGACGGAACTTGCGCCCGGCTGCATTGTTAAGTGCACTCTAAGCCCTTCCCCTCCAAAGACCTATTAGTAAGTGCCCTAGACCCCTTAAGGACCCCATAATAAGGTCCCTGGAGGCATAGGGTAAGGGCCAGCCTAGGTTGGCCACCATCACCTTCTTTCTTGTCGTCTACAACCTGACGCACATCATCGGAACCTAGGTTGGGCTTGGGATCGGTTGATGATGTAAATCCTGCATTACCCTAAGGACCCTCCCGAAGGTATGGGAATTTGTGGTATATTCCTTATGATGGGTATTGCAGGATCTACATCATCAAGAGGATGCTGTTAATAATTTTCCCTTCTTGGCCTCCCTGAACCCGAGACTTCCTAGACCCTGAGATTTTTCAGAGGTTTTATAGGGCCAACCTAGAAGACGGTTCAGGGTTTAGGGTTTAGGGACCCCAAGATTTTTTGAAGTTGCTTTAAAGGGCCAACCTAGGAACGGTGGAGCAGTCGGTCGAGCAAGATCTTTCGCCATGCCTTCAGGCCACTTCGTAGCAGAGCAAGCAAGCTTTGACCTTTTCGGGGTACTTTAACTTGGGCTTCGGGTTTAGGGACGTTTCATCCCGGATGTTAGTCTATAGCATAATCCCTGAATCTTTGGTATTTGCTTCCCGAGGTAGCTGGACAAGTAAGGTACCCTAAGCCCTAAAACCGTCCCTCAGGTGATCTACTGGGTCTTGGTGGTGCTTTGGGTGGCCTCCTGCGTCCGCGTCCTGGTGACAGGTCCGTGCCCTACCTGGGACCCCAAACCCTACAACATAGTAGGTTATGACCGTTAATTAGAGCGTCGAACCCTTAAAACGGTCGGCTTTAGGATCTTTAGGTAAACCCTTTAAAGGCAACACGCTAAACCCCGAAACCTTAACGCCCTAAACCCCGAAGCCCTAAAAAGCCTCGGCCCTAACCCCCTACACCCCTTGTTAAAGCCAACCTCTAAGCTCTAAACCCGTAAACTCCAGTCATAGACTTGTAGCTGCCTTTACAGGAACCCCTATAGACCCCTTTAAAGAAACCCTTGAATCGCTTAAACAACTCGCAGATAGGTCCGGGCCAACCTGGTGATGCCACAGGAGGAGGTCGACAGGCAAACTCTAAAAGTCTCCTTTTCTGCACCTGTGGCTCCGAATGACGGTTTAGGGTTTAGGTCCGAATCCTTACATTTTTCTGAAGGGTGCTCATTTGATGGTTAAGGGATCAGAAGCTGTGAATTTGATAATCTACCATATAAGCAGCAAACGGTTATAAGTTGCAACCTATTTGGGGCGGTTTAGCTAAGTTTGGGTTTTTTCAGGGTCACCGCCTCCTTTTTTGCACAGGGTCTTGGGCTACAGGTACCGCATGCAAATCTCAGAAGCCTCATCGGTGTCGCCATTGCACCAAGTGCTCAACTTGCGTCTTACGCATGGACCATCATTGCCCCTGGCTTCGACAGTGCATCGGGTTTGGGAACTACAAGTTTCTCGGCAGCAATGAGGGCTTAGGGCTTTGGGCTTCAAACTAAACACCGTAATTACACATGTATCTATATCCATAACCAAATGGGAGTTTCCGAAAATAGGGGACCCGAACTACAAGCCAGGTTCTTCGTGACCTTCATCGTCTACTCTGCAGTGGCCTTAGTCTTCAAGGCGGTGACGATGCTGCTGTTCATGATCAGAGCCTTCCAGATAGACGTGTCTTTCTGCACCCGCCTTTGGCTGCTCTCGGCCGAAGTGCTCATGATCGCCCTGGGGGGCACTATGGTTGCATTTGCTGGGTTCCACCTCTTTTTGGTGTCGCGAGGCATGACGACAATCGAGTACTTGACCAGGAATGAAAAGAACGACAAGAAACTTAACTTCGACCAGGGTCTTGTAGGAAATGTGCAAGCCTCACTCGGTTCAAACCCGATGTGCTGGCTGATTCCGGCCTGTCCGCCAAGCGGAGATGGCTGTACCTTCCCCTACACAGTCGTGCCATCGGAGGATGCTCACCTTGTCCCGGCTCCGAAGAGAGACTTGGCGATCTCTGGCACAGAAGACGCTCGACAGAGCCTGAGAGGTAATTCGAGAGTCAGTGACACCGCTGGTAACAACCGCGTTTCACAGCCGTGCATCGAGAGCACAGCAGAGCCCACTTGCATTGAACAGCAGCAAGATGGGTGCGTTGCAGCAGAGACGGCAGGTGAAGACCATCTGGACGATGTGTAGGCGTGTTGTTCTAGAACCTCTGCGTGCGCGAACTGCTTCGAAAAAATATCTTGGCTCCTGCTTTGTCTCAGCAGTCAGCATGGTCGTAAAGTTGATGTCAGAGGCAGAGGTGGGCAGTTGCTATCATTTGCTGAATGGACCGGGTGCAGGAGTCAGCCAGGAACTAAACCCTAAACCTCATTAAACCTTAAACCCAATTAAGCCCTAAACCCTGAACCCTCAACTAAACCCTCATCCCTAAGCCCCTAAACCTTTATAGATCCCTTTTAAAGGGGCCCTTATAGGATCCCTTCTAAACCCTAAGCCCAAAGCTCTAAACCCTAAACCATCAACCCTGAGCCCTAAACCCAATTAAACCCTAAGCTCTACACCCTAAGCCCTCAACCCTCAACCCTAAACCCTAAGCCCCTGAACCCTTATAGATCCCTTTGAAGGAGCCCTTAGAGATCCCTCTAAAGGGACCCGTATAGATTCCTCCTAAACCCTCCCTAAACCCTTAAAGCCCTATAACCCTAAACTCTCAACCCTAAACTAAACCCTCAGCCCTAAGCCCTACACCAAACCCTAATCCCTAACCTTAACCCCAAGCCCTAAACCCTCGACCCGAGACCCCAAGCCTAAAGCCCTGAAGCTCAGGATTTCCCAGCAGTTGGCCCCACCCGTTGCTGCCCCTTCCTGGCCCGGAGCGGGGGAAGGCCAGGGTTTCGGGTTCCTTCCCAAAGGGTCCTACGGTTGATGATATATACTAGGATGCCCAGTAGTACCCTTATTCCTTTTTGTAGTCCTAGGTTCCTTATAAAGTTACCCAATACCAAAAAGAGAGGCCTTTTTATTCTTAGGTTACTGGGTATCCTTGTATATAACTCCTGCATGACCTTAAGGACCCTAAACTCTGGGAAGTATGGTATATTCCTTATTATGGGTAATGCAGGATTTATATCATCAACCGTATGTCTGTTATGGGGGATACTCCCCTAAGTCAGAATAGTAATTCCTAAAATGGAAACCTTACATTCTACTATCTCGTTACATAGGACCCTTTCGGCTTTAAAGGGGTTTAGGGTCCCTTTAAGGGAGCCTTTAAAGGCATCCTACAAGGCTTCCTTTCAAGGGATCTAGAAGGATTTAGGGTGTTAGGGTTTAGGGTTTAGGGTGGTTTAGGGTGTTAGGGTTTAGGGTTTAGGGTGTTAGGGTTTAGGGTTTAGGGTGTTAGGGTTTAGGGTGTTAGGGTGTAGGGTTTAGGGTTTAGGGTTTAGGGCGGTTCAGGGTTTAGGGTGTAATGGTTTGGGAGTTTGGAGGTTTAGGTTTAAGAGGTTTGGGGGTTTTAGGGGTGTTATGGCTTATTCGGGGATGTCTATATGTTTCTTCATTCCTTGCAAAGGTCGGCTATGGTAGGTTATCCGGGGCTGAGCCAGGCTTCAGGATTTGGGGCTCAGGGTGTCTTGCCGGTTTCCAATTCCAAATTTCCGGATCTCCGAAACTGAGGGTTTGAAAATTCAGGGCTTTGGGTTCAGGGCTTCAAAACTTTAGGGCTTAGGGGCTTATAGGGTTTAGGGCTTAGGGGTTTATAGGGTTTAGGTGCGATCGCTGAGGGTTCCTCAAACCCTAGTCCGGGCCCCTGCTTTTCAGTGTCCTTGAACATTGGAGTGGCGTTTTTTGGCACATACAGTACATTATGATTGCAATGAGGGGGTATGATTACTTATTGCTCCCTAAACCTGAGACACTAAGCCCTAAAGCCTTCAGAACTTGATGTTTGCAGGACGACTTCAGGCTGTCCTTCGAAGGATGTGTTGTAGTCGTGGTCCGAAGAGTTTTTGGAAACCTCAAAACCCTGCGAGCCCCACAGACCCTAAACCCTGCAAGCCCTTACAGCCTGTAGCACTGCCCAAGATTCTACCCTGAATATTAAGGGTGAGGTAAGCCATAGCAGAGGTTCTATAGGAGTTCCTAAGGACTTCCGTAGGGGGTTTATACGGAACATAGCTTCAGTTCGGAAGTCTAGGATGCCCAGTACTACCCTTATTCCCTTTTCGTAGTCCAAGGTTCCTTATAAAGCTACCTGTTCCCAAAAAGGCAGCCTTGTTTATTCCTAGGTTACTGGGTATCCTAGTAACCCTGAGCCCTAAACCCTAAGCCCCCAAGCCCTAAACCCTAAACCCTAAACCCCTTAGCCCCCTAAACCCTAAACCCCAAGCAGAGGCCTGGCCTAGAAGTGCTTCAGGCATATTCTCGAATTGAGGGGTCTTCGACTGCATGGCCTTTATCGGGGACGGGTCTTACACCTTGAGGGCCCATGTTGACGGGGTTGAGTAGTTGTTATTCCTGTGCCACTTCTAGCACTTCAGAGAGATCTTGGATACTGCCCCCGACTCAGCAATAGTCGAATAATAATCACAATACAGATGTATTAGGATCCCAATAGTAGCCCTATCATAGACTGTTACTGTATTGGGCCAGTGCCCAAGAGGGATGCAGAGCTCACGAGTCAGAGCACAAGTTTTTGAGGCATGTCGAGCTGCAGAGCTCGTGGCAACCAGCAAGGCCTCAAACCAACACACGGGCGGTTGTCAAAATTATGGTCCCTTTTTTCGGGTCCCTAATATAGTACGGCACCTAATATTTAGGGCACCCCAAAAAGGGACCCCTATTTTGACAACCCCCCCACGCTGCAAACCGGACCCATCATGTTGAAGGTTATTGGCAAGGATAGCAATATGTAGCAGCAGTGCCGCATAGTATATTGCAGAAATTCCCGAAACCCCAGTCTAATCATGCAGGCTTCTGTATCACCAAGATTGCTCATGCCCGAACCCCAAAGCCTAACCCCTCCTCAGCAGGCTGCTTTGAGCCTGAAGCAACCGATGCACCTCCGGAAGCACGGGGAAGTGCAGGGAACGGAATCAGGGCGGGGAGCGGACTTTCGGTGTTTTGTACCGATTTCAGGAATTTCTATGGTTGCAGGGCCCCAAACCCTAAACCCTGTTCTATGGATGTAGGCGCCCATAGAGTCTCACGGTTCGTGAGACTCTAAGGGGTATTGGGTTTGCGGAAACCCACGCCAGCGCATCGGTCATCTACTGGGCTCTCGAAGCTTCTCTGAATACACTTGGGTTCCTGTTGAGGAATTAAGTTCAGGTTACCATAACTCAGGGTCAGGGTTCCTTTCAAAATTTAGGGGATCTAGAAGGGTTCCTTTAAGGGTTCTATAAGGCTTTAGGAAGTATGGATTTATAAATTAAGTCTCCATAATAGGGATCTATAGTAAATAAGATGGCTTCTTTTTCATGCTAACATAAATTAAGACCCTTGACATGAACACAGTCACCCTCACAGGAGCACCCGAAAGCCGAAACCCCTATGAGCCTTCGGAGCCCTCAACCCTTGGGCCTTTGGAGCCCTAAACCCAAAGCCCTGCCGTTTGGGATCCCAAAACCGACTGCTTTAGGGGGTTAGACCCTTTAAAGTTAAGGGGTCATACTGCTGATGGACAAAATCCTGCATTACTCATTACAAGGAATATGCCATAGTTCCCATAGTTTAGAGTCCTTAGAGTAATGCAGGATTTTGTCCATCAGCAGTAACCTACTATTTTTGTAGGGTTTGGGGATACAGGATGACCCTCAACCTCCCAGGCCTTTTTCAAAAAGCCTCCCAGGTAAGCCTATGATCGACACAGTTATAATCAAGAGTATTCCAGGTAGTATTAGCCTTTGTAGTAACGTTCATAGTAGCTCTTTTTAAAATCAAAAACCCCTTATAGTAGCCCTGATAATAACCGAGTTGTAGTAACCGTTATCGTAACTCAAGCGACAGTTCTAGCGGCCTTTATATGCCCTAAACCCTAAAGCTTAGCACCCCTACACCCTGCAAGCCCTATAGATTCGTGAATCGTTTAGTGTGCTCCAGAACTTTGCCCAAGCTTCGTCGCGGATCCAAGATATCAACATGTGGTCGAGGCAGGCAGGCGGCGGACCTCATTGTTGTGACTTCGCGAGTGAGGGACGTGGTTAGAGAGTGGAAACTTCCAGCCGTCCTCTGTAAACTCGATGTCGCCGGGGCGTTCGACCGCATCGACAGACGACGGGTTGCTACGCTTCTGATGCAACGCCTGCACGGCCAAGAGCTGGACAATGAGCTGAAGTACCTCCTCACTCAGCTCCGCATCCACACTCTCGAAGGCCGAGTACCCGGGGAGAAGTGATCAGCATCCGACCGAACAACGGCATCAAGCAGGGCGCACCAGAAAGTGCTGAAATATTCGGCCTGGTGATCGACGCATTGTTGTCTGAGATCATCGACTCTCCTCGCTGGACAGCCCTGGGTGAGAGTCTTCCTGGCCTTGACATACAGACTATGTTTTACCAGGACGACGTCTTTGTTCTCGATCATGATCTATGCAGCATAAGACGTAAACCCTTAACCCTAAAGGCCCTAAGCCCTAGATCCTAAGCGTCACAGCAACCGCAGAGACTCCAATATCCCATAATCAATGAGAACTCCTCTAAATAGTTAAGATATATTCCTTAACAAAGGAAGGTGTTGGAGTCTCTTGTAAGGGATATCAGAATCCCCTAAACCCTATAAACCCTATAGATCCCTTGTAGGAACCAGGGGTTTCGAAGTCTCTCTGGGAACCCTAAACCCTAAACCCTAAACTCTGGGGCCCAGGTCATTTTTCCAGCCCTGGAAACCCGCTTGGCGAAGACGTCGGGCCAGGGTCCCGCGCTGCGCGGCGACGCCGACGAGGCGCGGGATTTAGGGCTTCAGGGTTTAGGGTTTAGGGCTTATAGGGCTAGGGTTTACATTTTAGGGCTTCAGGGTTTAGGGTTTAAGGTTTAGGGCTTATAGGGCTTATATGGGATTTAGGGCTTCAGGGTTTAGGGTTTAAGGTTTAGGGCTTATAGGGCTTATATGGGATTTAGGGCTTCAGGGTTTAGGGTTTAAGGTTTAGGGCTTATAGGGCTAGGGTTTACATTTTAGGGCTTCAGGGTTCAAGGGTTCAGGGTTTAGGGCTTATAGGGCTAGGGTTTACATTTTAGGGCTTCAGGGTTCAGGGGGTTGAGGTTTAGGGCTTATATGGTTTACAGGGCTTACAGGGCGGATAGGGTTTATGGGGCTTATTGGGTTTATAGAGTTTAGGACTCAGGGCTTTGCCTAACATAGGGGCCTAAATACATACCAACCTTTTTTCTTTAGGGTTGCTGTTTAGAAGTATGCTATAAAAGACCATAAGACCCCATTCCATAATTCAGGCCCCCAGAGCCGCCCTAAGCCCTGAACTTGAGAACCGAATGGACCATAAATCCAATACCCTAGACCTAAACCCGAAGCTTAAAAGCACACCAGAGCAACCTGAAAGCCGAAAACTCCGAACCTTACCGGCAACAACTCTATGCTTCAACAACCCGCACCTTTAAACACTTTGAACTCCGGCAACCCCAAGCCCTAAACCCTATTAATCCTGGAACCCCAACCCCCGCACCCCAATCTCTAAACCCCTAAGCCCCGAACTTCCGAGTTTCTTAGAACCCTGAAACCCTTAAAAAGCTCTCTACAGCCAGGATGCCCTTGCACCGGACTCCAGCGTGCAGGTCAGTTCTCTGGCATTACCCACCTTCGCAGGCCCCAGGGGTTTTTAGGGTTCGGGGTTTAGGATTCAGAGGCTGAGGTGTCAGGTGTTTAGGATTTCCAGGGTGTAGGGCCTTAGGGTTTACGTTACCATGTAGAGGAGGAGGGTTCGGGTGCAAGCACAAGCTTGCTGTTGAAACCCCGTTTTGGTAGGGTCTGGTTTCGCAAGCAGGGTCACAGATGGGTCACAGGGTTCAGGATTTAGAGGTTCAGGGGTACCTAGACCCCCAAGTACCCTTTATAGTAGTCCCTAATTACCTCTTAAAGCGAGATGTCAGAGCCCTTTAAAGGGGCTTGGGGGTCCTGGTAAAGCAGGTTCGGAGTTCGAGGGGTTTTGGTTGTCAAGCTTCGTGAACTCGCAGCTGATGTTTGGGGTTTTAGGGCTTGGGAGTCGCAGCAGGCCAGTTGCAAAAGGGCTTAGGGTTTTGGGGGTTTTAGGAGTTTAGGCTTTATGATGATCTCTTTTTGCACCTTGTTCTCTTCCGTGTAGGAGGTCGCGTGGATAGGGGCTTATGATTTACATGCTTTTGTTCTTTGGAGTTTCGATGCTGACTGGCATCGTGTCTCGGATACCGTAAGCCCCAAAACCTAACCCAAATCAGTTTAGGCCCAACTCAAGCTAAGACTGTCCTTTCGCTTCTGGCAGCCATGAGGGCAAACGTCCTGCTGCAGCAGGGCTGCAGATGGAGAATCGGGCGCTCCAGCTTCGTGTTTAGGGATTTAGGGCTTTAGGGCTCTGGGGGTTTCCGGGTTTAGGGTTTTAGGGTTAGCCCCGAACTGGGCGCCTGGAGGACGGAAAATGCTTTGCGATCCAGGAGCACTTCGCTCTTGAGAGCTGGTGCTGCAGGAACCCTAAGCCCGAAACCTTCGAAAATCAATCCTTGGGCTGCAAAGGCCCAGCCCTGCTGATTTGGTGCGTGTGACATCCGAAACGAGGTTTAGGGTTCGTAAGGTGCTTCGCACAGACTTTTCTGCATGGACAAGCATGGACAAGCAAGGACAAGCGCTGCAAGCTCGAGGAGAATCAGCAACTGGTAGTTTTGCGGCTTTGCGGTTAGGACTGCTAGAAGCCGTGTACAACTGCAGACCCATGTACAACCCGCTAGGCCTCCGATTCCATCCGTGAGGGTTCAAACATATGCTAACCTGCAAGTTTCAAAAGGAGCCAAAGTAGTTGAAGTAGAGGGTAGGGTTTCAATAAAACGGAAAGTAATTTTGCTTTTGCTTGGATCAGCATCCCTGTCTACATGCATAGGGCACCTCACCGGATTTGAACAAGGGTAACCTCCGAGACTCGCAGACAGAGAGCAACATCAAAACAGGCACAGAGACGGTCTCCTCCGTGCACTAGTACTCATGCCGTTAAAGTAAAGTATAGGGTATAGGGAATCCCAGCATGAATCATCCTAAATCTATGTTCCAACTTTCTGGGTTTCACTATATTATATAGCACCCGAAGCCCCAAGCCCTATATAACCCATGAGATCCGTGACCGTAACGAATACCTAATAAACATTTATCAACCTCCCTTGAAACCCCTACGCATGAACTCTGCCACCTGAACAGCATTGCCAGAGATGACTGCGATTAGCTTTCTCCGAGACACTTGCGGCTGAAATCCTATGATAGGGTGAAGGGTTTATAAATCAGGTCTAAAGCCTAGAGCGGTTCCACACCGAAAACCGCACAGTAAACCGTAGCACACCCAGGCCCTGAACCCTTCCAGGGCTCAGCTAGTCCCTCGTCATCAGTACTGTAACTCCCTGAAAGCTTCGTACAGCCCTAAAGCCCCAAAGCCTGAACCACGAAACCCTAGAACCCTAAACCTTAACCAGTACTAAAAGACGGAGGCGCCCGCCCGCGACGCCACTCCCGAATGTCGAAGCAGCTGGTCTAAAGGAGCCCAAAATCAAAAGGATGCCCATGCAGGGGCCTTCATAATCAGAGTAGGACTAGGCTAGGTTTTTCATGGCGTTGTTAGGGGTTTAGTGTTGGGGCCTCAAGAAATTACAATAGGGTTATAAGGGTTTCTATATGAGGTTGCCGGGGGGTTGCAAGGGATGACAGCGGCATTTTGGTATATGGGCCTTGACACTCAAAATAGTGTTCCGGGGCATTTCATACTATAGTTATCATCTTGAACTTATGGAATATTATCCCTGCGGTATTTCCTATGCAAGATCGATACAGCCAGGAATTTCCTGATTTTTAGTGCGAAGCCTCTCGGGTTACGAGTGCAGTAGGTTACTGTCTGTGCGCAGAACCCTAAACCCATTGCAGCGATAACTATAGAGCGTCCTAGACTAAAACCTCAAACCCTAAACCCTTAGACCCTGAAGCCTAAACCCGAAACCAAAAAAGCTTGAAGCACGTAAAATAGGGGCCTTAATGACAAGAACAACACTATCACTAAAAATCAAGGCCCCTACATTAGAGCCTGATATCCGAAACTCTGACAACTTCAAGGGTTGCAGCGCCTCATACCTCTGACAAATGCAGCTTTCTGTGATGTTTCAGATACGGCGACTTTACTTCTCCCTTCCCTATGCTTTCATGGACCTTATCTAGGATGCCCAGTAGTACCCTTATTCCCTTTGTGTAGTCCTAGACTCCTTATAAAGTTACCCAAGGCCAAAAAAGGAGCCCTTTTTATTCCTAGGCTGCTGGGCATCCTAGTTATAGCTCGGGCCTTAGACCATTCAACGACCCAAGAACTGGGTCTTTGGAAGCTTAGGATGTAATTTTGTCATTACTTATAGCACCAGGTATCAGGTAATAGGTACTTACAACTCTACTTACCAAGTCCCATGAGCCTCCCAAGTACCAGGCTCTTCTCAACCCGCACTCGCTCGATCAATTCCGGGGAACGAGGGAGCCATCGAACTGATGTAAGCATTGAGCCCTAAGCCCTTTTGGTACCTTTCCATGGTATGTATAACACCTGAAACAAAGAACCTTGGGGCCCCTAAACCCCAAGTGTTTTTTATCCCGCTCAGGGGCTCCGTTTGCTCTGCAGATGTGGGCGAATCCTCTGCAGATGTGGTGACCGTGCTGTCGCAAGTCTCGTCGACCCTCAGCTGCGCTGCGGTTGATGATATGGGTGGTTGTCAAAACTATGGTCCCTTTCCGGGTACCCTAAATATTAGGTGCCGTATTACAATAGGGACCCAAAAAGGGGCCCTGATTTTGACAACTACCCATATACATCCTGCAGTACCTTAAGGACCACCTAAATCAGGGGAAGTACGGTATATTCCTCGTTGTGGGTAATGCGGGACCTATATCATCAACTGCAAACAGTTTTGCAGGGATTTTTAAAACAAGTTCGAAGTAGAGTAGGTAACTGAGAGGGGTTAAGGGTTCTAGTTTGATGTAAGGGCAAGTTTTTTGTTCTATCAGGGTTCAGAAGAGCTCCTGAGTAGTAGAGTGGATCACTTTTAAAAGAGATTTTGGGGTTGAGGGTACTACAAGGATGCTATAAGGTTTCGTTACGGGCTGTTGGTAGTAGAGAAGGTAACCTGTAACTCTTGCGTGATACTGGAATCCGTATATAATTCCACAGGATTCTTTCGTTCCCGTTGGATACTTGGCAAGCGGGACAAGGAATCTGAAGTGCGCCTTCAGCTGTAAGCAGAGGGTAGACTTATCATCGTGGCCCAGGTTCTATGCTTGGCACTATATTTTCTCGAACCCTGGGCATCAAAATAGCCCAACAGTCTTATATAGTATGGTCTTTGGGCCCGAAAGCCTCATTATACGAGTCCTTAGAGCCCTAGCATAAGCCCTTAACCCCTAAACCTAGTAGTAGAGTAGGTATCCTTTAACCTTTTGTGGGTAGTAGTATAGTCCCTATATAATCCCTATTTTGCCAAAAAGGTTAACCTTTAGTTCCCCATGATACCCCACAAGTATGAACCATTTAATTGTAGTATCCTTAAGGGAGGGGGGTCCAAGGGGGGTATATAGCCTAGTGAACCCTAATTCTCCCTAGTACTCCCTAAGGTTCCCTTACAGTCCCCTAAGGATTCCTTATACCCTCCCCCCTTGAACCACCCTCCCTTAAGGATCCTATAATTTAAAAAACCAATGGAGCCCTCAAGGGAAGCCTTCAATAGAACACTTAAACCCCTTCAGGAACCGAAAGGAGCCCTCAAAATATCCCTTGGGCCGTAATCCCTTAAAAGGTTCCTAGGGTGCCTTGGGGTTCCTTGGAAGGGATACTGTAAGGGTACTATTCTATGACGGTTTAAAGTTTCCGAAAATTAGGCGTACCTTATTTGGGGGTCCTTAGAATAAGGATCCTACTATTTAGGGTGCTAGAGGAGGGTCCCCTGTTTTCGAAATATACCCTCAGGTCGTGTTTTTTACAGAAGCATGCAAAGCTTCCGCCGTTCCCAGGGGTCGACGGTCACGCTGGGCGGAACCAGAACAGGAGCCAGGGAAGCGTTCGGGCTTGAGGGTTTTACGGTTTTGGGTTAACTGCAAAATGAGGTTTTGGTGTGTTGGGATCTGGTCTTTTCGATTCTTTTGGTTGCTTTTTACAGATTGGTGCTATTTTTTTTATGGTTTTCTGTACTCAATCTAATGATACACGGCTCAGTGATTGGTCAGACAATTGGACGTGGGATTGAACGCCGTTGCTTCGAATTTTGTGGTATGTTGGATTCTGTTTAACACCCAGCCCTAGAATAATCCCTTGGCCGTAACCCATCTTATAAACCGGCGTGCCACTCCAAGTCGGTGGAGCGTCCGCATCGTTTAGGGTCTAGGTTAGTGGAGTTTGTGTCATTCGATTCGGTACTTGGGCCCGTAGGGTAAGACGGTTAAAGGTGTTGTGTACTTCAATGTTTAGGGCTTGCAAGGCTTTTCAGGCTCAAGCTTTTGAGCCGTTTGCTATCCCGCCCCAGAAAAGGAGTTTCGGATTTGGGTTGCACCAGCATGTTTTAGAAGTTTAAAAATCGTAAGGTTGTGGTGATGGGGTCCCCTTTAACGGTTCTCTAACGGTTTAGGATGGCTTAGGGCATGAGCATCCCTGCACAGGTAATGTACAGGTACCAGAGTGCTTGTATACGAATGCCAGAGAGGCCTCAGTATATGCTACATAACCACATGGAATGCTAGGGAGGGTTTGGGCTTTCGGGTTTTTGGGGTTACGACTGTGGGTGACGTGCTATGGCTCATGCTTCGCCCCAAAACTCTATTCCAAAAGCCACAGAATCATAAACCTTGAGGGCATTCAAGCCGTAGGCCCCAAGACTCCAACCTGTAACCTGTGAAGCCCTTCATCCCAAAACCCTTAAGCCCTAACCCTGACTAACCCTTAAATCCTAAACTACACTAAACCTTTAAACCCAAAACCCTAAACCCCAAAAGCCAAAAACCCCAAACCCCTCAAAACCCTAAAAGCTCAAGTCTCTGAAGCTTTGCCCTAAACCCTAAACCCATACATTCAGGAGGCAATGGCACGGATGCGTTCCAAGAAAGACGGGAAGAAGGCAGCCTTGCTAAAGGGCTCTTTCAAGGGATCTATAGGGCTCCTTAAAGGGATCTATAGGGCTCCTTAAAGGGATCTATAGGGCTCCTTAAAGGGATCTATAGGGTTCCTTTAAGGGATCTAACTATAGGGTTCCTTAAAGGGATCTATAGGGTTTAGGGTTTAGGGTCTACTTGGAGGTTCATGGGACT
The DNA here is from genome assembly GCA_905221615.1 of Symbiodinium sp. CCMP2592. Classification (NCBI taxonomy): domain Eukaryota; class Dinophyceae; order Suessiales; family Symbiodiniaceae; genus Symbiodinium; species Symbiodinium sp. CCMP2592. Next base: position 559,181 of record CAJNDT010002101.1, read on the forward strand.
TAGTGATTACAGTTATGAGTACCTTAACTGGGGTTACAACTAATTATAAGTATAGTTCCCGTGAATATAACCCTAGTTACTAAGTCCCATGAACCTTCAAGTAGGGGCCTAAATAATTAGAATAGGGTTTCGGTGCCAAGTATAAGGGTTCCATAAAACGGATACTATGAGGGTTTCTATAAGGGTTTAGCGACAGATGTCCGTGAATAATCTAGGAGCCTAAATTGTTACCAATACTGTTTTAGGGGCTCGCTGTTATAATTGTAATATAAAATACTACCCAAAACCCTATTCTAGTCACTAAGCTTCCAGTGGCTTTATCATCGGGTCCTTGAGGGGTCTAGTCTAGGGCCCTAACTATACGGTCCTTGGAAGCCTTGGGAATTGCATAGACTCTTAGGGCCTGATTTCGGGAATGCTGCAACTTTTTGAAACTCTATACCCTGAACTATCATCCCTACATCATGGTAGGGATCATGGCTTTTTTTAGGAGCTCAAAAAAACCAGGCAGACAGTGCCGTGGCTCTTTCGGCTTAGGGTTGCATTGCAACTTTCTATCCTTGTTTACAGGCAATACCCTACAATCAAGTGCTCAGAAGCTACTATCCTTGCGCTCGTCCCGCTTACTCCGCAATCCCTCGGCGCTTCGGCCCTAAACCCTGAAACCACAAGTTCAAGGGTTCAGGGTAGTGGTTTCAGGGTTTAGGGCTTAGGTTAAGGGGTTTAGAGTTTAGGGTTTGGGGTATAACTAGGGGTTAACGGGCTCAGGGTTGTGGTTTCAGGGTTTAGGGAGCGGGAGCGAGAGAGATTGGAGATGGAAGGCACGAGTCCTTCGTCTTTGCTGCTGGCATTCCAGAGAGTCCAGTTGTAAACGGGTTTATGTAGGGTTTAGGGTTGCGCACCGACAGTGACAGAGCCAGAGCCGAAATCCTGAGCCTGAAATGGTGAATTTTTACCCATAGACCCCAAAGTAGTTCCTTTTGGGGGTTCATACATAGAATCCTATAAGGTAATCCCAAAAAGGAACTACTTTGGGGCCTATGGGTAAAGCCTTGTGAAGCCTTGAGACCCTGAGGCCTGCAGGGTGATTCAACGAAGGCTTATTTCACACGTTGTCAATGAAGTAGTCTGTCGCTGAGTTAGAAGCTGAAATCTCCACTCAAGCAGCGAACCCTACACCCTAAGCCCCTGAACCCTATAACCCTCATCGCCGCCCCAAGCTCCGAGCAACCTCTGCCTATGCCCGTTCCGGCTGAAACCTGAACCTTAATCCTGGAGCCACCCAGAACAAAACATCACCCCGCCAACCCTTACTAGTGTACGAACCCTTTTAGCCTAGCATAGCCTATGGACAGCGCAGCAATAGCTAACTATCAACTCCGGTACCCTGGATACTCGACCTTACGTGACGTTGACGGTCGAAAATTAAGGATCCTGGCTTTCAGAAGGTTTCTGCATTTACGGTTTAGGGATTTATGTTTTGTTTGTTGTTATTTCCGGTTTTCGGGTGTATAAGGTTTAGGGTTTAAGGGTTCTCAAGGTGTTTGATAAGCGATTCTTACTGTCAGGCTGCGAAGCCGAAGCCCACCAAGAATTTGTGCAGGCCGTCTAGGGGGGGTTGAGTCCCGTTTGTAGTTTGGGGTTTAGGGTTCTAGGGTCTACTAGAGGGGCCTTAATTTTAGAATAGAGCTTTGGGCCCAGTATACTAGGAACCACCAAACTAGTATTGGTAGTTTAGGCCCCTATAGTAAGTTGAGGGTTTAAGGATTTCAAAGGTAGGGTTTCGGGTTCGGTCTAGTGACTGGGAGTTGCTGCTGTGTGTGTGCATCCCCCCAAACCAGACTAAGCAAGTTTTTTTGGTAATGGCCGTATATCTGGACCCTCTAGGATTGGGCACAAGGGCAGTATCGTATTGAACTCGCAGCCCTACATGCAGCTTCATCCGCTGAGTTTCGTGCGGACTGGGGGTGAGGCGAATCTGTTAGATGTTTAATGGCCTGTTGGGGATGTGCATCAGGGATTTACGTTTTGTTCAGGGTCATGGGGTTTTCGGATGCTGTTTCAATGTGTCGGGCTCGCAAAATTAATACGGTTGTGGGCTTGGGGCCAGGGATCCCTCACGCAAGGCCTGGAGGTAGAATTCCTGTGCGAGAATTACGTAAACCCTGTACTTTAAAACTGGTCTGACCTGAATACAATATCTAGTTTGTGTTATTGCACACCCCGGTTCTGACTTCATAGGGACAGGAAAGCCCCAAAACTCCTGCAGCTCTACATAATCCCCAAACGCTGGCACTTGGCATGGGGTGGTCTGGCAGTCAACCCTAAACCCTACACCCTAAATTGAACACTGGAATAAAAGCAGCGAAACCGCGATCTTTCAACAGGCGGATGATCGAGCATCCCTGGTTTGACAGAGCTTTGGCGAGCAACATTGGGGCCTTCGGTGTCTTAGGGTCTAAACCCTAATCGCTGTACCCTATTGGGATCGCCACCCTCTGCTTCTATAATCAGCTCAGGGGGAGGGTCATTTGTTGTGTTCCCCCTCTGCACTCCTCTTCGGAAGTGCCCGACCGTTTAGAGGTTATATGGCATGCAATACAGGGGTCTAAATAACTACCAATACTTCCTTTTTGCTGCGCCAGCGGCGTCTTGAAGTTGACGTACAGTCGATTCACGGTATCGGAAAATTCTCGGGGTTCCTTACGATAACTATAGTATAATCGGCCCCAAAACCCACATTACCACTATGGGCTATTGGACCCTAAAGATCCTTATTATGACCCTATTAAGGGTTGATTAAGGTACCCTTAAGGTCTAATAGCCCATAGTGGTTAGATGTTCCGGCACTTGAGGAATCTTCGCGTTCATGATCATTGCCAGCTCTGTCGCTGTGGGTGCCGAAGTGGAGTACACAGCATCTGGCCCGCAATTCTGCGAAGAATCCCACCAACCCTACTCCCTGAGTTATCCCTGAATTGTACATTATGCGAAATAACCCTAAACCCTAAACCGTGAAGTGCTAGGCCGTAAAGCTTGAAACCAAACAACATCAACTTGAGGAGTCCTTGAACCGTGATGCCACAAATCTGTACCAAAGGCTGTGCCCATATGGCCCAAAGTAGTTCCTTTTGGGGTTCATATTTAGAATCCTATAAGGTAATCCCTAAAAGGAACTACTTTGGGGCCTATGGGTAAAGTATGTTGACGCTAATTCGGCTCAACCTCAACACCTACCCGATATACTAGAATATAATCATTTAGTGCCCTCAAAGGGGGCTTTATTGTAGAACCCTATAGTACTCTTAAAGGGAGCTCTATTATAGAACCTTATAGTACCCCTAGAGGAGACCCTGATCAACAAAGCTGGAGATCCTGCCCAACACAGCTTAAACTGTCTGGTTCTTAGTGGGGAATGGGGGAATGGATCATGGGGACTATTACTTGGGATTATAAAGGGACTACTCTAGGGATCTATTCCCCCAGTCCCTAGAAAGCACCAGAAGGATCATTGGGTTTAGCAAGTTATAAGCACAGCAACTTTGTCTGCAAGTACGTATATCTCAGATGAAGGTACTGATACCCCGATTTCCAACTACCTGAGAACCTTCACGTAACACACAGGTTTTTCAAAGGGCCATACTTGAAGGGTCATGGAACTTAATAAGTAAAGTTATAATTACCCTAGTTGGGATTATGTACAAGTACCTGTAAGTATGTCTACCTTGTTTATACCCCATATTGCTAGGTCCCATGAGCCTTTACGTAAGCCCAAAAATCGAAACCCTCACCCTACGACAAATGGCCGAAAAGCCTTATATAGTATGGTCTTTGGGCCCAAAAGCCCTAAAATATGAGTCCTCAGAGCCTAAGCCATATAGATCCTTTAAAGGAACCCTTATAGATCCCTTTAAAGGAACCCTATATGAGTCCTTAGAGCCTAACCTTGCGACCCTGGAGCGTAAACTGAGGCACTTGCCATGTCGAACGAGCTGCCACCCATCTTTGCTGGCCTCCAGTCTTTTGGCTTGATTTCTCGGGCCAAGTCCCAGGGTATATGGTTTAGGGTGTTAGGGCGTTGTTTTAAGATCAGGGTTCAGGATTTACGGGGGGGCGGAGTGAGGTTGGCTTTGAGGATGTAGGATGTAGGGTTTAGTGCCTTTTGGGAGATGTGTGGGGTCTATGCGTCTTTGTGGGTGAGGTGAAGCTTGTAGGGTTGATGTGGAAACATATTCGGCATGGTTCCCTGTGTTGGGTGCTCAGAGTAATGTAGAGCTATTCACCAAGGCAGCTTATGGCATATGGTATATAGGTCTATTCTGTGACATCTCCGGGTTGCTGCTGTCCAGATTGCCCAATTTGTAAGTGCATAGATGCATTCTCAAGGCCCCAAAATTGAAAGCCCTTCGAAAAATCCGTTAAACCCACAAGCCCTAAGCACTAACCCATGAAATCCAAATCCTGAAACCCCTAAAGGCCCTAAGCTTAGGCCCCAAAGCCATTCGCCGAACCCGAAGAGCCCGAAGCCCTTTTCCCCTAAATTCGCATTGACGCCTTTCAGGAAGCCTCAAGCGGTTCTCGTAGAGTTTGGGGTTTCGATTGAAACCCTTGTCACTAAAATCCCACAACCAAGGGGATCGAGTTTATCAACACATGCCGGCACAGTCCCTATAGAGCTGTTATGAAGGCCCGCAAGGGCTTCAGAAGAGCCAATGGTAGCATTTCCTTTATGGTCCCAGAATCCTATAGCGATGCCTATGCAAGTCGAATGTAATGCTGTCATGGTTTTGCATAATGCGCCCCAATGCGTTTTCAGTTGTTCGGGCCCTACCTCACAAATCCTGCCTCGGATCTTTGCGACGATTCCAGGAGAAAGTGTATTTAAAGGATCATGGGAGGTAGGTTATAAGGAAGGCAAACCAAACGTGCAATTATTTATAGCCCATACAACTAGGGAACTGAGGACCTTACTTACTAAGCCCCAAGAATCTCCAAGTAGGGTTCCGGTATTCCGACCCTAGATGTGATCGGAATAGGGTTCTGGGGTCTTTTGCGCTACTCGCATCAGTGGAAAAGGACTATAAAGGGTAGCTTGTTGTGTCCTCCGACAATTATGAAGATATGTGTACCAAGCACGAGGAACCTGGCATTTTCGACCACGAGGGCAACCACAACACAATAATCAGAATAGGCTGCCTGCAGCATAAGTGGCTGGAGCTTTGTCTACACCGTTCAGCGAAGACCCTAAACCTATTAAACCCGACACTCTGCCTCGAACCTGCCGTCAATCGTTGTCCTGGCGGCATCGCGCGAACCTTCCCAAAACATGCGACAGCATCTCATAGCACAGCCCCAAGCCCTACACTATAGATAAGCATGCCGCATCCCTTGGCGTTGCCAAGTCTTGTAGCTAACACATAACGGCTGGCCTTGACCGAAAAGCCTGCAGTAGAAGCCAGAAAGTTGGAACATGGCTTTAGGAGGATTCGTGCTAGGATCCCATATAATTTGCCTCAAGGGCATGAGGAGAATGATGTTCCAACTTTTTTGGCTTCTACTATAAGTTAGGGCGCCTTAAACCCTAAACCTCCCCAAAACCCCTGTAAACCAACATAGCCCTCCAAGGATCCTGTTCTTTCTCGCGTTCCTCGCGGAGCTTTCGATCCGTTTGGCGGCCTTCAGGAAAAACTTCTTCTTTGCCTTCGACTGGCCCTGAGTCTAGGGGTGAGGGTTTACTGTAGGGTTTGTGGTGGTAGTTGTGATAGTGGCTTTGAAAGGTTTTCTGAGTTTTCACCCACGTAAATACAAGGAAGTTTCGTATGGGGCTTGTCGTTGTCTTGCTTGCATGGCGGTTTAAGGCTCAGGGTGAAGGATGTGGCTACTTGGGAGATACGGTTGGGTGGGGTCTGTCGAGGGTTTCAGGGTCAGGGGTTGAGGGTTGTTTGTTCATGATTGTTCAGGCTTTACGGTTTCGGTTTCCGTGAAGCGGTGCTAGGTGAGGAGCGGGGTTATGGATTATTGAAGATTGCCCGGCTTCGTTTTTGCTTCTGAGTCGGCCTGAATTTCCTTGACCCTGGTTCGAAGATGTTCTTGCGCCCGAGTGGCGCGATGGGCTTGCGGTTTGGAGTCGGTTGTGCTCATGTCCTCTGCTAAACCCTAAACCCTGACATTGAATCGATGAACTGAGCCCAGGAATTCCAGAATCAAGAAGGCACCGGAAATCCTAAACCCGGGGGCTGGAAACCCAAGAGAACCTTAAACCCTAAACCCGATGCTGCCTTCTGTTGCCGCAATGTGCACGCACACCCGCAGTTCGATTGCAGTCAGCCAGAAAGGTGGCCATCAGGGGTCAGGGTTTAGGGTCTACCCTAAGGCTCCAAAGTAGTTCCTTTTTGGGGTTCATATATAGAATCCTACAAGGTAATCCCAAAAAGGAACTACTATGGAGCTCCTGGGTAGTTTAGAGTGTGGTCTGCAGCCTGCCGATGCACTGGTCAAGAACGGGGAGCTTTCCTCTGCAAACAGGCGACATCTCGCTTTTCAGGTTCGGCTGCGCCGTAAACTCGAGTCATAGTCATAGTAGACCTTTCCCGACCCTGAATTTAGCAACTTTTCCGGGCTAGCTTAATAGGTTCCTTTAGAGAAGTAACCAAGAGCAGGCATTGCGATGCCGGGTACATGCATAAACCCGGTGAGTACATGGATCCTGAGCGGTAGCGAAGGTCCATAGACGGCTAAGATCACTTCCACCGAGTACTAAAGGCCTTAAAGTTCAAGATTATTATCGGGGAGCGTTTGGCCCGGAATGCAGGTGAAGGCCAGTTCAAACAGGGCAGGACTAATTGCTCACAAACTGGGGCATGTTAGTTATATAGGGGTACGCTTATGGGGTTGTTGTCTGAGGGCAGAGAGGGCTCGGTTCATGATCAATGGAGGCTCTCTCGGGAGGTTATCCCAGCATCCGCAACTTTACGATTGCAAGAGCGAGTGTTTACTGCAACGCGAGGGTTGAACTATTGTTCCTTCTTTGTCCCTCAGGGTTCATGGTACGCTTAAAGTTAAGGTTGCAACAACACTAGGCAGCAGGGGTCGCAGGAACGTAGGGCTGAAGCCTGAAAGAGCGATACGAGGCATGTTTTGCAGGGGGACGGCTGATGGGATGATTCAATTATTTGGCACCGAAAATTCATGTTTTTTCGCAAAAATACATTAGTCCGACCTTCTAGTCTTAGGGGGCAGGGATTTTACCCGACACCCTGCCTGAATCCATTCTGGGGCCCGTATAGAGCCATATCGGGACACTCATAAAGCCTATCACGAAGCGCTGAGGATGCTGGTTGGAATATCTTCGATTTGGTCGTGGTGATATTTGCAGGGATCGAGGCACAGATTGCTGCGGGAGCTGTTTTTCAAGTGCTTGGGTAGGGCTTAGGGCTCAGGGTTCAAAGTTTAGGGGTTTGTGGTTTAGTTTGTCATAGTTGGGTAACATTTTACATTTTTTTGGGTATCTAAACCCAATAAGGAATATAAGGAATAAAGATGTTCATTTTTAATCCTATCCCAACAATGAACTAGTTTAGTTTGAGATTCAGGGTGTAGCGTGACTCGTGAACGTGAGGGCCAGTGGCATGAAGGTCTAGGGTTTGGGTTTGTGGGGACAAGGAAATAGGTTTAGGGTTTAGGGCTTTTAGGGTTAGTGATGGAGGTTTAGTGATTGTCAATCAGGGTTCGGTCGTTGGGCATTCGGGGTGAGGGTATAAACTTGGAGAGTTTTGGTCCGGCGGAGTTTTGCCTGCGATGGTGCAGCAACTGTGAATGCGAGGGTGGTTTCAGAGCATCAGCGCCACAAACCCTTACATAATTAGACGCTAAACGTCGAGATGTACAGGGTATTTGTCTTTCTACCCCGAGGCCCCAAAGCAGTTCCTTTTTGGGATTCATATATGGAAGCCTATAAGGTAATCTCAAAAAGGAACTACTATGGGGCCTTTGGGTAGCCAGCGACCCAGGCAAGGCCGTCCTGAGGCTTTGCAGGGTCTTTTTTGTGTTGTCAGTTGCAAGTTGCAGGTTAGGGTTTAGGCTTTTAGGGGTTTAGGGTTTAGGGCATAGGGTTTATTGTTTAGGGTTTTAGGGTTTAGGCTTTAGGGTTTGGCTTAGGGTTGCAAGTTGCAGGTTCATGACATGAGTTGCACAGATGCGGCATTTTCGTGTATAAGGCTCAGGGGCTTGCGGCTAACTTGGGCTTTCAAAAAGCATCCTCACAGAAGTGGGACCCTCAACAGAGGAACAGCATTGTAAGTTTCTTGCAAAATTCTTCAAAGCCAACCGCTATGAAATTAAAATCTCACTATCAGCCGTCCTTCAATTCAACAGTGAACCCTACTGGTGTAACCCGGAAGCATTCAGGGGGTTGCCAAGAAGCCCTCACCGCAGAACCCCAAAATTTTACTCAAGGTGGTTAAAGCTTTGTGGGTTGTTGTGGGTATAAAGCGGATCTGACCGAGCTTTGGGTTCAATTTAACTAAGTATGCAGCCTCACCCAAAACCTTACATCAAACAAAAAACAGGCTGCCTCAATGCCGCAAAACCTACAAATTTAGATACAGAAGCCTTAAACACAAACAGAAGCCCACGCCGTTTAAATCTAAGCCGCGACACAACCCCAAGCTTGCAGGGAGTCGGAATTCATATGACATTATGGGGCTTATTAGCATATCATATTTCGCAGGTTAATCAGGTATTAGTCAATGCTTAATGAATTTACGCACTGAATATGGTTTGACCCATCTACTTTCCTCCCAGCCTTCCTTCCTTCCTTATGTGCTTCCTGTCTCACCTTGTTCATTGGTATAAACGATTTTATGTGTGTGTGTGTGTGCCACTGTCGGTATGGGTCGCGAAGAATGAATCTAACCCTGCCTGGGGAACCTCAAACCCTGCTTCGTAAGGTCAACATGCAGTTTCTGTTTACTCCCAATGGAGGGCCCTCGGTAAACCTTTCTTTTGCAACTAAAGCGCTTGGAGACCCTGGAGAAACCCTCAGTTTTAAAGTCCACATCAAACCTTAGACCTTTAAAGCCCCGTACCTTGCACCGTAGCCTATGCCCTCAACCCTGACCCGCCCGAAGCCTACTTGGAGGCTCATGGGACTTAGTAAGTACCGTTACAAGTACCCTAACTGGGGTTATAAGTAATTATAAGTATAGTTACCTTATTTATAACCCTAGTTACTAAGTCCCATGAACCTCCAAGTATGCCCGTCCTCTCTTTATGCTTGCACAGCTTGCGGCTTCATACCTCTTCGTCAACAACCATCCGTTCCTCACTATCGACCCTTGGATTGTTCATTTGAGGGTTCCTATAAGGGCTTTGTAAGCCATTTGGGCTTGGGTTCGGGGTTTGTTCGCTATTTTGTTTAAGGCTTGGGTCGCTTACTCTAGATACTTTGCTGTTAAAGGTCACTACGCAGCAACCCTTTTAAGGCCCAAGTCTGTATCACATGGATACACGAATCCCGAGGCTGCATACGATCCGATCAAACAAACAAAAGAGATCCAACGAGCCTAAACTTGGGGGGGCAGGGGACCTCGTATGTCGTTTATAAGTAGGGTTATAATTGGGGTAATTCTATGTAGGGTTCTTATAGCTCTACTAATAGCCTACTTACGAAGTCCCCTGCCCCTTCAAGTAGGCCCTAAACCCTAAACCCCATAGATCCCTTTAAGGAACCCTATAGATCCCTTTAAAGAGCCCCTTAAGGAACCCTTACTAAGTCCCCGGCCCCTCCAGGAACTCTCCAGCTCTCAAGGCCCAAGTAAACCCCAGCTGGACCCAAACCAGGGAGCCGCCGCCCTACGGCTGATCAGAAGAATCCTGCATTACCCATAACAAGGTAGATAGCATAAAGATAGGGCTCCTTTAAAGGATTCTATAAGTTATGTAAGGGTTACTATAGTAGTTATAAATCCTGCATGAACATAAGGAATACACCATAATTCCCATAGTTTAGGGACCTTACAGTAATGCAGGATTTGTACCATCAACCGTGATTGTACCCTACAAACCCTAAGCAGCAGAAAGTCTGATGATCCCCTCGAGGCGAAGGCAAGGCAAGCGCCCCAATTAATAACCTTAAGCCCCAACCCCTATTTCTACCTCAAGCCCTGCTAACCCCGAAAACCCTGAATCCCTAAGCGCCGTAAAACCCCACACCACTGCAGCACCTTTGTACAGAGAGAACGTATACACTCCGAGGACATGTTTGAACTTATCATGACAAACTATGGAATAAACTGGCTCAACCCCGAGGTCCCGAGGTGTGGCTGGAAGTAAGGCACAGGGTTTGTTTGTTCGCGCTCCTTGCTTATGCTTTTCATTGTTAAAGTTTGCCTGAGACCGGCATAGAGAAGCTGGTGGCTGCAAAAGCAGCTCCAACTGAGAAAGCTCCTGTTGATAAGGGCGAGAAATCCTGGTGAGCATGAACATCTTCCTGTAGCCCCAATTCCTACAAACTAGCAAGCTGCGTCCTCTTAAGTTTAAAGGGTAACATTCGAGACATGGGCAGCGGAAGGGTGTGAGTAATTAGTAAGAGCCTCACTTACAGTTCCTACATGCGCCAAATCGCCAAAGTATGATCCCACACTTAACTACAAGACCTTGTGCTAATTATTAGCCCTAAGCTTGGGACCTTATTATTGGGTCCTTCAGGGCTCTAGGGCCCGAACTATAAGGTCTTTGGAGGCAGAGGATAACGTAACATGATGTAATATATGAAGAACCCGAAACCCTAAACCCCTAAACCTCCATGCAAGCCTCTTCCGCTCCGATGCAAACTTCGAGAGTCCCCCGGATATCATGACACGTACACCCTAGATCCCATAGGTCTTACACGCGAGCTTGAGCTGGCAGAACCGTTCAAGCCTTGGTCAGTTTCAGGGATCCCGACATAGACCTGAAGATTAGAGCCTTTGCAGTTGCTATGGCATCTTCTTCGCAATGCCAGGAGGTGCTGGAAGCAGAGCAGGAAGCAGAGCTCCTGCGCGAGGCCGTGGCAGCGGCACTGGAGGCAGTGGACGACGACGTTGCACCTCCCCAAAAACGCCGCCGCGTGCTCCAAGAGGAGCAGGCGGAAGAGGAGCCAAAAACACAAGACGTCGCACTCCCCGCGGCGGAGCTGCCGCAGATGCAGCTCCCGGCAAACAGCGTTCCGCCACCGGAGGTGCATTGGGGCGTCCTCGCAATCCTCGCCGCTTTGCGGCGCGAGGATTGAAGCTGACGCAGCGCATCGAGAACTTCCGCATGTGTTTTCATAGGGACTTGGGTGAACCTTTGAAGCCCTGTCGCGAACCAAGAACCTCCTCTGGCTTGTCCCCTGAACCCCTAATTAAACCCTAAACCCAACGGTCGATCTCGGGTCTGAACTGACGCACATGAGGGAAGGGCTGGAATTCGATACAGAGCTTGGAGGATTTGGTTGGGCCAACTTGGCTGTACTGCTTCTCTGGGATTCTGCTGGCTTTCGTGATGAGCTGGTGTAGTGCCACAACTGCTGTTTGCTCCCTTGTACAACACAAGTCGTCGGAGCATGTAGTCTTTGTTCGACGTCTTTGAGCTGGCAGTCATCAAGCTACTTACAGCTCGAGGGTCAAATTAGCTATGAAACCGTAGCTTTGTCCAGCTGTTCAACCGAGATTCCCTGCAATGCGGGCTTCGTCCTTGCTAGGTAGGAGGGAAAAACACCCCTAAACCCAATGGTAAACCAGGAAGGCGCTAGATCCCCCTTTCAGCCTCGACGTCTCCTGTTTTCTATGCCGAGGTAAGGATGATCCGGGTCGCTCCTCGGCTGGTCTGCCTCGTTCACCAACGGGAGAACGGAGAACTTTAAACTTTTCGGCCTCGTATTTGGTCTATGGTAGAAAGCTTGAACTTTTTGAAGCCCGCTTATTGAGGAAGAGAGTTTGGGGTCAGCTTAGGGCAAATTTCAACCCGAGAACCTTAATCCGGAGCCCTCAAAACCAACTCGCAGGCAGGGAGGGGGCATTCCCGAAGAGTCTCTGTAGTACCGTAGTAGAGTTCTTTGAAGATCTTTAGAGGCATTTACTTTGTGGGTAAATAGGGGGTCCAAAGTATATCCTTGCAGGGTATACTTAGGCATTCAATATCAAGGAGTCCGTAGGGCCTTAAATTGGTACTTGGGATCACAATATTTGCCATGCCGTGAAGATTGAACCCCCATGCTGCATCCGCCGCTGCACGAACTCTCGAAGCCCTTATAAGCACGTGCACGTGACCCTGATGTTGTCGACGTGGAGCTCCTTTCACTACGGTTTTTGCAGCACTACTCCCTCCATAGCATGTCCATTCCAAGGGCTGATAGGCTTATCTCGGGAGCCCCAAACTATCTTTTTTGATGGTTTCAATCGTCTCTCTCTCCCTCTCTCTCTCTCTCTCTCGCTTTCTCGCTGTCTCTCTTACATATGTAAATATATGTATGTGTGTGTGTAGGGTTTTATTGCAGCAAGAAGTTCGGGTGTTGTTTTTCTCACTCCGAGTATGCTTTCGTTCACGTGACGAATATGTAAGGTGAGAGAAAAGGTTCTCAGACATGCTGGCTAGGGGCATGTGAAACCGTGTTTTGCAAACTGTGTTGGGTGCTGTGGATTGCACGGCCTTGCAGGGTTTATAATGTAGGAACCTCATTAAGAAACCCGAGTCCTCTATCGCCAAAATAGAAAGAATTCATACTAGAGTTCCGATTCCCAGCTGATGATGGCATAGAGCCTGGGTTCAAAATAAGGAACCCAAGGTTTCTTGATCAGGTTCCTACATTATTATAGTACCCTTATAGATCCCTTATAGTAATCCCTAGGTAGATCCCTTATAGTAATCCTTATAGGTCCCTTATAGTGATCCTTATAGTGTTGTGTTGGGTTTCGGGTTCACAGCATCGGGTTTCGGGCCTTCAGGGGATCCATAGCTCGGTTGTATGTCCCTGCTGTTCGTAAGAAACGACCGTACACCTAGAGGCTAGGCCCAGCCAGGCTATCGATATCCTGTAGCCCCCAACCGTACAAGACAGTAGGTTTATCAACCCTCAATTTTGGGGCCTGTCGCTGCAAGCAGTTCGATTTCAGGTCCACTAAGGGTGGCAGGCCCTCGAGGGCTAGGTAGGCCAAACGGATTCTTACCTCGAAGATCATGCGCGGGCAAAGCTCCAAGTTCCACGAAGTTTATGTAAATTTGGAGTTTCCCAAGAAGCCCCGCTAGAGGGGCCTGAACAGTTAGAATAGGGTTTGGGGCATATTCATATCAGTTGTAATTATCATGGGCAGCTCCAGAAAAGTATTGGTAATTATGTATATATCCCTGTATTACACGTGTCCTGGGAGCTGTAAGCTGCTTAAACCCTCGGATGTCCCTCAAACTTAACCGATGCAACCTTCTAAGCCCAAAGCCCGAAAATGTTGCACTTGTCCAAACTTCTTGAGCCCGGGCCGTAAGAATCTGAAGAAAAGCGTGAACCTAAAGTCCTCAGCCGAAGCCACGTGCAGGTTCGGTTTGCGCGCATCATTCGCGTCGTTCGTTTTTTGCGGCAGCTGCGTTCCTTGGCATGGATTGTTAGTACTTGTACCAAGTTTGAAAACTCGCTAAATCATCGTTAGCAGACACCTCCCATGTACTGTACAGGTACTTGGGCCCTTCGGGGTGCCTTCAGTAATTGGCTGGGATGTCGTATTTTAGATTGCGAAGGCCGCAAGACCCGATCCTGGTTCAGACGTAATATAGGGGCTTAAATAATTACCTGTACTACTTTGAGGGTTCCATGTTATAACTAGAGTATAATGGACCCCAAACCTTATTCTAATTATTAAGGCCCTTAAATTAACCTCCAGTACATTATATCACCTATAATCCCTATAGACCCCCTTCTTAAACGGAACGCTCAAAGGAACCGTATTCGAACTATTAAGGCTCCTACAGCGCGAAAGCTGCCCCAAACAAACCCAAAGGCTTCAAATACCTGTACACTAGATACTTAAGCCTTAAAGGGGTGCCTATAAGGGTTCCGTTAAAGGGTTCTATACGGTTTACGGCATAAGGGTCCATGGTACCTTTCTAGTAGATACGTAGGCCTTAATTAAAGGGGTCCCTGTAAAGGCACTTCAAGGCCTAAGTATATACTGATACTGTATGGGTACAATGGAGCCTTAGGGAAATCTTTGACTCTACACCCGACGACTCTACACCCGATGCCTTCAAGTCCCTTGGATGAAACACTGAACCCTGAACCCTAGCCCTATACAGCCTAAACCGCTTGTAAAGCTCTACACCCCAAGCCCTACCCCCCGCTAGAACCTTTCACCTTAAACCCTAAATCCTTACTTCCCTGTAGAACCCTGCATCTAAACACCTTATTCAAAATAAACACCTTCTGGAACCCTTTATAGAGCCCTTGCCCCATAAACTCCCTACAGAATCGGAAATCTCCCAATTCCTTACAGAATCGGAAATCTCCCCATTGCCTACAGAATCGGAAATCTCCCCATTCCCTACAGAATCGGAAATCTCCTTGAAGGCGTAATGGTCTACACCCTTTTTGGCACACTTCCGAGCCTGTTCTGGAGTGGAGCGCCTTGGACAGAACCGATCTCTCGAAGCCCTAACTCCGAGCTCAACCCATGAGGGTTTAGGGGTTAGGGAGTCTTCTGCAGCTCAAATAAATCTTGATTTCCGACTTGGTTTTCGATTCTACGATTATTCAAGGGGTCGGGGTCGGGGTCTTGAGTTGTGGCTTTGCCGAAGCTCGCCGAGAAGCTCAATGACACGTGACATCGGTTCATACTGACCCGGGCTCCACAAACGCATCAGTATACCACATACAATGTAGCAGAACCCTGTACAACCTGCTAGTACCCTTAAAGTAACCTCCAGTGCAAAACTGGCCTCCTACGGTGCGGGTCCCTGGAATATTGAGTGACCTGTTTTGCCGAGTACCTTGTTTTATCTTGGCGTTCTTCTGGTTGGCTCTTTAGACTTTAAATTTTTGAATTTCTATATGAACTATAATAAGGAGGCTAAAAGTTTAACTTTTGGGAGGGGTTCAGAAGTTATGGTACTCGAACCATAGTTCCCCTAGCAACACTGTGCATTGGGTGCTACCACCTATTGGACTCAAGACTCTGGAACCGAAAGAGTTTCAGTCCATGGAGTCAAACTTAAAGGTTCATGGGACTTTGTAGCTACGATTACAAACAAAGTAACCATACTTATAAGAAGTTATAACCCTACTTAAGGTACTTGTAACCTTACTTACTAAGTCCCATGGTCCTCAAAGAAGTGGAAGACTATCAAGAGACCACTATGGGCTATTAGACCCTAAAGATCCCTATTCGGACCCTATTAAGGGTAGATAAAGGTACCCTTAAGGTCTAATAGCCCATAGTGAGAGGGTTTAGGGTTTTGAGGGCTTCCGCACTTCGAGGGCCCAAGTTGGATCCCTGAGTTTTTGCGGATCCTGGGTGCTGCCCAGCCCAGTAGCCGTTGACTAAACTCTAAACTATAGTGAAGCCCAAAAAGTTGGAACATGGATTTAGGAGGATCAGTGCTAGGATTCCCTATACTTTGCTCTAAGGGCATGAGGCTAATGATGTTCCAACTTTCTGGCTTCTACTGTAAACCCTAAACCTGAAACCATGAAACCCGAAGCCCTAAACCCTGTAAACCTTCAATCCTATACATGAGTGGTTGTCAAATTTGTTGGTCCCTTTTCGGGTACCTATTATATTACGGCACCTATTATTTAGGGCACCCCAAAAGGGGCTTCAATTTTGACAACTACCCACATGCTTTCTTTCGGACTGTGGACTTCGCAAGATAAAGGGTGTAATACTATTCCGTTCAGAAAACAGGGCACTGTATGCACGGGACTTGTATTCAGGATCCTGCTATATAGGGTCGATGTTACGGTCCCCTATAACTCCCATACCAGAGTCTAGTTGTGCAGGAATCCGCAGTAGTTTGCTGTTAGTGTTATGGTTTCGTCTTTGAGATGTCATTGTCAGTTTTGAACTTTTGAGTTCTGGAGTTTCAGAACTGCCAGGATCTCACTGGCGCCCGTTCGAAACACCTGTCCACATAGCCATCCCTTCCAGTGAGGATCACCGTTCAAGGAGGCGTCTTCCACGTGGGTGTTTCAGAAGACCTTATCAGGACTAAGAGTAGGCCCTTATTCCCTTCTTTTAGGGTTTAGGTTCCCTTACAACCCCTTTAAACCAACAAGGGCGCCCTTTTTGTCCCTAGGTTACTCTTAGGTCCTAGGTCTAGCTTATGGATAGATACTCCAATGGAGTGAGGACTCTGGTATCTGGGATTTGACAGTTTGTCCGTTTTAGGTGTTGGACCGCTTGTTGTCGATCCAGTCTTATGTTCCACTTCAAACCGTGAGTTGTGGGGTATGGGTTCAGTTTGAAGGTTTCTGTTTGTCGCACAGGACGTTGGAGCCGAATAATATAGGGACCTAAATGATTATCAATACTATTTTGGTGGTTCCTTATTATAATTAGAGTATAATAGGCCCCAATCCTATTCTAATCATTGAGGCCCCTACATTATTCCCTACAGCAGCCAACACAGCCGCGCACAGGCCTGATACTCAACTATAAAGCTCCACGACACCCCTACGACCTACGACGCCTTCAAGCCGCTAAGCCTAGCCTTTCTGCATCTGGGAGGTTGTCAAGAGTATGGTCCCTAATTCGGTACCCTAAATAATAGGTGCCGTACTATAATAGGGACCCCAAAAAGGGACCATAATTTCGACAACCACCCATATAGAGTATAGAACCCTATCATAGATCCCATATTATAGAACCCTTTAAGGATCCCTTTAAAGGAACCCCCAAGGGACCCCAAAAAAGGGACCATAATTTCGACAACCACCCATCTGGAGCGTTCGGCGCCGAGGTGCTCATGGCAATCATTTTGTACCTGTCGCTTGGCCGATCTTGAGCTGGTCACGACGTTTCAGGATCCCTTAATTAAGGAATATACCTTAAATCATATTAGGGATCCTATTATGATTTAAGGTATATTCCTTAATTAAGGCATTTTGGAAGGTCTGGGTGGTCACGACGTTTCAGTTGTATGGACAACAGGTGCGGCATATTCATAATATGCAAAATGAGAATTTTGCTTTACGTGCATGTACCTGCATGTAGACGTAGATGTATGCGCATATCACACTGATATGTCTGCATGTGTCTGCGTACATTCTTAACGGCTGTAAGTAAATCTCGGATATTCTGAAGAGATAACCAGCACATGTCTGAGATGGTCCACCCAACTCGACGCCCTAGACCCTAAAACCCTGCACTAAAATGCACTAAATCCCTACCCCCGCTCCCCCCCCGCCCAAAAAAAAAAGCAAAGCCTTAGCCCTAGAACCTACCTCACCCTGAATTCTGAATTCCAACCCTTAACCCCGAATCCCCATAGAACAGCCCAGGTTTGCCAACTTACTGACCCAAGCGGTGCTGGAGTATTTGATGATGCAGCCAACACCATGGAGTGAGGAGCTGGGTTTACTCTTTAGGGTCAGGGGTCTGGACCTGTTGTTTTTTTGTTTAATGGGCTATATGAGGCCTAATCAAACTTGTAGGGTTTGTGCTGCTTTTACCGACTGTTCAGACTCATGTGCGCAGACCTTAAGCGAGAGCAGATTCTACAACAACACCCTGGATTTGAATCCTGTTTCAGTCAAACTGATAACAGCAACCAGAATTGCCACAATAGCTGCATTCACTTGTTCTGAACGCAGGAATACAGCAGCTTGGTGTCTCAATCCCTCAAAATTTGTTCAGTCTGTCAGAGTAATCAGAGCATTCGCAATAGCCAGACGAGATACGTCGATGCTGCTCAAGCCCCTGTTGAAAGCTGACAACGATCAAGCCCTGAACCCCCTTACAGGCTAAAGCCTGATCCCTGAAACCGTAAACCGACTCCCAAAACCTAAACTCCGTCATACATGGAGGTTCATGGGACTTAGGAACGGGGGGTATATATAAGGTAACTATACTTATAATTACTTACAGCCCCAGTTAAGGTACTTATAACTGTACCTACTAAGTCCCATGAACCTCCAAGTACCAGTTCCAGCAGGCAAGGCACCCCAACCCAAACAGATTAAACTCCAACCCTCAAAGGCCTCAACAAGGCGGGTGCTTGGGTCTTGAACCCTAAACCTAAAACCCTAAACCCTAAAGCCCTAAACCCCAATCCCTAAAAAGCCCTATGAAGCTACAAGCCCTACGTAAACCCTAGAAGCCCTGATCCCTAAACCCCAAAAGCCCTGAACCCTAAACCCTATGAGCCCTGAGCCTCAACCCATAAACCCTTCTAGAGGAACCCTTATAGGATCCCTTATAGGATCCCTTAAAGATAAGCCCTAAACTTTAGGAGCCCTAAACCCCTAAATCCTTATAAGACCCCCTTAAAGGAACCCTTATAGTATCCCCTTAAAGGAACCCTTATAGTATCCCTTAAAGGAACCCTTCTCGGATCCCTTAAAGAATCGGAAACACTCTCCGAGGCTCAAGTTCGCGGGGGTCTTAAAGAAGGAATCAGGGCTTTAGGGTTCGGTTGTTTGAGGTTCAGGGTGTTGCCCCAGGCCCAGTAGCTAAAAAAGGGTGTTAGTGTGGTGTTTGTGTTTTTGGGGGGTCTAGTTTTAGGGGGTGGGATCAATCTAGAAATGCGTGAGGTTTCCTCAAAGGCTGGGGATTTGCGGCTTCGGGGTAACTTCGACTGAAATTACATACCCCACCTGACCCTCGGTCTGAACAGACAAGGGTTTTCAGATCCCAAGCCAAAGATATCGGGGTCAGGGCCTAAATAATCATATTCCTAATCCGGAAGACCCTACATTTACCACCTCTTATGCATTCCTGAAGATTCCGTTATGTACTCATACTGGAACGCTCCCCCCCCCCCCCAACAAAACTGGCTTAATTCATTTTCTAGGCAGGCAGGCATGTGCAGAAGCTCTGTCCTTCCAGGACCAGACGAGTCTGTACCGTGTCTTCGGAAACACTGCGAAGACAGTGCCGCAGCACAAAGTAGCAAGAGTTTGGGGACGCAGAGTTTGTGTGGAAGATGGGACCTTGACAGGCTTTCATTTGCATCCAAGTTTTACAGTTTCCTCGGACGAGCTTTAGCATCAGGATGTTCTGTCTTGGGCTTGTCGGTCAAGCCACAAGAAGAAGTGACTCTTGAATTGGACTGGCCTCAGGCGAAGCTGTCATCGTTACCGGTGGTGCATCTCTCTGCGCATGTAGAAGTGGAATCATATCCATGCCGCTCAAAAAGCATGGAAAACCCGGCATGCACGCATGATTGCATGATGACGCATGCGCACGTCATAATATGCATGTGCACATGGCACCTGCAGTTGAAAGCCGCCCGATGCCCAAATCGCCAAATCTAGAACCCTAGAGCTCCAGACCCCGAGCCCTAAAACCCTAAACTACAAACTATATACATCTTCCAAATCAAAACGACACCCAACAAAACGAGCCCGGCACCCCCAAACCCCTAAACACTAACCCCTAAACCCTGAACGGTGATGCAAGGCGTATTTTCTCTTCCAATCGGTTTCTAACGGCACGAACTGGGCACGAGATGTGCAGCTCCTGTTTGAGCTTGAGACGCTTGTCTGGCACACCGGGTTTTCCTTACAGACGGGCCGTTAGAAAGAAACGAGGCTTTCGTTCTGGGTCTAAGGAACTCGCAGCAAAAGGGTCCATAGTAGTTACATAGTCCAACGTAGGGTATTTATATAAAGATCAAACCCTAAACTCCTAAAACCCAAACCCATTAGGGTTTTACAGAGTTCAGGGTTTCTTGGGAAGTTGAAGGAACATGTATTTCTTGAGTTATGTTGGAAGCTATGGGCTGTTTCTGGCCTACGACGAGCAGCCAGTTTGCCGTAAAAGGAGGATACGACCCTCAAAAGAGGCACATGTCCCTGCACTCAGGTACCATTCGTTACTTTAATCCTAAGCCCCAAACCCTTAAAGGAACCTTGAAAGAACCCTTAAAGGAACCCTGAACATCAACCCTAATCCCTTACCTGAACTCCTAAACTTTGCAACCCTACATCTTTAAACACTGAAGCTTCTTACGGGTTTAGGGTGTGCGGGATTAGGGTTTAGGGGCTTTCGGGTTTAGATTCTGACTTTGGTTGCTTTGAACAACTTCATGTTCATCTCTCTGAAGCCGAACATACCAGTGTTTCCGCTGCATGACTGTGTGATTCTGAGTTGTGTCTCTGGTGACCTTTGCGGGGTGGACTCTGGAAGCACATTTCCCAATGGTCCATGTGCACTTGTCCCATATGTACGAGTCTGTACGAGGTCCTATAAGGTATATAGGTACTCTACCTATAAGCCCTAACTTGCAGAAGTGCTTCCAGTCATGCATGCCGCTGTTTGCAGCTCGGCCCAACCTGCATTCCTTTGTGGTTTGCGGCTGAGGGTTTAGGGTTTATGGGAAGTAAGTACTGTAATCAGAAGCAAGAAGGATTGCTTTTCCGTGGACGTTTGTAGCACCCAGCTGACCGATGTAGGGTGCAACAGGACAGGCGAAGCTAGGAGCTTGGACCCAAAGTTGGGAGTGAGGTGGCGACTCCCTTCGCTGCGACCCTAAGCACAACACTAAACCCATGAACCACACGCACCGTACACTTCACCACGAAGTTCTGGCGAAGCTAAGGATCATTTACGCGACTTGGATTGCAAGCCGCATCGTTGTTCGCAGGAAAGTTTTATCGACAACAGTGGGATCGTCGTTTTGCCATGCCCCTCCCCTAACCAGCCCTGGAGCACTGGATTTCAGACGCTTTCAACCCTCTCCTCTGATGGGTTGCACGGTTGTGTGAGTGATGCTGGTCCTGCAAGACCCCCAGCCTGCGGCTTAGCACATGTCGGGCGCACCATAGACCAACATAAGCAGCTTCGATAATCAGCAGGATTGTCATTCGAGTATGCCGATATTCGATATAGTAAGTCTTTACCTGCGGACCTCACTGAAATAGTTTGCTGCAAAGCCTTAGTGACGCCGTTGCAGTAGTGGCAACAGTCGCAGTCGCCAAGCCAACACTACATAGTTCGAGACCGTTCAGTCATGTTGCCACATCGCCGTCGCTGTCATTGCTGGAATGACTACATGTCGTCGTTGTCGTCATTGCAACAGCTGCACAGTTGCACCATGGTCACTGTGAATCACCAGCGTTACGCCCACAGCATGCAAACATGCAACGCAAGATTTGTGATGATGACGGTGAATGAACATCCGTTCAATCGCCAAGGTGAGCTGTGCAACAGCCAACCTAGATGCAATACACGCAACAGGAGGACATGTTTTGAACTTATGGCCAGGACGACTAGTTCCAAGATAGCCAGACGGATGGCATATGCCATAGGTTTTGGAAGTTCTGACCTGTGAGGCATGTTGGATGGCTTGCCCTGGGTTCGGGATTGAGGATATGTAAGCCCGAGGTGTAGGTGTGTGTGTGTGTGTGTGCGCATGTGTTGCTTGATGAATCCCTTCCAGTGATGGACCATAGTGCATCTTTTGTTTGACTACATTGGCTGCCGTACATTTTGCGAATCTGTATACGTAGATACCCACATGTAGGCACGTTAACAGCATATTCATGTTGGAATGCTGCTTGCGAATCTGTATACGTAGATACCCACATGTAGGCACGTTAACAGCATATTCATGTTGGAATGCTGCTGTACATGTACATGCAGGTTTCGTTTTTTCAAGAAAAGGATGGCCGAGACGAAAGATGTTTGGGTGCGGACTGAATAATGCAGGAACCTGATTAAGCAGCCCTGGCCCTAGAACCCCAAATCCTAGGATTCACGGTTCCTACATGACTAGGTTACCGGGGTAATTACAAAAAAGTGGTTAGGAACTCTAAACCCTAAACCCCTAAACCCTAATAAAGACACAGCATTACTTGAAATCCGGGTGCCAGATTTTATTGGATCCTGCGAGGGTGTAGGGTCTAGGGTTTAGGGTAGAGCACTTGACGAGGTCTTCGTCTTTATCATGTACGTGATGATCACCGCATTTGCGCTGTTGACGCCCGGCTGCTAACCACTTCCATGACTGAAGCCTCCATGTGCTACTGTCAGCCACTTGCAAAATACGCGCTAAACCTTTAAGCCTGCGTTCGAGCCTTAGATCCTTATCTGGCGATCCAAAAACCTACCGTATTAGGGGCTTAGACCATCTAGCTAAGGGGTCATAAACGACTATTTCGTAGGGTTTGGGGATACAGGTACCCAAACACTAACCCCTAAAACGCGAGCCGCACGCTAAAGTTGTTGGGTTCAGATTTCCTGTGTAGGACTCTTGCAAGCCCAAGTATTTGCAGACTGGGTATTCAAAACCACTTTCGCAGCGGCTCATGCGGCGTCATACGGCAAGGTATAGAAACCGGTAAGACCATCGGCCTCTAAGGCAGTACAGAAATATTTTTTTGCAAAGAATGACCACTCAGCACCCATGCCGATCCCTCGTGCAGCCAGACATTCCATGTAGCCGAGGAACGTGGTAACCGGGTTTTTCTGCACCTTGGCTTGCAGGGCCTGTGCGGTATGATGTCTAGGTTTTGTTCGATCATATGGCGTATTATTTAGTTTACTTTTGGGGTACATGGTTTTCTGCCTGGTTTGCAGTTTGCGTTGATGAACGTCCAGAAATGAGTTGTCAAGGACCGATGTAAAGACATAGGAATGCGGAAGCTAAAATTATTGTAGGTTTTGGCAGGCAGGCTTGCATGATGATTGTCCTTTTTCACAGGCCGCTTACAGGATCCAAAAGACAGAATGCCTCTTTCTCGAACCCCTATGCGTTTATTGAGGTTCTAAACGTTGGGTTCCTAAAGCGTATGTACTATAAATGGGTCCTTGAAGGGTTCCTTTGAAGGAGCCCCTCTAATGGAATAATGTTAGCACTTATAAACCCTACAGTACATCCTTTAAAGGAACGCCTTAAAAGGGCTGTATACGCGGCTTTATAGGGTTGTCATTGTCGTTGTAAACTGCATAAGGGTTGCAGGGGTCTTCGTCCCCCAGGGCTGGGAAAGGACACCCTTACCCCAAGGCTCCATGTACCTTTGTAATGGATACTTAAGCCTTAAAGGGATCCCTTTGTAGGTGGGTACATGGAGCCTTCGGGTTATTGCGAACGGGCCACGGGTAACCTAGAAATCGAACATCATCACTTATTGAGGCCGCAACTGGGACCCATAAACAGCGTAGTTTTACTACTTCTACAAAGGCCCCACATCAGTTTATAATTATAGATTTACGTGACAGCAAGGAAACTTTGGGTGTTCGGGGTATGCATGCTGTATTGTAATTTCTGCAGTTCAGGGTTTTAGGGCATTGAGACGTTAATCATAATATAAACCCTGAGCCTTACACCCTGAGGCACAGCTTGTTTAGGTTTCCTTCAGGGTCTATGGGTCTACTCTTTCAGTTAGTTTGAACTGCTGCCCCAAAGTAGCCTCTATATAGGCACTGTAGGGCCAAAGTATATGCTGCACGGGCACATGGACCCTTAGGCGTCAAGGGTTTAGGGGAGCATGCTCAGGTGAGAGCGCCATTGAAATGGCTGCTGCTGACAGAGGCAGGGTTCGTTCAGCGATTTCGATGATCGACCTGGCCCGTCGTGAACACACGTATTACCTAGCCATGGCCCCGAACAGGTTCTAGAGTTCGAGGTTTTTGGATTCAGCATATTATGACTGTATGTATAACTGTACAACAGTAACTAGTATGCGTAAATAGTCAACGGCTACTTGAGCTGTCGTCTGACTTTTCGCAGGACACTGTTGCTAGGCATCAGGTTTAATGCTGTCACTGTCACTGTTAGAAAATCAGGCTTGGAAGTTGGGGAAACCATCGTTATCAAATCTTCGCAAAAAAAGAAGGGCTGCTTGCGCATATGGAACGAGCACGGTTCCATGTCTACATATCTCCACCGAAACACGCTTTTGACCTTTCCAGTCGGGGTCTAGCTTCAGAGCGTCTATGTACTGCAGTGGTGTTTACCCTGATAGTACCTTATGGGTCCGTGCACCTATACGTTACAGATCTTTTTGCCTTGAAAGAGGGCCTTACTGCAGGTAGGGATTTCAAGTCGAAGTACTACATATAGTTACATAGTTGTTTGGATTCTCAGCAGTAACTTCACGGCCGAGTAGATGCCCTTACTTGGAGGGTCGGGGGACTTAGTAAGTAGGTAGTAAGTAGACTTATAAGTACCCTAAAAGGGACCCTAATTGGGGTTCTGGTACTTACAAGTCCCTAAAATAACCAGTTACTAAGTCCCCCGACCCTCCAAGTACAGATGCCCAGTTCCTACGGAGTTGGTTGCTGAACCCAAACCCACAACCCGAAACCCTAGTTTAGTAAAAAGCTCTTGGCCAGCATCGAGGAGTTCAGACGATTAGTAAATCCATTAGGAAAAAAGGATTTGGAATAGGATTTCGGATAGGGTGAGATTTCGGAATACGATACAATTTAGGAAAGCATAGAATGTAAATGGGATGAAATTCGGCTAGGAGGTTCGCGTGCTTGGATTATGATTGACAGGTGCCGGAGGCGGAGGGGGGAGCGAGAAGGAGCTTTCAGCACGCCGCCTCCACCTCCTACTCCCTCCCATTCCTGCCTCCGTCCCGGCACCAGAATGGCAGTGGTGGGGGGGGGTGGTCCGGGGTGGGGGGGTGGCAGACTGGCAGAAACAGCTGTTTTCCGATATGTGTTCTTCTGTGTTTCCGATTTGTTCCTATCCCTCCTAGGAAGAAGCAAGAAATCGCATTTTCCTGAAAATTGGAAAGATAGGAACAAAAATATTCAATACATAGGAACAAGTAGGAGGTAGCTTGTGCTAACTGTGCGAGTTATCGTGGTATTGCTGCCGTTGTGATTGTTCTATGGATGCTGCTGTTCATGCCCGTGTTTTGCTCTTATTTGCTGTGCTATTTGTTTCCTACTTTTTTCCTCTTGCCTAATTTCGTTCCTTTTGTTGTATCCATTGTTCCTACTTTTTTCTATTTTAATTATTTCCTGCATTTCTGATGGATGGCTGACGATTCCTTTTAATATTGTAGTTGCTCATTGTAAGAGACATAGGCATCGGTACGTTTATGTTTCAATGCGCGTGCCGCCAACATGGCCGTTGATGTTAGAACGGCATCAATTCGGGAATGACCTCGAGGGTCATACCCTGCTCGTTTTTTTCGGGGTGCATAGGTTCAGGTTTAGGACTTGTTGTGTTAGGATCTGTTGTATAGGACAGTACTGTTTGGGGCTGATATATAATATATATTAGTAGTTTAGGATTCCAACCCTAACCTCCAGAACCTCGTTTAGACGATCCTGGCATGGATTCATTGGAGTTGATCCGAGAAGTCTTTCCCACTGCGCAGAACAAATGGTCGTTGAAATGCTGCGTGAGAAGGACACGCTCATGAAAGAGTCCGGGCCTCAAAAGATTTAGGGATTTGAGTTTAGGGTTTTGTTGGGGTTTCGGAATTTGGGGGGCTACGGTTTGGGAGGTTGAATTCCCGTGCTTCACCGTGAGGCTCGTTTTTGTTTTGTTTTGTAGCTAGCCTACCCGCTTTGGAACCGACCCGACCTACCCGCTCAATCTCGACCCCTAAACTGTTAGCTTACCTAGACCCCCCAGGTGCCATTCATTGCAGCCTAAAGCGACCCCTTCATGGGGAATAAGGGAAGGGTTGAAGTGGGGTCCAGGGAAACCCACACCGTAAGTCTATGAATCCGAAGCTTCCGAAACCAGCGATTGATTGTTCAAGGCGTTCCTTCGTACGAAACTTTTACTGGCATGCGCGTATCCTGAAGTTGCCACAGAGGGGACACCTCGTCGCAACAATTCCTAAAGCGTACCTGCAAGGCTCAAACCATGGTATTTTGGCCAAGACCCTCCACGTCCCCGTCCCCTCCTCAACAAAGCACGCGAATAACGCACCTCCTGCTAGACATGTTCGGGACGGCGAGGTTCCGAACGGTTTTTGACGAGCTCGACACAGACGGGTCTGGAGCGATCGAGTTCGAGGACCCGCAGTATGCATGCAGATTCAGGTCCTGTTTGGGACAGGGGAATGGACACTTAGGTGCTTCTGGAACGATTCGAGTGAGGGTATCTGTTTTCGCATACCTAGACCCTGGAATGTAATACCGTTGTTCACGTTGCCTTTTGTTTATATTGAAGGACACCATCCATAAAATTGGTTGAACCCGAGGAGGGCTTACATTGCAGGGTACAGGCGGAACCCTTTCCGCACTTCCGCGGTGTACTTGGTTGCCGACAAACAAGATCTGGGCAGTTCGATGTGTTTTTGTGCCTGGGACAGGGCGATGCCTGTCGATATCCTTTTCTATACAAGACTCTCGTGAAACAGAATCCTAAACCCCGACCCCTAAGCCCTAAGAAGTCTACAAATAATAGTTACTTCGAGCTATGTGGAGGGCACAGATCCTTCTGTGTCTTACTTGTCATGTATCCTAGGGCCTCAGGGAACTGAAGTTAACCTGTAGGTTGATCTAGTGGTTGTAGTACCCCGAACAGCCCCTAAACACCAAACCTTAAACGGCTTCAAAAAAGGTTAAAGGCATACACCCTAAACTCAACTGGGTGTGCAGTTTTTGGAGCAGGTTGCCGGTTCAGTGCTCGAGAGTTCCATCGCTTGAACCACGTGAAAAGGATTTGGGGTTTAGGGTTTTTCCATCCGACTTAGCAAGGACAAGGCCCGCATTGCAGGGTAGTTCAGGTAACATATGATAGAGGAATGAGCTTGGGCTTGGTGGAGGGTTAGGGCTTGGGGCCTCGTCTTTGCCACCCTACAAGGCCCTTGTAACATCCAAGAAAAATTTCATAAAGGTGAAGGAGCCTTGAACTCTTACTACCGACACATTCGACCGAAACCCCCAAGCCTAAGCCCCAAAGGATTGAACTCTCAACCCCAGACACTAAACAGATGCTGCGCAACTTCGGGATACCTCAACGGAGTCTAGCAGTTTCAGGGATCAACGTTTCGGACTTCTTCAACCCTAAACCTAAACCCTAAACCCTAAACCCCTAAACCCTAAACCCCTAAACCCTAAACCCTAAACCCTAAACCCAAAGGGTTTCAGGTAGGATCCAGGGCGTCGGCCCGAAGGCCCACAAGTAGGTACGTGCTGATCGTAGACTACGAGCCCCACAGGGTTACCCATAGGCCCCAAAGTAGTTCCTTTTTGGGCTTACCTTATAGGATTCTACATATGAACCCCCCAAAAGTCACAGTATCATAAATGATAGACTTAGACCCCAAAGTAGGTAGACTGTGAGTCTGAAGATTCGTTTCGACAGTCATAATTTCACCGAGAAGACTCTTCGGGGTGCTTAGGAGGTTTAATTTTTGGTTCCTTTAATCCTTAAGAAGCAGCTAAAATGATAATTTTTTGCTCGGGGTCTAAGTTCATCGGCACCCTCAGTGCTTAAATAGGCCTTGTTAGGTCCTTGTTCTGGACACTAAGGCCCCCTACCCCCCCTCCCACTACCCCCTAAGGGTCCTTATGATTATAGTAGCCCCTATATACTAGCTCCCATAGTTAAACCCTAAATTTTTAACCCTAAACCCGAAACTCTTAACCCTAAACCCTTAATCCTCTCCCCCCTAAGGGTCCCTATGATACGTTCAGTATAAGACTCAAAAGGAGCTCGAGGAGTTGTTGGAGAATCCGAGCATGCAAGCCTACCTGTCCCGGGCTTAGGGTTTCGGAGTTTAGGGTTTAAGGGTTTAGGGTTTGTGTTGAGCTGAACGGCAGAGTCTGGTCTCAAAGAGGTTGCGTTGTTCTTCGCCGCTTAGGAAGCTTATAACCTAAGGGTTTTACATCTTTTAGCATTCAGGATCTTGGGTCGTAATGCGTTTAGGGTTTACTGTACCCCTCCCCAGCAGCTTTTTGGTGGAGCACGAAAACAGTGCCCCAAACCACAGAAAACCAAGGGGTTCGAGACCTACGAACATGAGAACAGACCTGCTGCACCGACGTTCAGTGCATGAGTTCGCGCTCAACAACTGCTAGCATCTTGGGCAACGACCTCTATGCCTTAGTTGCTGACTACGCAACTTTTAACCTTTCGGGGCTCATATAACCCTGTCATAATTGAAAAAGGTAACATGTATGGGGCTAGGGTACTCAGCCCCTAAGATTCTACTTTTGTTACTGCGCTTGAGAGACATCCCTCTTTCGTTCGGGGCAAGCCGAAGCCGGGGGAACGGAATGCTCGCTCAAAGCACCCTAAACCCTACCCTAAACCCCTAATCGAGGACCCAGAGTAGGCCCTTATTCCCTTTTTTAGGGTTTAGGTTTCCTTATAACCCCCTTTAAACCAAAAACGGCACCCTTTTTATTCCTCGGGTATTCTTTCTAGTAGTCCTTAAACCATCAAATGTGTTTGGGTCCAGTCTACGGAACAAGCATGCAGGGGCTACCAGGTCTCACAGAGGCCACCTGATGCGTGGTCTCTCAAACACTCCAACTTTGCCAGAGTTGGGCAACATTTTTCATGTTTATGGATACTCAGAACCCAATAAGCAAGAACCGAATAGTATTTTTGATACTATCCCAAGCATGACCTAGCCAACATGCCAAAGGCCCTTTAAACTCGCACATGATCGCGTATGAACTAACCTTAAACCCTTATGGATCCCTCTAAGAAACCCTTAAAGGAGCCCCCTAAAAAGGGATCTACCTATGCCTGGCGGACGCCATCGTAGAACGACTATGTATGCACACGTACATCTTGGAATCATGAGTGACTTACGTAGTATTCTTTCATGGTTTTTAGACAATTATACCCATTAGGCTCCGTAGTAAAACCCATACATGGCATACGAGGCCCTATGAAGCCTTATTCTAAGCACCAGCGGCCTTGTGTTACAACCCACAAAGCTCCGATACAACTTTACACAAGCGTGCATTCTATTTGTGAGTTTGACGATCGCAATACGAAAACCCATAAAGCCTTGTAGGACCCTCGAATCCACCATGAAACGCAATAAAGTCCTAAAGTCAGAAAGTCACCAAAAACGCTGCCTCATCGTCAATCTGGACCCTGAACCCTCAACCCCTAAACCGTTACTCAAGACCCTAAGCCATCCTAAAGGCAGGCTTCGAGTATTCGGTACGTTGGATCCTTTTCCCAGCTGCGAAAGCCGTGTAGAGAAGCCTAAGAAGTTCCCAACATAATCCTTGGAGTTCTGTATTATAGATATACTGCAACATGCCCCCCCCCAAGACTTTAGTATAATTATTAAGGCCCCTATATCAAGCTAGCAAGGTCTCACCTCCATATAAGCACAAGCGGTGCTTGGAACTTCAGACGCACTGAGATGCTTGTGGCTCCCGGAGCTGCGATGTTTGGTTTTGTGAGATTTGAACTTCAGGTTAGGACGGCTAGGAGCCCTGAAACCACATTCCCTGCAAGGGAACGTGAATGTAGTATGAATGGAAACGGATTTTAAGAAACTAAGGGGCCCTGTCTTTGGGCATACTGAAGGCCCAGAGGACTTTCAATTCGTGGATCGTCGTCGTTCACCGCCATGGTAGTCATTTTCGTAGTCCTCCGAATCACCAGCATCCTAGAAGCAATAAACGTGTCCATTCCCACCGTACTTATGTATCCTACCACTGACCGTGCAGTATACAGGAATCTCGTGGACTGGCTCTCCTTTTTTATTGGGTGCTCGGTTGGTGCCGACATGGATTTTCTGCAAATAATGACGGGGTTGCAAGAATTGGCAATACTGACATTTATAGCAAGTGACAGTACTGACTTACAGGCCTTGCAACTTTTAAACTTAATATACTGTTACAGCCCTATATACTTGGTATGCATTTGGCACATTGGCTAGGAGCTGGTGAGACTTGGTAGTATTCCTTTGCGCCTGCACCGGCCACACGACATGCCAACTGCCGCAGGACCCCCACACCCTAAACCAGAATCCAATTGTTCCAATTTCACACTGACTTCGCACCCAAGAACCTCGCCTGGCTGTGTCCGAGTTGTGAGAGCGTAAACCATGGACCCCCGAATGCCAAAAGCCTCAGGAATATTTTCAAGCTGTTAGACAAAGACGAAACGGGATCTGTATCTCTTGAGGAGCCGCCTGGTCGCAATATTATAGAAGTCTGACCACTTACTGACTAGTTTCCTAACACCATCATGTTGCAATATACCCCAAAACCCTATTGTAGTTGTAAAGGTGTCTGTATCAAAGAAAGCCTCATAAAGATGAAATAATAAACAAAAACCCAGAGTAAAGTAGAAGCCTTCACGTAAAAAAAAACACATAGAAACCCTGTTAAAAGCTTAAGGTCCCCGTAGTTGCCTGCTCAGGGTTTCGGAGCTCATGGCTTTGACAGCTAGGAGAGCTTGATTGAAATATGACTACAAGTGTTCCGCAGCAAGGGTTTAAAACACGGTTTCCCCTGAGGGCTCCTATGAGCAATCAATAATAGTGTCCTTGTACTCCTTATCTAGACAGATGTACCCGAAACAAAAGTTGTTGTTCTGTACTTGTGCTGCTAGGACAGCTAAACGACCCAAAACAGACCCACAGAGGAAGATCTATATCCCGTGAGCTTACGCCCAACATCTGTGCTAGACGCGTTTTCGGGTCTCTGTGCCTACGCCGAAAACGGCTGAATCTCGAAGCCCATAAACCCTAAACCCCTAGGGTTTAGGGTTTAGGGAGCCCCCAAACCCGAAGTCCTACACCCCAAGCCCCCAAACCCCAAAAGATCCCTCGAAGTAGCCTTCCGATCGTTTAAACATCTATTATGTCTGGGCACTATAGGGTGTAGGTTAGGGCGCAGGGGCAGGGCTTAGTTGGGGGGCTACTGGGGAACACGCTCTGGGATTCTCGCACCTGGCACTAATATGTCCTCAATCGTGAACGAGTCGAAATAGGCCTTCATCAGGTTCTACAAGTGCTCCTTTAAACGTTACCATTAGATACTGGTTACAGTCGGGATGCTCTTACTGGGTCCTTCGGAGGCCTAGGGCCCTCTGAGGTCCTCGGAGGGATTAAAGTTGTTGAGGTGTCAGGCGCTAGGCTGGCATCTACGGACGAGCCGTTCAAGGCAAACACCCCTGTAACCAAAAGCCTAAGCCACCAAACCCTAAACCGCAACACAACCGGAAAGAGATCTTTCCACGATAGCAGGTTCCTCTCTTTTGGGCACTCAGAAATTTCACTGTGATCGTCTCCTTCCGCTGCAACTGCGAAGGGGAAGTCCTGGAGCCTGTAAGCCCTGATGCTATTAGACTGCAAGCCGTAGAGGTCAAGGGGTCGTGAAGCCCCATGGCCTTCGAGCCTTCTTTCTGCGGGTGTGAGGCTTACCTGGCTGTGTATATGTAATACATATACATGCATACACCCGCTGGTTGCCGCTTATAGCCCGAGATCCTACAGATTCTAAATATATTATGGCGCCTGTATTGCCGAACCTCAGCAGATCCCCTTGCTGTGCACTCAGGTTTGTTGAGGGTCTGCTGAGCTTGAAGGCGCAGATTGAGTGACTTCAGGGGTTGGCAGAAGAGGGTTTTTGGTTTAGGGTTTAGGGTTTGGGGTTTAGGGTTTAGGGTTAGAAGACTTGGTTTCAGGCTTGCCAAAAGGGTTACGACAACGGAGGTGGATTCATAAGTTTGTGCAAGGGCAGGGCTGTGAGCCCTAAACCACTGCAAGTTCGAGGTGTTGGTTCAGTGCCATCGCTGTGGTTTTTCCACATGCCCAAACCGAAAGGGTTCAGGGTTTAGGAGCAGAGCAGGAAGGTCTACGAGTAGCTAGGGTTTGCATGGTTCTAGAAGTTGGTTTACGGTTCTAAGTGGGTCTGCATACGGCATAGGGTTTTTCAAACAGGGCGTTGCGTGCGGTTTGGGTTTGCCCGCGGCGGGCCCAATAACCTGTTGGTTTCGGTTGAACAACGTCAACATACCGGAGTCATACTTCCGAAACGAAGATGGAGCCCTAAAGAGCCAACTATTGTCCGGGCCCGGGTGGTAACCTTAAACTTTTGCGCATAGCCATAGGTGATTCTGCCAGGGTGCTCAGCCAGTACGGGGGTTCTGTGATACTTTCCAGGAAGGCAGCAACCTGAAGGGAAGAAAATCTTAGACCCCCAGTTACCTAACCTTTAAACCTTTTGGGTTCTTACAGTTTATATGGTAGGAACCAGAAAGTTTAACCTTGTATTTCTCTGTGTCTTATTGGGAGAGTCAGAAATAAAAGTGACAGATTGCCGATGTCGAGGATATGTTATGCCTTCATGACCCATGTAAGGGTCTGAATGTTCGAAGTAGGACTCCGTGGTAGATTGTACTACAGTTATGTTACAAGTTATGTTGTCGGATAGTTACTCAGGCCCCGACCATAGGTCCCTTATAATTATCAAGGAACCCTGAAAGGAGCCCCGGCACTACGTGTGGAGTTCTCCAAATTACGGTCCCGCTTTAGGGCTCAATTGTACTCCGGCACCCGTATAAAAGGGACCCTAAAACCCAATAGAACCCTTCTAGTACTGGTAGCCTGACGGAAACCCCGCAGAAGCCCTTATGGATCTCTTTAATTTACCCTAAAAGGTACCTTGGATTTCGAGAACTACCCACGCACAAAATCCCGTGCGTCTTTAAAGTGAGACGACATGGGTTGAAGTTGTGGATCAGGTGGATCAGGGCAATACATCGGACACCGAAGCTGCGCCCCTCCCCAATGTTAGTGTGATTCCAATTGGAGACGAAGATATCGGTTCAGCCACAAGAACGACTGAGCAAGTTGAAACTACTGATGCGACGCTTGGTAGAGGCCAGTGACATATTAAGTCTTGTTGGGCTTTCGTGTGTAGATAGCACGCGCTTTGCCTTCAAGCCTACATGATATACGTGTCGGAATGCATATGCCCCCTTTCATAGTCCGTAAAAACTTATATTACTTGGGAGTTTCCGAGAATAGGGGACCCTAATACAGTACCCTAAGTAGTAGGATCTTTATTATAAGGACCCCAAAATAAGGTACCCCCTTGTTTTCGGAAACTCCCATATTACTTCTGGCCGTACCTATAGGTTTTACGACCAAACCCAATTTAAGGCTTTCCCTTCCCTCAACGACCCCGGATCCCAGAAACCCTTCTCAAGACCCTTACCCTTAGGCTCTAAGGACTCATATTTTAAGGCTTTTGGGCCCAAAGACCATACTATATAAGGCTTTTGGGCCATTTTGAGCCTTAGGGTTAAGGAAGCCTTGGTGGCATTGTGCAGCCATTTTGGCTGAGTACGATTAGATCTACAACCCTAAACCTTGAAGAAACCCTAAAACCTTTTCTAGATCCCCTTAAAGGAACCCTCAAGAAGACAGTCGTTTTGGCAGGGGCTCAGCAAAACCATCGACATTGCCGCGCTCCAGTACGATGTCAAGAAGCTGGGCGGGGCGGTGCCCTCGGATTTTGCATCATCCCCAAAGCCATCAACAGCCTAAAGGTTTTGGGTTTAGGGCTTAGGGCCTAGACATTGGGTCACAAAGCCCAATACCCTAAAACCCTCTAGCTTCCGGAGCTTTGCTTTCCCAAAAAATCAAAACCAAAGACAAGAAAAGGTTCAAAGCCGAAAAGCAAAGCATCAAACTCAAATACGAAAAAACGCCGTATACACGCCAAAACGAAAGCTTTGAGCTCTGGACACCAAAACGCTTCAGCCCTATTGCTTGCACCGTGGGATGATCCACGGATGTCGAGTTTCCTTTCTTTTTGGGACCGCGTATTAAAACCGAATAGAGAACGTCAGTTGTCAGTGGTACTAATACGGCGTGGTTTAGACATAATATAGGTGTCTGAACTTACTACTAATCATCCCATACATCCCTAGACGAACAAGAGTTCAATCCAGCCCAAAAGCTAATTTTTGTTAATGTTCAGTCCCCGATATTGGGGTCTGTAATGCCTTGGGCCGTTAAGATCCTAAACCCGAAACCCTAAACTCCCTCAAGCCTTTACACAGAGGCTCCAAGTGACGAACGGTGCCTGCTTTGAGCCATTTGGAACTTCATGCCGTAAGGCTTGTGAAGCTTTTCGGGTTGCGGGTTCTTTGTCCAACTTGCGAACCCTAAACCCTGAACCCTCAACCCGGAACCCTAAACCCAAGTGCCGACCCGTCAAAATACTGCGAACCCGAGACCTCGTTTGGCTTGTCCGAGTTGCGCGAGCGTAACCCTGAACCCCGAACCCTAGACCCTGAACCCTAAACCTCACGGTAGCCCAGCTGGTTGTGCAGCCATAAAACGGAGCTCAAAAAAAGGAACTCTAATTATACCTGTTTGGGAGCCCCGAGGTTTTGCGAGACTTCATGGAGCAGCTTGGCGGAGCACTTGAAGAGCCCAAGTCTCCTCTAGGTGTGAAACGGGGGTTCCTTTAAGGGATCTATAGGGCTCCTCTCAGGGATATATATAGGGTTTAGAAGAAGCAGTCTGGATTTAGGGTACTAGAAGGGGTTCCGTTAAGGGATCTATCGGGTTCCTCTCAGGGATATAGGATTTAGGGTTTAGGGTTTAGGGTTCTGAATATAAAGGAGCAAGCAGGGTGTGTTTAGGGTACTAGGGGTTCCTTTCAGGGATCTGTAGGGGTTCTATACCAACATGTCCAAGGAGTAGTATAGAAAATACTTCTGGGCTGACTAAGTACCTACTATCTTGCCATGAACTCTAGAAAGGCATATGTAGAGTGGATAATCTTTAGCCTTTTGGGGTTTAGGTCATCCTACCAGACTTGAAAAGGTTAACCACCTAAGAGAAAGCAAAAAAGCTCAGTTCTTAACGTAAACCTCGGAAAAGCCATAAACCGCGTGTAATGTCAGGAATGTTCCCTTGATTAATTAAGTTTAGCAACAGTATTGGCCTGCTTGGGTTGAATTTATGCCGTGGAGGCCATGGCTATGAAGCCTGAGCATTAGGTCATTGCCTTAAGGCTCCTGGACCCTCGTAGTGAGATCCCAAACCTTAGCCCCCAAAGCCCAAACCCTCCCCCAGAAAGTCCATGGTCCCCTAAGGAGCCTTAGGGTAGGGGTTGAGGATCTGGGACCCTATTTCGCTAGACCCGGTTCCGAATCACGCGTTTGTTTTTCTCTTTAAGGCCTTTCAGCTTACCTTTGGGTAGTAGGGAATGGGTCGAAGAATGATAGTAATAGCAGTTGTAATTATACCCCATTCCTCCATTCCCTACTAACCAAAGGTAAGTCAGTGGGTTGCTCATGACGCAACCCCTAAGCTCCAAACCCTTGGGACGAAAAACCCAAACCCTCTACACTAAACCCTTGGACAGCATAAGCAGGCGGAAAAAGGTGCTAAGAAAAAGCTTGAAACCCTAAACCCCAAACCCTATAAACCCTAGTTCGTTGCAACCACTCTAGAAGCTTACGCTCGGCCTCGATCAGGGGACTTAGTAGCATAAAGAGTTCCTTGAAGGGATCCTCAAAGCAGATCTCTAATGTTTGGATAAGGGTTCTATAGGGGGGGCGGAAATTACGTTGATATATTTCTCATTTCGATCTGCTTAAGTTCTAGGTTAGCTAGATGGTTAGATGTTTTACTACTGTCGGAAACAGGAACAACTGCTCGGGGATGCTGGGGGTCGAGTACCGACCCAATAAAGTAAATGGGATAGTGTAGGAACCTGATGAAGAAAACCTGGCCCTACAACCCCCAAGTAGATATAAGGAACCCCAATAAAGACCCGAGGTTTCTTCATCAGGTTCCTACATTACTTTGGAGAATGCCCACAGTTCGAGTCCCTCTTTTCAGCAACTCCCAGGTACTAAGTGGGCTGCAGAATTCAAGGTCCCGGGCCATCCCATCTCTTGATCCTCTCTTGCAGGTACGTCGAACATGAGATGCTCTGCTGCATTCGAGAATTAAACTGATTAAACCACAGGAAATCTTGGCGTTCTTCTGGATTTTCTCCTTAGGCTTTAACTTTTCGGGGTTCTATATGAACCATAATAAGGAGGCTAAGAGTTTGACGTTTAGGAGGGGTTCAGAAGTCAGCCAAGAAATGTTTCAACCATAAAACCTACAATCCCAAGCCACGCAGCCTGAGCTAATCCCACAGGCTGCTGGAGAGAGGGGTGCTATATGGTGGATGATATGAATCCTGCATTACCTTAAGGACTCTAAACTGTGGGAGTTATGGTATATTCCTTATTATGGGTAATGCAGGATGTATATCATCAACCGTATCTCGTTTAGCTGCATGATAGATTCTGCAATGAGTTGTCGGGTTTGCTGATGGGTTTCAGTAGGGCGGCGTTTGTTGTTGCGGCCTGTGCTAGACGGTTTTGCGGGGTTTGTACTGCGGCATTGAAAGAGGTTGCGAGACGGTTTTTAGGGGCTTGTGAGGGGGTTCACAAGTTATAACCCCGAGACTCCAATATCCATTAATTATACAAGGGTTATACTTTAAATTATACTAGGATCCCTAATACGATTTAAATTCAAGGGTATATTCCTTAATTTTGGGGTCATTGGAGTCTCTGGGAAGTAAGAGCATTCCGCTAGTTTAGCGGATTCAAATGATTCAGCGACTCATGAACCCCCAAACCCCCTTAAACCAGAGTTCGGCTTCCAGACTTCTGTTTTCAAAAAGGGAAAAGGAGGGACCCTTGATGGGGACCCCTACCGGATGATGGGCTATATTAAGGGTAGATACCTAGGGGTCCTTATTGAGGGTCCCTCCTTTTACCCTTGGATGTTTTGTAGGTCTTGAGATTTTCAAGGTTTGGGGGCTTTAGGGCTTCGGCTTTCAGGGTTGGGATGGGATCTCCACTCTGATGTAAGATCTTTTCCTGTTTGAGATACTGCTGATGGACAAAATCCTGCATTACCCTAAGGACTCTAAACTATGGGAACTATGGTATATTCCTTATAATGAGTAATGCAGGATTTTGTCCATCAACAGTAGCTTGGAGGATCTGGGATAATCTACCCGTAGGCCCCCAAAGTTGTTCCTTTTGGGGGTTAGATTCTAGGATTCTATATATGAACCCCGAAAAGGAACTACTTTGGGGCCTATG
Organism: Symbiodinium sp. CCMP2592; assembly: GCA_905221615.1. Lineage (NCBI taxonomy): Eukaryota > Dinophyceae > Suessiales > Symbiodiniaceae > Symbiodinium > Symbiodinium sp. CCMP2592. The sequence goes on from CAJNDT010002101.1 coordinate 596,378, forward strand.
GGTAGGCCCTGATGCATGGCACTCCTTTCTTGCGAGCATTACAATCCCTACCCTGCGAAAACGGCTAAAACTTCTTGAGGCACCCTCAACCCTGGAACCTCAAAGCCAGTTTCCTGAGGCTCCAGCTAGCTTTAGAAGCCAAATTAGGTACTATAGGGCTTTATGGTTTAGGGTTCAGGGTTTAGGGACTATTTGTGCACCTGGAGAACCTGGGAGTAGGGTTTTTTTTCATTATCTCGGGGTCTGCCAAGGTTTACCCTAAACCCAAAGACCCTAAACCCTAAACCCTCACCCTAAGACCCTGAACCCTGACGTTAGCCCTAAGATCCTGAACTCTAAACCCTAACCCTAAGACCCTAAACTCTAAACCCTAACCCTAAGACCCTACTAAACTTTAAACCCTAACCAAAAGACCCTACCAAGGTTCACAAAGCTCGGGCAACTTCTGCCTGAGAACTCGACGAACCAGTCGGTAGGCGACATAGTGCCGGCTCTGTGAGCGACCTGTGGGGTCCTATAAAGGTCCCTTTAACGGGATCTATGAGGGTGGTAGTCAAAATTTGGGTGCCTTTTTGAGTCCTTATTATAATACGGCACCTAACATCTAGGGTACCCCAAAAGGGATCCCGATTCTGACAACCACCCATAAAGGTCCCTGTAACGGGATCTAGAAGGGTTCGGGGTTGAGGGTTTCGGGCCTTTGGGGTTTAGGGTTCAGGCTTTGGGGCGTGTTATCTAGGTCTCCTGGTCTTACGTTCCTTCCTAAACTGAGCCCATTTTTCCTAGGTTGCCCTGGATCCTAGTTGTCTAAACCCTTAACCCTAAACCCTAAACCCCTAAACCCTAAACCCCTAAACCCTAAACCGAGGGTTGGCAGATGGATCCACCCTACAGGGTCCCAACAGCAGTTGAAGCCCAACGCAGAAATCGGAGAGACCGGCACGAAAGTAGCCCTAAGGGTCCAAGTAGTCCCTGTTTATGGCTTTTGGTAGCTAATAAGGCCCTAAAGTCCTATAATAGGGAGTACTTGGACCCTCTGGGTAGGTTCAGCACAGCCAGAACCAACTACAAACGCCGCAAGACTTCGTGGTGGAGTTCCCCAGGCTTCCTTATTCAGGTTGCTATCTATAAGAATGTTTAGGGAATTTTGGGTTTAGGGTTTGCTATCTATAAGAATGTTTAGGGAATTTAGGGTATAGGGTTTAGGGTTTGCTATCTATAAGAATGTTTAGGGAATTTAGGGTTTAGGGTTTAGGGTTTGCTATCTATAAGAACCTATAAAGTAATCTAATCAATACTGTCATAACCATGCCCCAAAACCCCATGCGGCTTAGCGCCGCTATAGTACTTTCTCGCGACCCCTGCCAAAGAGATCCATCTTGAGCTTCAGGGGTTTCTGTTTCTTCCGACAGCTCAGCGCCGATACTTTGAGGATCCTGGCACTTGGTAAGTATGGTTGCGCATACGGTGACTCATGTCGACTGCGTGCCTCAATAAACGTAACTACGGTTTAGGGTTTTGGGAGTACGTAACTGGCACACAATCTAAGCCCATGCTGAGAAAAAGGGATAGGGATCTAAGGCTCATATATTAAGGGATTTGGGCCCAAAGACCACACTCTATCAGGCTTTTGGGCTACGTCGATCCCCAGGGTTTGAACCCTTAAAATGCCCCAGAGCCCTTTACAACACTTTCAACAAAAGCTTTACCAGCCCTAGAAGAAATCTGGCAGACATTGTCAACCCCTGGTAACACCCATAAAACCCTCGAGGCTTCAGGCAGATGTGGGTTAGGTTTTTAGAGCTAAACCCTAAACTTTACTTAAACCCCGACCTAACGCCGCTTGTCGCTCACAGCTGGCCGATCACGGCTCCACCAAAATGGGGCCTTCATCAGCCGTTGCCCAGATCTTCCATTCTACGCAGGAACCAGATTGAGAATCCCTGGCCCTACAACCCCCAGTATATTTAGGGTTCATATATGGAACCCTAATGAAGGCCCAAGGTTTCTTAATCAGGTTCCTACATTATTCTCGGATTCCCAACACGTTTTAAAGTATGTTCCTTGGAGGGATGTTGGAAGGTCTGGGTGAGGGGGCAACGCAATGGGTCCTGGCTTAGGATTTGGCTTTTAGGCTTTCAGGAACCTTACGCTTACATCGTACACTCAAGCGCATCCAACTCAAAATACGATTTTAGTCCGCGGTGCCGGGGAGTCTGTGCAGCCCTCGAGTATGAGAGATGGCTCCGACATGCATTTCCCAAGGACCCATGCACACTATCTTCCAAGCTTTGTTCACATTCCTTTGGGAGCCCTGTTGTCGGCTTGTGCTTTAAGCACGTGGCCTCGGGTTTTACAGGTGAAAAGCTGAGTTTGGGGTTTAGCTCATACCGGATTGTATCGCCGCCCAGAACTTGTATTATCACGTTCAACAAAATGGTAGGCGCAGTCCAAACACTATCGCACATCAGAGTTGCGAATGGGTTCTACGTATTGACAGTTATAAGTACCGCGCTATGTGTCTTGCTGCTTTGAGTCTTCACACCGTCTCCTCTCCGGTACAGTGGGCTACTGATCCTTCAACTCACATAGTCCCCATAACCTAGCAACTTTCCCCAAAACCTTAAACCCGAAAACGTATACCCTAAACCCCCTAAGCTAGAAGTAACTGGGGTTCCAGAGCTTCACGGGCTGCCATATAGAGTAGCGTGCTGCTTGACTGCACATCTTGCACTGCAGGTGCTCTCGAAAGCAACCCAGAACGGAGCGGTACTTTCCGTACACCCGCCAAGTCTCACGAAGCCCTAAACTTCCTTAAACCCTATACCCCAAATGTAGGCCCTATCATAAGTCTTTAAAAGGGTACGTTTCGTGGGGTTAAGGTATACCCCGGAATCCAGAAATGGAAGTTTTCAAACAGTGGGATCCGGAGACAGGTGCCAGAAGAGTAGACTCTTGAGCAAGGACACCCCACAAAACAGCCAACATGTTGAGAAATCCGCTGTTCAACCCCTAGAACGTTTGAAAGCACTATTGGGGAGGCTTAAACTCTTAAAAGAGAGAGGCACCCCCGGGTCCCGATACCCTGACCTGAAGCTCCAAAGGCCCGCCCGATACGCTGAATAAACCGAAAACCCTAAAGTAGCAAGTCTGAGACCCCACACGATGCAACTGCCGGAGCTTTAAGCCAATAGTTAGTGTTCAGAAGCCATGCTTTAGAACCCTGCGCCCCGAACACTACGGAACAAACCGTTGTATAAGCCCTGTTAAGTCTTTCCATCAAAAGGGAGTCCTTGGAGGGAAGATGGAGCACAGAAAAACCTAAAGCCCCTAAACCTGTAACCAAAAGGAACAGAGGAACTAAACCCCAATTCAACAAAACCCCATGCACCAAAAACCTTGAACACGCTACCGGAAACCTCAGAGGAGCCCCTCAAACCTAAAGCTTAGAGCTCAGAGCAGCTTAGATCCCCAATACCTAACCTTTAAACGTTTTGGGTTCTTACAGTTTAGCAAGAATCGAAAGTTCAACCTTTTTTATTTCTGGGGAAGTAAGGCAGCGATTGCGCGAGAGGCGATCTTTGCGAAGTTGCAACCGAGGGCACCGACCAAATCAGATCAGAGAGACTGCGCCGAGCAAAAAGCATGGGTACGTTCTCAGTTTAGTTTAAGTGGCCCATAAGAGTTCGACACGGGCATTGTAGGGTTTTGACTCCTTAGTGCGACTTCGTATCCCTTCTAACTTCTGGCTGCGATTCCTGCAGCCCGTCTGACTCAGCCTGCTTACGAAGTCAAGAGAGCGTCCAAGCCGGGTGCGGGGCACTGCTTTAGGGTTCAGGGTTGATGGTTTAGGGAAACCCTAAACCCTAAACCCCTCCGAGACCGAAGTCAAGCGACAAGCATCGGTGGCTGGTGATTCTGGCTTGTTAGTTGGCGGCTGCTAGTAATGAACATCATCGTTGTTCTTGCTGTTGTTGTCATGAATTCCTGTCAGTGCTGTCACGACCTTACGTTTTGAGTCCTGCTGTTTGGTGGTATTTTCTCACTGGGGAATTTGATACTTCTTGTTCCTCTCGGGTTTGGAGAAGTTTTCTTTTCAATCAAGCTTGAAGGCTCTGAGTGCGGTGCATTCAGAAATCTGAGCTGCAATCCCCCACACCCTGAACCGTGAATCTTGTCTTGAGACCTAATGTGGGAACCGATTAAGAAACCCTGGACCTATAATCATCCCAAAATAGTAGGGTTCATATAAGGAACCCTAATAAAGGCCCACGGTTTCTTAATCAGGATCCTACATTATTAAACCCCCCGAAAGTTTTGAATGAACCCTGAAACCCTAAACCCCATATAAACCCCAAGCCCTAAACCCGAAGGGTTCCTACATTGAATCCAAACGGACACGTCAGGACCGGGAGGAAGGTCACCGAACCAGCCTGGCGGGATAAGCCCACTTGTAGAAATCATAGGACCCTTCGGGGTGGTAGGGGTGAGGGGGGTAGGGGACTTTTTTTCCTTAAACAGTCGTTCTTAGGTCCTTATTATGGGCAGTAAGGCCCCTCCCCCTGCCCCCCGGAAGGATCCCTATGACTTGCAGAAAGCAGTAATGGTGGGTTAAACCCAATTTTTCAACTTTGGGCCTCTTATAAGGTGGTCTTATTCTGAAGCCTTTGCTTCAAACCAACAGCTGCTGGGTCTGGGGAGCTAGCGGCATGGGCTCTAGGGCAAGCCGGGAAAACCCTAAACGTTAAAACAGGCTCCTCTTTGTTTTGACTCTGCCTCAACGGGCTCATGGCTTCATGTCTTGACCAGAGGCCCCAACACCGCAAGCCCAGGTCAGCGTCGTGGGTTCCGTCAGAATTTAGGGTCAGGAGGAGTCTTGGAGCCCTTCTAATCTAATTATACTTAGTAGCTGAGTGGATACACTTTACACTTTTGGGGATAATATTACTGCTATAAAGCTGAAAGCGTGCACTTTTGGGGGCTTGTGCACTCAGGAACTAGGCTTACAGTAAGAGGAAAACACATCTTCATGAGCTAGTTCATGTCGGGACCATCAAAGCGCGCCAGCACAAAGTACATAACCAACCTACCCCACAAACCCTAAATCCCCCAACCGTAATCGTAAACACTCTTCCAGGCTATTACCTTGTCAAGCTTAGGATGACGATCTTATGATATTATGGGGCTTGCAGAAACTCTTGCCTGCAAGGTGCGTGCGAAGCTGTCCGGGCCTTGGGAGTTGCCGACATCACAGCCTATAAACCCCTCGCAGTCAAGCGCTCCCACAGTGAAACCCAGAAAGTAGGATGATTGGTGCGGGGATCGAGGGTGATGATGTTCTAACCTTCCCCCAAGAGTCCAAGTACCCAATAATATCCAATAATCATATACTATACTCTCCAAAATCCTAACTTACATAACGATTATCTATTATCCTAATTATTGGGTCCTTTGGACCCTTGGGGTTCTAGCCTCTACCTTAGAATTGGGCCCAGGCATGGTTCACGTTTCAAGGCGGCTCGTTGCGCCCACTTTCTAAATCCGCAGCAACTTAATTAACGGGCCTAGCCTGCAAGGTGACCCTAAAAGCAACCCTCAGATTACCCGAAAAGGAACCCCCCAAAGCAACACTGAACCCTAAACCTCTGACCTGAGGACGTTATCCAAGATCCTAGGTTAACCCTTTACATGACCATTATAAACTCTATAGAAGCTTCTAGCCGTTCTAAACCATGAAACCCTAAAGCCGCAATTAATTAAGCCTTAAACCCTAATCCCAGAACGCTCACACCCTAACCTCCTAGGTAGTATCAGGGAGACCCCTGCAAGTGGACCCTTCTTAACCCTACTTCTGGCTCTTAAAAGAGACCATATTGAGGGGGTCTATATCCTCAAAAGTTTCCCTCATCCTAACTCCCTATGCTATATAACCCACATGCACTATAGAGCCCTTATAGATCCCTTTACGGATCCCTTACAGAGCCCCTAAAGGAGCCCGAAACCCCACACCCTATAAATCCTAAACCCCGAACCCTAAACCCTAAACCCTAAGCCTCTGAACCCTAAAGCCCTAAACTCTAAACCCTACAATCCAAGGACCAAGGAGATGCCTTATTTAGGGGTCCTTATACTAAGGATCCTAGTATTTAGGGAACTAAATTAGGGTCCCCTATTTTTGGAAAACTCCCATATTCCAAGGACCAAGGAGATGCCTTATTTAGGGGTCCTTATAATAAGGATCCTAGTATTTAGGGTACTAAATTAGGGTTCCCTATATTTTGGAAACTCCCATATTCCACCCTAAGGCTCCATGTACCCATATAGTATATACTTAGGCCCTAAAGTACCTATATGGGGACCCCTTTAAGGCCTAAGTATCTACTATAAAGGTACATGGAGCCTTTGGGATTCCAAGGACCAAGGAGATGCGTCAGGTCACGCGCTCCTTTCGCCAGGCGAAGGGCGACCGGGGCCCCAGCAGCGAGGTTTTTGGGGTTTTCAGAAGTTATGGGGGAAGTTCGTTTGAGGGCTCTTTCTAGGCCGTCTTCAAGGGACCTAGGGTTTCGGTTTTAGGGTCTAGTTCCTTTAAGGGTTCCTTTAAGGGATGCCTTTCAGGGCTGCTGTAAGGGGCTCCATAAGCGGTTGAGGGATTCCTGTAAGGGTTCTTATAGGGTGTCTTGAAGGAATCTACAGGGGCTATGGCAAGGAAGAAGGGTTCCATGAGGGGGTTTGGGGTTTGGAATTGCTTAGGGTTTGTTCGGGTTGTGGTTTAGTGTTTAACCCTCAGGGTCCAAAGGACCCAATAATTAGGTACTTGGATTTAGGATAGTAGTTATGTAGCCCAATATTTAGGAGAGTATATGATTATTAGGTACTTGGACCCTTAGCCCTAAGGCTCCATGTAACCATATAGTATATACTTATCCCTTAAAGTACCTATATGGGGACACCTTTTAAGGCCTAAGTATCTAATATGAAGGTACATGAAGCCTTTGGGTAGGGTAGGCATTAGGATAGGTTACGGTCGGCTCAGGCTTTAGGGGCTTATGATTGGAAGAAGCGGGGGAAAGGGGGGTTCATGCTGTTTCCGGGCTGCCGGACAACGTGGCCTGCCGCAGAAAAGGGGCTTATGGTCTAGAGCCGAGGATGATATGGGTTTAGGATTTAGGGTTTAGGGTTTAGGGTGTTATTTTGTGTTTGTCACGGGATGTCAAAGGTTGCTTGAGCGTTCTAGAGGTCTTCTACAAGGACACGTTGGAGTTCCCTACTTCGTTTTTATATAGAAGCCAACGGTATCATGCTGACTACAAAAATGAAGCTTCAACACCCTATTCGAATTATCCAGAAAGAAGCTGTACGCCCGAAGACTATAGATTTCATGTAAGAGCCCTGACAGAAACCATGCTTTAATTTGCTGCCAATCTTGACTTGAAACAGCTCTCTGCCGGAAGCTCTCTGTTGTCTTTTTAGGGTTTAGGGTTTAAGGGTTTAAGGGTTTAGGGTTTAGGGTTGGGGGTCGTGTCGGCAGTTTTGGGGGTTTAGGGGTGCAGGGCTTCGGGATCACCCACCGGTCTTGGGCTCCCACTACGTTGGCTCTTGGAGTATGTGCATCGAATTCAATTCTAGACCCCTACATCCGACCTTCAAGAGACTCCGGGAAGAAGTGGGCAGGTAAGGTTTAGGGTTTAGGATTTGGGGTAGGTAGGAGACGTTTCAGATGTTTAGGGTTTCTGCCACGAAAGCAGCAGCTCTGAGATCCAGGTGCGCATGTGGAACTCCGTGCAGCAGGGGAGGTAAATGGCGTGCAGAGCCATGTGTCCCCAACCCACGACTTCACCTCGACCTAAGTATATACTGTACTATTTGGGTACAGGTGCCCTTATACCCTAAGCCCCCCAAAATGGCTTTCAGCAAGTAGATCCGACCGTCAAAGCAACCAGAGACCTCGTCAGGCATGTCCGAGTTGCGAGAGCGTAAGCCCTATAAAACCCGGATAGACCCCTTTAAAGGACCCTTAGGGTTGCCAATTGCAGCAACCGGTGCTTGACTTGCCGCAGTTGCTTGCTGCTTGCAGATTTCAGAAGGCTGCAACGGAGGAAAAGGCAGACCTGCATGGCCCTCGCTTGTGCATCTGAGTGGTGGACTAAGGCAAGTACAAGAAGCAAGTCAGTCGACACTTTGCAGTCCTCCGACTTCCAGATCTCCAGCTCCTACTTCTTCCGGTTCACACTTCAGGCGACTGGAAGAGCAATTTTTTTCCGACAGGACTCGGCAGCATTGCCCAGCAACTCGTGGGATCCGCCCGATCAGATGTTTCCATGACTAAGTCCTGGCACATGCCAAGAAGGCGGCTCGTGACAAGCTTCGGCTTATGCGGACGCCTTGCAAGGGAGAGGATTCTGGGACTTAGTAAGTTTATAAGTACCTTAATTTAATTGGGGTTAGAAGAAATTATAAGAATGGTTACCTTATTATGTATCATCCCAGGCACTAAGCCCCATGATCCTTTAAGGAGTCCCTAAACCATCCTAAACCCGAGACCCTTAAAGGGAACCCTATCATAGAAACCTATAGTACCGTTTAAAGGAACCCCCAAACCCTCTAAAGGAGTCCAGAGCTTAGGGTCTCAAGTGAGGCCATGACTGAAAGAGTTCGACAGCGGCCCTGCTTGAATGCCGGAACCTCAGTGTCGGGGATCTTTCCTCAGCCCTATCCTAATCCAAAAACCTACGTCACCGAAAACCACCGTAAGGAACACCGAACAGGTAGGTTTCTAAGGGGTCCACATAATCCACAGAATCTAGGAGACTCTTCCTTGTAGGCAATGCGGTTGTGTAGGGAGTTTCAGTTCTATGCAAGGGTCTCATAAAGGTCCGACAGCGGGTTTACAAGTGTCTTGTGGAGATTGTCATGTTTGTTCTTATGAGGGTTGGATGAGCGTCTTTAAGACTTTCAGGCTTACGGGCTAAGGAGGTTGGGATTGCAGTGATACTTCTTCTCCCAATCGAACTTAATAAGCGGTTTTGGGTTTAGGGAACTGCATATACAAGTCTGTGCAAAAGGGAACTATGCAACTTGCCTGCACCTTTGACCCTAAACCCCTATGAACCCTAACCCCTAACCCATAAGTCTGGAAACCCTAAACCCCTACACCCTTGACCCTAAGCCTTAAGCCCTGGAACCTTAAACCCCAAACCACGTCCCAGTGCACGGACTGAAACTTGCCTGGCAGCCTCTAGGTTCCTAGAAGTACGTTTAAGGCGGTTTAGGGTGTAGGGATTCAGGGATTTAGGGTTTTAGGGTTTAGGGGTTCAGGGGTTTTTAAGGGGTTAAGGATTTATGGGTTTAGGGTTTGGGGGTGTGGGGGTGTAATTTATGGCAAAACTTTTTCTGTGATTCCTTATTATTTTGAATTATGGGATAATATGTCCCCGAACCCAATTCTAGGTAATGTTAGGGTTGAAGGTCTAAGAGGAAGGACTATGTCATGCGCTGTTGGGTGTGGGGTTCAGGTTTTTTTCACGGTCTTGCTGGAATCAGTCGACGCACGCTAAGGGTTCAGAGTGTAGGATTTGTGGGTTTCCTGTCACGCCCAGTTGTCAACCAAACGCAGGGTAAAGCAGAAACTTTTGCAGAGACCTCTGCCGTTGAAGCCGGACGAACCATCGAATTCCCAGAACCCTAAACTCTGCCCTTGCCCTAAACCAAAACCCCTAAGCCTAAACCTTAAACCCTGAGCCCGAACCCTCAATCCTCGGCTCAAGCCCTGGACCTCCTTTGAATGTGTCCCAGGTCTGGTCCAAGGACTGACTTCGGCTGCTGTCCTGGGGTTGTTACGGTTTACCCTGAGTAGTAGAGTAGGTAAGCTTTAAAGGGCTTTAGGGTTTAGGGTATATAAGGGTTTTGAAAAGTTTGTAGGTATCTGGACCCGAAAGAACCTACCTTTTTAAGGACCTGCATAAGGAAATCATAGTGAGGAACTCTGAACGGGTAGGTTCTTTAGGGTCCAGGTAGTGTTGAAGTTCGTTGTGGAGCTGGAGTTCGGAAAAGCTTGTTCTGCAACATACGTGTTGATGAACGTGCTGTGTGGAATTACAAGGGGCCTCAATCCACCTGTTTAAAGCTAAGGGAGTAGTTGTCAAAATGATGGCCCCTTTCTGGGTACCCTAAATATTAGGTGCCGTATTACAATAGGGACCCAAAACATTTTGACAACCACCCAAGTCTTGATGCCTAAACCTTCAACTGAAGAGGTTCCTAAATCAAAACCCTAAATTTTGCTTGGGGTTTAGGACGTTGGATCCTGATTCCCAATACCCACGTGTGGATCCAAAAGCCTACCGTTTTCAGGGTCAGACCCTCTAATAAGGGGTCATAACCTGCTAGCTTGTAGGGTTTGGAGTACTGACAACAAGTAGAAAGCATGAAACATGTATCATAATTATACCCCATTCCTCCATTCCCTACTAACCAAAGCTAAAGATCCCTTTAAAGGAACCTTAAACCCCTATAGATCCCTTGCAAGGAGCCTTATTCCCTACTAACCAAAAGTAAGGCTACAGCTTTGAGTTTCGCACATGGGCCCGACTCTTGTGGCCTTTTGTTATTTCTGCAGGTCCAGTCTTCTGGCTATCGACCTGCAAGAAACCTCAGTCTTCTAGGGTCCCTAGAACATCGAGGCATGAACTCAGATCACGACCGCAGATATAAATAAAGCAGCTCATGGTAGATGAAGTTAGAGACCTAGGCCCAACCCCCCCCCTCCTTTCCAGCGTTCTCAGCACTTAGCATGGTTTTTAGAGTGTGTAGGATTTAGCATTATTCGGGTGTACCGTGTACCGAAACAAAGCGTCTACCAGGAGGATGCTGCACGCCTTGCCGCAGCGAAGGGGGACGAGGTTGGCTGCAGTTGAACCTGAGGCGTCCAGGTATAATACGGAGAAAATTGCACTTGAACCCCCTAGTACCTTTTGAACACCGTAGTACCTTTTTAAGAGTTGCTGGAAAGGCAGAATTATGAAATGTGTATAGGGGCATCTTCTGCATATACGAGATGTCATGGTCGTGATGCGTCTTCTGTTCAAGGCTTCTTGCTGTAGACATTGTTTGCATGTAGACATCCTTCATGACAAACTCCCAGAACACGAAGCGCATCGAAACAACCACAATCCCAAAACCCCTGACCTCATACAGCGTTGTTCCGAAGCCCTGAGCACATCTTGCCGCAAGTCCTGTTGCTGTTTTTTGGTCTACGGGAAGGTGACGAAGAAGCTGGGGAAGCAGCTCAAGGTCTGTGGGCAGACTCAGTGCTTTAAGCTTATGGTGTGGGGGTCTGAAGTCTTTGGGCTTGGGAATTTAAAGGTGCTGACCTGTGGATCCAAAAACCTACCGTTTTAAGGGTCAGACCCTCTGATTAAGGGGTCATAACCTACTATTTTGTAGGGTTTGGGGCAACAGGTAAGCTTCTGGGCCGTTTCGGGTACGGAGATTTTGTAGCGGGACAGTGTTATGCAGGTTTTGGGACGGGGGAGGGGGGACATGTAGGGCTTTTCGTCGTTTCTTGGGTGGCGCACTTGATGAGCAACACTTTAGAAGGGGCCCCCACCCTGTAATAGTGGTATAATAGGAATATACTAGGGCCCTAATATAATCCTTATAGTCACTATTTCAGGGTGGGGGCACCTTCTAATGTATACTATAGTGTCGAGCCTTCGCGCCATCAAACGTCGTCTTTGGGCTTCGCCGCAAGGCTCGGAACCATGACCCTAAAGCCTAAACCGCTGGCTCTGTTTTGCAGACCCTGCTGCACTGTACCAGCGTCGCCCCAGTTAATTGCTTTTTGAGGAGAGATCTGAGATGTAGGTTCCAGGTTTCTGGCTGTGGATTTTGTCCAGTATCTTTTATGGAACCTTTACAACCAGAACCTCTGTAGAGTCTGTAGAGCCTTACTCCGAACTCCCTTACAGTACGTAGCCGGGAGCAAGGTGTTTCAGTGCGGGGGACAAACATCGAAGTCAATCACGCCCTCATGCGGCAAGGCCACAGAGAGTACCAGCGTTGCAACCAACATTTGCATGCATAATTTGCTGTGGAACGGCAATGAGTTCTTTAGGTTTACCGAACAGCAAACTTTAATTTCTTTCTGGAGACCCTACACGGCCCTACACGCCCAGCATTGCGGATGGTGATGTTTCTACTGCAGGACACTACTTGGCAGGTCCCGGCTAGAAGTATCAAAGACGCGACCCGTGCTGGAAGGTTAATCGTTATTTGCGTACAAACAGCCTGGTTTGTATGTGCCTTAATCGCGGTTCTAAGGTTTACCATAGCTACCTTATGTTCAGGAGTGCTGATTAATTCCCATGACCCTAGACTATAGCGACGGCTACACCCGGAACCCTAAACTTCAAACCAAAACCACCCAACCCCTACACCGTAAATCCAACACCCCAAACATCCTGAACGCTTGACTGCAGGAGCAAGGTGCAGCTTTCCAAGATGAGAAGAAAGCCATGCTCGTGCGGAGCCCTGGGGCCATCCCAGGTGTGAGCATGTGTGAAAGGCTTAGGGGTTCAATTAAGGTTTAAGACATTATGGCGAATATATAAGCACCCATACACAAACATTCGGGCGGGATGCCCCTGCTTTGTGGTGCATGTGAAAAACGAGACAAAGCGATATCCAAACTTTATATATATATATATATATATGCTTACTGGGGTCCCTTTCGAGGAAAGGGTGGAAGAAAGGATGCTGTCTCTCAGGTAGTGGCGAATTTCCGCTGGTTCTACCTTTTGTTTCTGCCTGCTGGTCTAGACTACAATACTTATGTTCACGATGCTAGTGGCGGATGGTTCCTCAACGACCAGCATCATGATGATGTCGCGGCATCCCCTAAGAGTCCATGTTGCCAAATCGTACTTATATACGTTGGCCTTAAAGTAGTCCCTATATAGATACGTTGGTGCCAAAGTATATACTGTTTGGTTACATGGACCCCCTTAAACCCTAAACCCTTATAGAATCCAAAAAGGAACCCAAGAAGGGAACCCTAGTACTATTTGGGCATGGGCCCCTAGAGATGCTAGACGAGCTACGATGGACGTGTTGTCTTTCGTCACCGAGCTCTAAAGAACTGTGTTACCCAGAGGCCCCCATAGTAGTTCTTTTTGGGGATTACCTTATAGGATTCTATATATGAACCCAAAATAGGAACTACTATGGGGCCTCTGGGTAAACCCTACCTTAGCCCCTCCAAAACGACCTTGTTTGTTAGAGAACATGAGAAACCCATCGCAAGCAGCCCTAGTAAGGTCAGTTCTTTGGGGTTCACGAAAACCTAAACCCTAAACCCTAAACCCCTAAACCCTAAACCCTAAACCCCTAAACCCTAAACCCTAAACCCTTAACAGCCGCAATTCAGGTTTTATTGCGTTGCTAGGAGCGTGGGTGTCGGGGGCTCAACCCCCCCCCCCCCAACCCTGAGCCGGAGCCATGGACTTTAAAATAAAAGCAGCAGACAGCCCACTAGGAGCTGATGGGCTGACATGCGTCCTTTAAGGGTTCCCGAGGGGGCTACTGACAGCTTCTACAAGGGTTACTATGCGAGATACTGCAAGGTTTCCACAAGGGTTTCAGGTGTAATCGACGTCGAAGAAGACGTGATGTAACATAGGAACCTGTTTTTAAGAAAGCCTGGCCCTGTAACCCCAATACCTTGGGATCCATATTAAGAACTCTAATAAGTTAAGGACCCAAGTTTTCTTGATAAGGTCCCCACATTATGGTCTGAAACCGCCTTGAAGTTTGGCACCCACCCATAACCTTAAACCTGAACCTTCTGAACTCTAGAACCCCTTCACCCTGTGACCCTGTGAACTCCACAAAGCCTGAACCCTAAACCTTGAACCTGAATCCCATAAGCTCTATTAGCCCTATCAGCCTGGAACATGAACCCCCTAAACTTTTTAAATCCGTGAACCCTGAACCTGAAACCCTAAACCCTAGAAGCCCCAAAAAACCTGAACTGAACAGCCCACGCAGAGCTTCTGCATACTGAACCTATATCGAATACACTTGAGCCCTCAAAGTATCTGTCAGGGTTCCATGACGGGTTCCTACAAGGGTACCGTAAAGGTTTAGGCCTGGGGTATCAGGCTACTAAGGTACATAATACGGCCTTAGAGTACTTATTTAGAAACCCTTTAAGGCATAAGTATATGATATGTACACACATGGAGCATTTGGGGAAGGCTCACAGCATCCATTGCAACTTGCGGCTTTTGAGGGTCTACCTGAAGCCCTGACCGACGAAGTCGGCCTCTTCAGGGTGGAAGGTTTTATCGCTTCCATCTACCGATTCTAGACCCTAAACCCTAGACCCGGTTTTAGGGTTCCTTGTTGTGATTTCTTTTTATGAGTCCTTAAGAACGTATGCAAGTGCCTTAAGGGGGTACCTGTATGTTGATCCCCTAAACCCTACAAGCCCTAAACCCCGAAACACCGATTACCCGTAAACCCTGACTTCAGGGCCAAAGTACATGCCGTACTGGCGCATGGATCCTCGGGTCTCTATGGCTCACAGGAAGTCTCTGATTTACGATTTGGGCTTGGCGTACTTCTTTGCTGTCCATGAAGGTTTGGAACAAAAAAGGGTTTACATACTGGGAGGTTCATGGGACTTAGTAGTACAGTTATACGTACCTAATTGGGATTATAGGTACGTATAAGTGTAAGTACCTTAATTATAACCCTAGTTACCAAGCCCCATGAGCCTCTAAGTAGGCTACTTCTTTGATTTCCATCTCCAGTGCGTCACATGTCGATCAGGGTTGAAGTTGGGCTGCTGAGTGGCAAGACGGCTTCCATCACGGCCGGCTTGGATGAACGGGTCGACGCACTCAGACGTCGGGCACAGACCGCCCTTGGCGTGGGAAGAGGTCGGCTGATCGACTCATCCGGAATGTTTCTGGATACATGTTTGCAGATCAAGGATACCGGGCTGCAGAACGGTCATGCACTAAGCCTGCATCTAAATCCAATTAAGGCATGCGGAAATGAGCTCGCTTTTGCCGCTAGCCTGGGTGATGCATCCGTCGTGACCTGGGGTAGTCCTCCCTCTGGCGGTGACAGCAGCTCTGTGCAGGATCGACTCAAGAATGTGCTGCATGTCCAAGCCACTACATTCGCATTTGCTGCCATTCTTGTTGGTGGATCCGTCGTGACTTGGGGTGAAAATGCATACGGTGGTGACAGTAGTGCTGTGCAAGATCGGCTGGAGAATGTACAGGAAATTCAAGCCTCATTTAATGCTTTTGCTGCCATTCGTGGAGATGGATCTGTCGTGACCTGGGGCGATGCTAACTACGGTGGTGACAGTGGTTCTGTGCAGGGCCGTCTGAAAAATGTGCGGCGAATACAGGCCTCCGACGCCGCGTTTGCTGCTATTCTTGGCGATGGATCTGTCGTGACCTGGGGCGACGCTCGTGCCGGTGGTGACAGTCAGGCCGTGCAGGATGCGCTCAGGGATGTGCAACATATTCAAGCCTCTGACCGTGCTTTTGCTGCCATCCGTGGTGATGGATCCGTTGTGACCTGGGGGGATGGAGACTTTGGTGGCGAAAGCAGCGCGGTGAAGGATCAGCTGATAAACGTGAGGCAAATCCAGGCCAACTATCGTGCATTTGCTGGGATTATTTGTGATGGGTCCGTCGTGACTTGGGGACATGACTCCTCTGGGGGCTGCAGTAATGGTGTGAAGGAGCAGCTGAAACATGTGCAACAGGTCCAAGCCTCCTATTACGGTGCCTTTGCTGCCATCATTGGAGATGGATCCGTGGTGACCTGGGGTGATGCTGCTCATGGTGGCGAGAGCAGTGCTGTGCAGGACCAGCTGAAGAGTGTTCAGCAGCTCCAAGCCACAGGCTATGCGTTTGCTGCAATTCTTCGTGATGGATCCGTTGTGACCTGGGGTGCTGCGTACTTGGGTGGTGACAGCAGCTCCGTGCAGGATCAGCTGAAGCGTGTGCTGCAGATTCAAGCCACTAGAGAAGGTGCTTTTGCTGCCATTCTTGCGGATGGAACTGTCGTGACCTGGGGGGATGTAGAGCATGGTGCTGACAGTAGTGCGGTGCAAGAACGACTGAAACATGTGCTTCACATCCAGGCGTCCGATTGCTCTTTTGCTGCCATTCTTCGTGATGGATCCATCGTGACCTGGGGCGATGCTGAATATGGTGGTGACAGTAGCGACGTGCAGGATCAGCTGACGAACACGTAGCATGTCAGAATGTACTTCACAGCCGTTGAGCTGCCAGGTGGTATCTGCGGCTTCGCACACACAGCATCAATGCACAAGATTTGCAGGCTGCATCTGAAACCTAGCAGGGTGCAACCCATCACCTATGGTACAGTAAGTTACCCCAAAGGGTTCATGCACCCAACTAGTATATACTTTGGCCTTAAAGTAGTCCCTATATAGGTACCTTAGGGCCAAAGTATATGCTATTTGGGTACATGGACCCCTCGGGTCAGTAAGTTTCTGCGTGATGGTCCGAAGCCTTCTCTTGGACATTCGTCGAAACTCATGCAGTTCAATTCTTTGCGGCCTTGGGGGATGTAAATTTAGGTATTCAGGGCTTTTGGTGCATTGCAGTCCCTCTGTTCAAAAAAAAGGTTTAGGGTTTAGGGTTGGGTTTCGGAGTTTCCAAGGGTAAAAGGAGGGACCCTTAATAAGGACCCCTAGGTCCCTAGGTATATACCCTTAATATAGCTATTATATACCCATTATATAGCCCCCTCTGGGAGTTGATGACTGAGGTTGCGTCTCTGAGGATTGAAGTTGCGTCAGGGCTTGAAGGAGCCCCTGAACTAAGCTCCATAAACCCTAAGGGTCCGTGTTCCCATAATTGGGTTCTTTAAAGGGTTCTATAAGGGTTCTATAGGGTTTAGGCTATCAGGGTCCATGTACCCAAAAGTATATACTATTCAGGTATACATGGACCCTGGTTGTACCCGAAACCCATGAACCCCAGACCCCAAACCGAATGCGACCCAAACTAAGTCGGTCGAGTGTCGGCGATCTGAACTTCGGTTAATAAATGGGGCCTTAATAATTACCTATACTGTTTTGGCGGTTCCTTATTACAAGTATAGCATAGTGGGCCCCAAAACCCTAGTCTAATTATTAAGGCCCCCATAGTACGCAGCCCTACAAGTAGGGGTCCATGTGCTTCTGAGGCTACCAAAATTGCAATATCAGGATTCGTTAAAGGGCTCCTTGCGCCGTAATGGGGCGCGAGAAGGATTTAGGCGATTCCCACGTGTCCATATCAGATGTTATACGGCCCGGAGTAATTAGACAGAGGCCCCAAAGTGGTTCCTTTTTTGGGATTGCCTCTTGTACATATGCCCCCAAAAGGAATCAATTTGGGGCCCGTGAGTAGTCTTCGTCCTAGTATCCCCTGGTAGTCGCTTTTTAAATATCATCGACCCCCTAAGCCGGGCTCCTACATTATCCTTTGGACCTCAAGTGCTTAACTAAACTAGGAACCCCTCTGAAGTTCAAGTATATGCTAGACACGTATATGGATCCTAGGCCTCTACCTTTACAGACCCTATTAGACCCCGTATAGTATCCGTATCGAACCCTCGTAGTAGTGCACCTGTAGTATCCTTGTAATGGTCTTGTAATGCTGCCCTTGAAGAATCAATAAAGAAGCTGATCCGAATTAGCCCTCGCTCATTGTCTTGCAAATCTCAAAGAGCACTTCCTCGCGATCCTTTATGGCTGGTTAGGAGTACCACGAGGGTTTTCTAATCTATCCTGGTACTTATCGGTACCGCAGGGGCTCTACACTGGATACTATAAGGACAGGCCATAAGCTATCATGAATAAGGACACCCTGTCCATGGACAAAGCAAGCATCCGGTAGTCCGGAAAGCCTTACTTGTTACCTTCCCTCAGACATCATCCAATTCTCCTTGGACTCTACCTGCCAGATATTGTGTCTTAGATTTGTTCTGAGTGCTTGAGTTTCGGGGTGAACAATCTAAACCCTAAAACCCTAGACCCCACCCCAAAACAACTAGACCCCTAAAACCAGAACCCTAAACCCTAAACCCCAAAACCCCTACACCCTTCACCCCTAAATCTTATAGATCCCTTTAACGGAACCCTTAGAGACCCCTTTAAAGGGAACCCTAAACCCTGCCCTAAACCCCGAAATCCTAAGTCCACAGAGGCTCGTATTGCAGCTAGCCCTCGCCGGAGTTTTTGGAGTGAGGAGAAGAAGGCACTGCCTGGGGATCTATAGGTTTCCTTTAAAGGGATCTCTAGGGGCTCCTTTAAGGGATCCTATAAGGGATCTATAGGGTTTTGGGTTTGGGCACTTGCTCTGAGAATGCAGGGTTCCTTTAAAGGGATCTAAAAAGGCTCCCTTAAGGGATTTAATTGACCAAACAAGAACCCCTTCACGGATTGCTATCGTTCGGCTGCGTGCCATTTGGTTTTTGTTGCTGACTTTTCTGCCAACTTTTGCGGCCCTAAATCCTAAACCCCTAAGCCTCTAAGTCCTAAACCCCCCAAACTCGCCACACCCAGCTCGCTTGTCAGCTCCTCCTCTTCCTCCGACTCCTCCGCCTCGTCGCCCTGACTCTCCCTATGGGTAGTTGTCAAAATTAGGGTCCCTTTTTGGGTACCCTAAATAATAGGTGCCGTATTATAATAAGGACCCAAAAAGGCTGTGTCTGTCTTTGGCTCTGTCTCTGTCTGCGTCTACCTCTGCCTCTCCCGCCGAAACCTCTAAACCTGAAAGTTCATGTCTAGTTTGGAAACGGGCCAAGCTTCAGCGGTGCTCCGTTGCTGTCTACTTGCTTCAGTGCTTCAGTTCTACGCCATCCGAAATCATTCCTTGCGGTTGTGGCATGCTGCAAACTCTAAACCCTAAACCCAACTCAAGTTTCACTTTGGCAGGTTTCATCATCATCGAAGCCCATGGGTCAAGCTCGAAAATCCCCCAACAGAATACCTATATATATTACAAAGCCACTCGAGTCTTTTTAAAAAATATTGAAAGTACAAGAAGAAGGGTAAAGACGACGACGCAAACAACCGCAGCCTTAATTATTACCACAAGCCCACTTGAATCCTGTGGAAAGTGTTGACAATACAACAGTTACAACAATAAGGGCAGACACGATGACACGAATAGTCATATTCAACACAATATTCATAAGAACTATAGGAAGAATAACATGTTAAGTTGTTTCGTATAAGCAACACTAGCAGGTCCTCAACAACCCTGCATGCTGCTGCTTGGATCAGGCTGCCTAGCGGTGTAGAGTCACCCACGAAGGCAGCCTTGGAGTAGTCTTCTACTTCCTCTGCGGAGCTGTAGGGTACGGTTTACGGTTTAGGTTTGTCCTAACTTCCTAAGCCGTAAACTTAAGACGATGGGTTCAATGCTTAGGTGTTTGGGGTTCAGCTATGTCTCGGCTTTACACTAGCATTTTCCGGAGTGATATCGGGCTGAAGAATTCTTAGGTTCCGAGAGGTGGCGAACAGCTATTCTATAAAGATGTTCTGCTATGATAGTGATAGTGCCTCATTGCGGGATGTATTTTCCAGTGTCAGGTATAAGAGACTAAACCCTAAACCGACCCCATAGCCAGTGCCCATGGCTGAGCGCTTCCAAACACTGCACCAAGTGCGGCAGTCGAAGCCAGACATGCTGGAGGACCCGCGGTGTGAATAGGGCTCCTTGAAAGAATAGGGTTCCTTTAAAGGATCTATAGGGGTTCCTTTACAGGGTTCCTTGAAAGGGATCTATGAGGGATAGTATAAGGGTACTATAATTTGGGGCGGTTTGAATAGGGTAGGGTTCAGGGTTTAGGGACGCCTAGAAGAGGCCCTTTAAAGGGTTCCTTTAAGGGGTCTATTCAGGATCTATAGTATTGTTCTTTAATATAGGGGCCTTCAGAATAATTAGATTAGGGTTTGCCTCCCCCCAACTGGGAGCTATATTTGATCTATCTCTATGAGCGTTGTGGGATTTGGATAATTGGCGGCTACAGAAGCCAAGGCACCTCCATCGGTTTGGGTCCCGTGTCTCTCTGTGTCAGCGTCGCAGTGCATCGGCTACGCTCCCTAAACCCTACATCCTCAAATTCCTGAATCAAACGCCGGACCGTACAGAACTGTAAAATCCCGCAACCAAACCCTAGACCTAAACCCCCTAATCTCAAAGGCTGCGGACTTTTGTGCCGAGACCCGTTTCAAGAGAGTGCGAGAGTCAAAGAACGACGCGGAGTGCGAACAGCGGCTTCCTATGCTTCAGGCATCGCGGGAGTAGGGTTTAGAGTTTAGGTTGTTTTAGGGTTTCCCAGGGTTCTAACTGGGTGTTGATGCTTTGCTTCGGTACTGTTTCAATTTCATGGCCTTGTCTCGGTGAAAAGTGGGCATCCTGACAAGTGTTAAGTCTACATTAGGACCCCAACCCTAAACCTTAATCCTAGTAGGAGGAAAAAGCTCCCTAAAGCCCTTAATCCTGAAGCCTCTCAATGCCAGTATGGGCTCAGGTTGTTTTTCAAGGAGCCAAAGTAACTTCCATTGCCTGACACTCCAAAATGCCCGAAAGCCTTCCTCCAATGATTAAGGCCCCTATGTTATGGAATCCGTTGAAGCAAAGAACACCAAAGGGCTCGCGGCCGGATGAAGATTTGGGCTGAAGAGTTTTGGTTCTGAGGTTAAGGGTATTGTAAAAGGCTACTTGGGGGTCCTGAGTTTAGAATTAGAGCAGGGGATTTAGGTGGAAGTAAGGGGTCAGTACTTGTTGTAGCCTTCACGCTCTCAACAAAAAATCACAGGGGTTTCGGCTCTAGGTTGTGTTGTGGATCCCCTGCAAACCCCTTAACCCTATAAGGTAAAAGCCAGAAAGTTGGAATATGATTATCCTAACCCTTCTATGGCAAATTATAGGGTATCCTACCATGAAGCCATATTCCAACTTTCTGGAGCTCCCTGTAACCCTATACCCTACCCTAAACCCTAAACCCTAAACCCTAAAGCCCTATACCCTAAAGCTTACCGGACCTGAGGAGGAGATCGGCATGGAAGCCTGCGCGGAGGATCGCATCTTGGCTCTCGCAGTAGGGCCCTACTTGAAGGTTCAGGGGACTTAGTCTGCCAGGCTATATCTACCTTGATTGGAGTTATAAGCAATGTATAAATATAGTGACAATCTCTGCAAACTCTAGTCAATAAGTCCCACGATCCTGTAAGTACTTACACCCCAAACAGCCCAGCGGTTTGTAAGGACTTGTTTACGGAAGCCCTAAATCGTGAGCCCGAAGAAGCAACCCTTCAAAAAAGGGAGGGCCGTTGTGGGCTGAGGCAAGCCTTTAGACCTTTCGGCTCTCTGAGTTTCAGGGTTTGGGGCTCTGAGGTTTCAGGTTTAGGCCTACGTAGGGCTGAGCTTTTGGAGGTGGCTCTAAGCTTGTGTGTTGAGCTTGGTTTTCTCGGCCATGTTGAGGGCTCTGCAGCTCCACTTCATGAATCATACGTTTAGGGGTCTAGGGTTTAAAGGTTGGGCTACTTGTGTATGTTACAAGCCATGGTATGTGTCGTAAAGCTACGTTTTGGACAGTTCTCTAACTTAGGGTCCTTTGGCACCCTTTGTAAAAAAAAACCTACCTTCAGGCTACGCCGTAGTTCTTTTTTTGTGGTTCATATTTAGGATCCTATAGGGTAATCCCAAAAAGGAACTACAATGACTATAGACTATAGGTAGTTTAGAGAGTCTCCACTGTGTGCTTCAAGGTTTGGGTTGATGTTGTTGGGTTTTGAGTTTACCACTGTTGATGATATAAATCCCGCATTACCTTAAGGACCATAAACTATGGGAATAATGGCATATTCCTGAACATGGGTAATGCAAGATTTACATCATCAACCGTAAGAGGGTTCGATCTTGGTTTCAAAAGGAGTCGTATCATTACAGGTTCAATATGAAGGAGCTAGGACTTGTGGATCACGGACTGAGAAGTTTAGGGTTTAGGGATTTGGGTGGGCGTAGGATCAGGATCCTCGCGCGGGGGGCTCCTTGACCTTGTCCGCCCTTGCCGGCGGGACAAGGGTTTAGGGCTTGGGGCTTTTGAGACGGGGTCGCTCCCGCTATACAAGCTCTTGATAGAAGCCCAAACGCTAAACCCTCACGATATATTTTAGGAGGAGCCTCGACTGCAGACCTGTCGCCGCACGAACCGGAACAGCCTTGCCTAAAATTTTACACCCTGAAGCCCTAAAAACTGAGACCTCGTCTGGCTTGTCCGCTCAAAGCCCTAGACCCTGAAACTCTACAAATCCGGAAGCAGTACACCCGAAACCCTAAAACCCTAAAGCCCTAAACTTCACCGTGCCTGCGATTGTGCGAGTGTGATCGAGTGTGCGAGTCGAAACCGTGAAGTTTCTGGTGCTGGCCTGCCCGAGGATGCGGTACTTGAACAGTCATGTTACAGTGGGATACTGTTGGGGTTGACGGGCAGGAGATTGAGGGCATGCTGTCGGGAATCGACCCACAGTTGGGTACCATGTCCATCCAAGAGTCGCACGGCCTCTATGTCCGTCGGGAGGACATCCAGTCTCTTTACGTGCCCGAGCCGCGAGCCTTGCACAGTGACCCTGAAGGACAAGCGCCATGCCTGCCTGTGTGCGAGTGCCTGGGTCGTAAACCGTGAAGCTCAAAGTCTGGAACATAAGTGGGTAGTTCTCTCTAAATTAGGTTCCCGATTAGGATCCTTGTTATAAGGGGTGGCGTACTCTGTTTGGGATGTACAAAGGGGCCCTAATTTAGAGCACTGCCGAAGTTCTAACCTTCAAACCGAAGTCCATCTAAGACCCCAAATCCTGAATCCTTAATCTGCTCAGGAATGGTGCCCGGTGGACCCGAAAACCCTCAGGCTGGATTGTCATCAAGTCTCTCGGGTCCGTGAATTTGGAGAGCCCGCGAGTAGCCCAATTGAGGACGACATTGTCATTTAGAGAGGACTAGCTATATATGGAGAGTCACTTCTTTGAGATATTCGGGTCACAGGGGGGCTTGGGCCCCCCAGATCTCGATATTTGAGATGCGACGCTGTCGTTTGGAGCCACGGGAAACTGCAAATCCGATACCAAACCCAGAGCCCGGAGAAAGGCCACGGCCGATCACCCCAAAACCCTAAACCCTCAATTAAACCCCAAATTTGAGGGTTATAGGGTTTAGGGTTCAGGTACTTCCTTCAAGTACCCATAGGAAGGACGGACTAGTCGGACTAGGGAGGGTTCTCCCCACTAGGGTCCGCTGCTTGAGCTCGAAAACACTGCATCACTTATGCACTATAGGAGCCACAAAAGCGAGGCCCGTGTTTTGAGAACTATACCCTTATAGTGTAGGGCCGGGTTTAAGGATTTAGGCTGGGTTCTACGTCTTCTATTTTTCGTGCACTTTTTCATGACTCAGGGTCACTCCAATCAAGGTCATTAAAGATTGTGAGAGCCTCTTACAAACCAAAGAATACCTTGTTCAGAAAAGTCTTGCCAAAGAGCCCAGTACTGCGGGAGGTCTACACCTCGCATGACTATATACATGAGCTCAAAAATTTAGCCGTGACAACCCCAAATAAATACTAGCTGCCTCCTTGGACCTTATACATCTCGCATGGTGTGTATCCAAGTGCGAGAGTTGTGGCTGCGTCTGAGAGGAGCTGAGAGATGAGAAAGCACGGCCCCACCAAACACAAGCTCTTTTTGTCCACAATCTACACGGGTTTTGGTTCTAGGAGTTTAATCTGCGAGGACAGAATGGCGGCAAAAACCAGCCTGAATGCGTTGGTTTATGGGAACTTGAGCATTTTCAGTTGAATACCCATTTCCTCACTTGAAGCCTCAAACTTAAAACGGTCAGGTAATCATATACGGCGCCCTGAACCATGACCCTAAACCCGGAGCCCCTTAAACAAAAACACTAACAACACCAACAACTAAAGCCCTAAATCCTAAACTTCTAAACGCTAACCCCTAAAGCCTAAAGCCAGGCCTACATCGATGGCTTACCCACATCACCGAAGGGGAGGCCCAGCCTCGATCTGGGATTTTGACATCCGGCTTTGCGGTTAGTTTGCGGGACCCCCTACCACCCTTTACTGTTGCCTTACACGCACACTTAATGATTATTGAGAGATCCCTTTGAATGTTAGTTAGGGTCCAGGTAGGTTTTAGGGTTGAGGGTACCCCAGGTAGGTTTTAGGGTTTAGGATGCCTGAAATTGATCTTTGGGGTGATCGCTGGGGGTTTACGATTTGGGGTGCTTGATTAGGAGGGGTTTTAGCTTCGGCGCACCTACAAGGATCAAACCTGCGGCCAAGAGATTTAAAATCCCTAAGCTTCCAAATCACACATCCAATTCCCCCCCAAGTCCTTTCACGCAAAATCAGCCCTAATCATCCCCTAAACCCTATGCCCGCACGTGCATGGATCCGACAGAGGTCGTTTTAAAATCTTGCAGGTGTTGCTTGATGTTTTCCGGTGACATAAGAGGCTAATGATATGTTTCGGTCTATCTCAGTTGATTCTGCGACCGCTGCACTCACATTCCCAGCGGCAGGTCAACCGAAGACCCATTCCGGCCCCTCTGGCATGCACTCAAGGTTAGAACCTGCATAAACAATGGACTGGGAGCGCAGGGTGTTTTACAGAGGTCAGAATCGTGACCAGGAGCATGCCTTGTAGTGAATCGATGGTTAGACTATAACATACCCAACAACCTGCTCAATTTAAGGTCCCTGTACTACTTTTGTTGGTGAGGAGGGTCCTCTGCGGATTCTGGAACACAAAGCTCTCATGGTTATTGGGACACCCACTTCAGCTCTCTAGTCATAGACCGCTGACATATCAGACGCCTGGACAATTACAAATATCATCTTGAGGGTTCCTGACTATAAACATACGAAAATATGCCCCACAAATTGCTCAAACTGGTACGGCCACTACATTATGTGCATGTCGGATCTTCACAGGACCCAAGATTTTTGACGGCCTCCAACAAGCTAGGCGCATCGTAAGGACTTTGCGGTTCTCTAGACTTGCAGACCCTAAACCCTACTGAAAGACGGTCTTTTGCAGAATAATATAGGGGCCTATAACGATTACCTATACAATGTTTGGGGTTACCTTATGTACTTATAAAAAAACGGGCCCCAAAATCCTGTTCCAATTATGTATTAAGGCCCTTATACTATAGTACCTTTATACTAACACTTATAGACTTATAGTAGCCCCTAAAGACCCCTTTAAAAAGGAACCCTATTCTAATTCTTAAGGCCCCTATATTACCTGCGCCCCGATCATGCCGAGGCCACACGGCGACATACGGTTGACGATGTAAACCCTGCATTACCCAGAATAAGGAAGATACCATAGGGTTCCTTTAAAGGGATCTAAAAAGGGTGAGGGTTCCTTTAAGGGGTCTACCTGAGATCCCCAATACCTAACCTTTAAACTTTTTGGGTTCTTACAGTTTAGTAGGAATCGGAAGTTTAACCTTTCATTTATGTGGCTTTGTTGTAGTAAGCAGAATACGGAAGATACCATAATTCCCATAGTCCAGGACCATTAAGGTAATGCAAGATTTATATCATCAGCCGTAGGATGGAGGGTTCGGGAGACACAAAGAAGGGGCCTACATACCCTGCTTATGGTTGAAGTAATTAATAAACATACATATGTATATGTACGTATGTAAAAAATATGTAGATATATATATATATATATATATATATATGTCTACATACACATGTATGTATTCATGTATATATCCCCCAAACACCGTATTCCAAGCATGAAGGCCCCTTGTATTACGGTTTAGGCTTGGGAAGGCTCCAGACAGTATCTAGGTGTCAACGTTTAGATTAGAGCTTTCGAAGCCTAACACCGCCCAGGACCTTGGTGGAAGAGCTTGTCCTTCAACATAAACCCTCCTAAACCCTAAAACCCTAAACTCTAGCCCTAAACCGCCCAGGACCTTGGTGGAAGAGCTCGTCCTTCAACATAAAAGGGAGATCCAATCGCTGCAGGTGAGGTGTCTTCGGGTCGCCGCTCAGGGCTCGAAGGGTTGTCTGTAGCGTTCCTATACGGGTTCCTTTTAGGGCTACTGACTAATGACCCTAAATCCTTACGAATAGGGATTTCGCGGTATGGGGTTTTGAGATGTAGGGCTTAGGGCTCAGAAGGTTCAGAGCAATTCCGAGTGCTGCATGGCTGTTGTTGGAGTTGCTGGGGTATGTGGTGCCCCGTGTAATTTTTGCAACAGGGGCCTACGAGGGAAACTGGGGTTTGTTTGCTGGTTTGAGTTTGCAAGCAGTTTAAAAGGGTTCATACCTCCAGTCTCTATTGTAGTTCCTTTCTGGGGCTTAACCAAATATGTATGTATATATATATATATATGTTTTAAGGGTCCTATGAGGTTACCCAACAAAGAAACTACAATGAAGACTATAGGTGGTGCCCACATGGGCATCCTGAGGGCTGGAAAGGTGTCTAGCCGGAATGATCAGTTGTCTGGTTCTTAGTAGGGAATGGGGGATGGATTATGGAGACTACTATTGGGGATTATATAGGGATACTATAGAGATCCATTCCCCCCCATTCCCTACTAAGAACCAGACAGTCACTTGTAGGCTTCGCATCTAGCTTCTGAACGTGTAGGGTTCAGTGTTGGCTGCCGAGCTTTGCTAAGTTCTACCTTGGGATCCGAAAACCTACCGTTTTAAGGGTTCTACCTTCTCGCTAAAGGGTCATAAAGGGTCATAACCTACTATTTTGTAGGGTTTGGGGATACAGGCAATTGTTTCAACCAAGATGGCTTAAACCCTAAACCCCTAAACCCTAAACCTCTATCTATCCATCCATCATCCATCCCTCCATGTTAGTCGGTCTTGGAGGACCGGCGGTTCTTGAGACTGGGTTTAGAGTCTATATACTTGAAGGTTCATGGGAATTAGTAACTAGGGTTCCTTTAGGGGTCCCTTTAGAGGGATCTATAGGGTTTAGGGTTTAGGGTCTACTTAGAGGTTCATGGGAATTAGTAATTGGGGTTATAAATAAGGTAACCATGCTTATAATTACTTATAACCCCACTTAAGGTACTTATAATCCTACTTACTAAGTCCCATGATCCTCCAAGTACTGCTCAAAATGTTGTGAAACTAGAGTTTCGTTGTACTGGTGAGGAGTATGCGGGTCCTGGACCCTGGGCCCCAGACACTGAACCGATTTGGGTGGTAGTAACCATACTTGGAGGTTCATGGGACTTAGCAAATACAGCTAAAGTACCTTAATAGGTTACAATAATGAGTTATAAGTATAGTTGCCTTTCTTATAACCCAAGTTACTACGTCCCATAATCATGCTCCCTTCGGTAGGTCCCTAGCTTCGTCCCCCTGGCCGACATTGACTTCCTTAACCTAGGTGGGAACACTGGATTCATCGGTTTTGTAGGTTTGGCTTGATCCGACAAGTTTGAACTAAACCCTAAACCCCTAAACCCCTAAGCCGTTCTGGGTCAAGCCAAGTAGAAGGGGTTGCAGCGGTTGTAGTGGCTAAGGTTTCAGTCCATAGGGCTTCAGGCCTAAACCGGAGGCCCCTACACCCTCAACCCTGGAGCCGAATCCCTAACTGCACCTGGAAAAAAAACGACACCGAACCCTCGCCTGACCTCCGCAGACCTAACTCAGAAATTCGAAACGCGAAGTGCTCCTGGCAAGAAAGACGACTCTCACTTCACAGGCTCAGCTGGATGCCTTCCTGGCGGAGCAAGTGAAGCCCAACAACAGCATGCAGCAGTCGCAGCACCTCGGCGAACTCAATCAGAGGGTTTGGGGTTTCGGGTAACTGCATCCCTCGTTAAACGAGAAAGCCCTGCTGTTGAGGAGTGTTCGCTGGCACGCCATGCTAACGATAAACATGCTGTGTTGGTTTCCACGGCTCAGGGTCCTTAAAGAGTCACAGTCTCTAGCCGAAACACTCCATATCAGACGAGCCCGTGAACGTTACAGTACCCTGAAAGGAGCCCTACTATGATCTATCATTGTGTACGCATGTAATCCTCTGCGTGATTCTATAGTTTGATGAGTCGCGTGCGGGTGCAATGAGCTGGATGTAGGGGCACAAGATGTCAAGGGCCCAAACCGCACACCTTCCAAAATCCCATCATTAAGGAATTTAACTACCTTCAATAGAGTAAGGATCCCTCTATAATTTGCGGTATATTGCTTAATTAAGGGATTCGGAAGGGTCTGGGGGTTTGGAGGTGTAGGGTTCAGGGTATTGCTTCGAGCACACCCTTTGTGTAACGACGGCACACGACCATTGAGTGGATCGTCCTTGTGCAACTCACGCACGCCGAAAGGGCACGAATATTTCGGTAAAGTAAACCTAACCCGGCAGCGAAGCTCATTAACTTCCTACGCAATCTGTCGTAGCCTTCGGCGCGGGAGTATACCGATTGGTTTGATATTCGATTGAGGTTGTTCTGGATATTTTCGGCTCTCGTTGACGCCAGGGAAAGCGGAAGTGCAGACGCTGTCGCCGTGAGCGTCTCCCAGCAGCAGCGACTTGGATAATGGAGTTGGCAGAGCTGCGCAGTAAGATCCTTAGGCCTTAATATAGGGGCCTTTATAATTACCTATACTACTTTGGGGTTTCCTTGTTATACTTGCAGTATAATAGGCCCCAAAACGCTATTCTAATTATTAAGCCCCCTTTTTTTACCGTAAGCCAGGCCCTTGCATGTCGTTCTTTGGGGTTTGGGGTGTTAGGGCTAAGGTGTTGATGAGACTGATGTCGGCCGGTTGATTCATCTGCATGCCTTTTGAAGGCGATTTCCCGAGAGTCTACGTCTACAACGTCTACAACCTCAAACCATGAAAACCAACGCGCGAACTCATGCACAATAGCTCGACTCCTGCTGCGGCTAAGCCCCCTCATGTCTGCATTCGAAACCCCAATCCCTGAAAAGCACCGAAAACCGAAAATCCGAATTTAATTTCCCTAAAAGCCAGCAATAGCCCCCCCGCCCCCCCCCCCCCCAACAAACCCAAGCCTAAAACACCCCGAAGGCCCGATAGCTTCACTTTGAGACCTTAGACATCAAAGGCATCCACCAGCAAACCCAACAAACCTAACATCTGTACCTCAACCCTAAGCCGTAAACCGTAAACCCTTCTTGACATGTTCGACTTTCCTCAGCAGGGTTCAAGGCTACCAAGAGGGTTCAAGGCATCCTTCTTGGTATATGTTCCTTCGAGTGCTTTGTCGAGTTACTATTGTCTTGCAGGGTTTCAACGGTGTTTTTTGTTTTTTTCATTTTCAGTGCTTCGTGTTTCTAAGAGACTTTTGGGCTGTTTGGCTTTGAGGCTTAGGGTTTACCTGTTGCCCTAAAAGCCTTCCTGTTTTTTTGAGGTGTCTTGCGATGGTTTCTATACATAACTCCTTAGGAACGTTGGTTTTTTGGGGCAACAGGTCTTCGTTTGCCTTTCCGGATGTATAGAACCGCAGAGATCACCAGTAGGTTGCACAGCTTGAAGACCCATAAGCCGCAGAGGCCTTATAAGCTTTTGCAAAGCCTAGCCGCCGAAGCCCCTAAACGCATGAATCCATAGTAGGTTATATAAGTTATATCATATAACTTATATGACTTGACCAGTTAATTAGAGGGTCATACCTTGAAACGGAAAAAGGAATTAAACCCGGAAGGCCTATACAGTCGCCCCATCTGTAAGGGGGCTCAAACAACGGGTTTCGGGTTAAGGGTTCTCGATCTCCTGAACTCAGGATGTAAATTTTCTTACCCTAAGCCCTAAGCCAGATCTTTCCATACCGTAGCCAACCAAATCTTACGTGTCCTTTTTGATGTAGGGTCCCTACAAGTTTGTGACAGGGTCTACGTCAGGGCCCTGCGAAAACTAGTTATGGTAGGTTGGTTTAATAAGCCATACACTGACAGCCTACACCTTACGTGAGCCTAAGGTTAGCTAAAGCCTTTCATACGATCCCCGTTCAAAGCCCTCGGCAGAACACCGCAAGCACCTTCATCAACCCCCTCCGCACAAAGGCCAAGAAACCCTGAGCCTTCTAAACCCCAAGCCTTCAAGCCTCAACTCCTGGAACAGACCGAAGGGCTGCACTGGAGACAAGTAAGAAGTAATCCTTCACCCCGAAGCCTACACCCTGAGGGTACAAGGCAGCCTTGTCCTTTTTCATGGTTCCCCCAAAAGAATAAACAGACCGGCTAGTAGACCTTCTTAAATAATTCCTACTAAGGGGTACAGGTATAGGGCTCTGTCTATTATTTTCAAAAGGACAAGGGTGGTACAAGGACGGGTATGACCCTAACCCAGGGCTTCGCCTACGGGCGACCGCTCCTCCAAGAAGCGTTTCTCGGCAGGGTTTCTAAGAGTCGTCGGTTTCAGGGCTTAGGGCTCCTTTTGAGGGTGCCTGACCCTAAGGGTCCAAGTACCCAAACAGTAGGGTTTCAAGGTCCAAAAACCATTCAGAGTATGGATTTTGGGATCTAAAGCCCTACTATTTGGGTACTTGGACCCTCTGGGTGAGGCGGTTAGCAGGGTTTGTATGGAATGTTTGTTAGGGTTTAGGGCAATGTGTTGCGACGGTTTTAGTGGAAATCATGGGGGCTTTGCAATTGTTATCAGCTTTCGGGTAAGACGCGTGCCCAGCCCTTCCAGTATGCCGTTACGAAGCTTCCTTGTTGGTCTTACCAAAGATCCGGCATACCGTATGAGGTACCTTAAACTTGACCCCTAAAACCCTAAAGTCCTTGCCAAAACCCTGAAACCCTAAAGCCCCAAGCCCCGAATAGCCTAAATAGGGTTTTCTTGTATGACCTAGTACGGCTTCGGACCTTGAAGCTTCAGCCTTTAAGGAACTCTATAAGGATCCCTTTAAGGAACCCCCTATAGGGATCCCTTGAAGGGCACATTTAAATTTCCCTTCGAGTCATACCCGCAATCGCGAAAACTACCTGGGTCCGGCTACCCAGACCTTCCAAAGTACTTTAATCGGGGACGAGGCATATACCTTAAATCATGTCAGGGGTCCTACTATTCATTAAGGTATAATCCTTAAGTTCCTAAAATTATGCGAACTGAGAAGGACTGGTTAAACCTTGCCTCCCAATCTTCGGCTACCCTGGCCTCACAGCTGCAGCCATGCCCAATGCAGAAGGCAACCCAACAAAAGGAGCTACAGTGGAGAACATGAGTAGCTCCTGCACAAACCTACAACAGAACAGCACAGATCCTATACACAACTGCTACTTGTATTTGAGGCCTGTAATCCCGAATTGAGGTAGTTTGCTTGGTGCCTCTTGACCAGGCCTGAAGAAGTCGGAAATGCGCGAGGTTCATGCCTCTCGGCATGCGGTGGGTTTGGGGTTTTCAATTCAGGAACTATAGGGTTTCGAGCTAAAAGGAGAACTGTAGGGTTTCGAGCTGAAAGGACGACATGGTGCTTAGCTACCATCGGCAAGATGTCTTCCTTCCTACTCATAGTTGTCGCTGCGATCCCTTCTGCCTTGTTACGCCGGGAAATAAGCCCCGTAACCCCAAACAGACCACAAGCCCCCAAACTGAAGCCTCCGTCCTGAAACCCCAAGCAGGGCCAGAAGTTGGCGCGAAACCCTGCAAGCGGTTGCCTGCGACTTTGTGGGGCCTGAAACCTTGAACCAACCAAGCCCTACCTGTGGATCCAAAAACCTACCGTTTTAAGGATCAGACCCTCTAATTAAGGGGTCATAACCTACTATGTTGTAGGGTTTGGGGATACAGGTAGCCTATTACACAAAGCCAAATGGAGAACACTCGAAATCTTCGTCCAGAATTATTGCTATACTGACCAGTGGCATTTAGGTTCAGGGTCGATGGATTAACCTTAGACTGGAATCTCGCATTAGAGGTCAGGCTCGCTAAAACTTATCCAGTGATGTTGCTTGACTAGAATGGCATGGCCCCAAGATAGAAGGTGCTTGTCCCTGCCTGATTGTTTGTGGGTACCCTGGAGGCAAATCTCGATCTATCAATGCAGATCCCCATTTGGTTGTATGCCGTACACAAACCTTGGCAGGCACCTGATGATAGACTCCTCCCCAAACACGCCCGACAAAATGATTCGCGACATGGGGAGCTCTTCAGTCTAAGGCCCGTTTGTGGAAGACGGTACTTGCGTTACTCTTCCAACAGATGCCCATAGTCATAGACGTTCTTCACATGCATCCCATCCGACTGTAAGTATACCCCCGAAACCTACACCCTACTGCCTGCACACCTTAACACTAACAACATCAAACTCTCAGTTTTATCTGTCGAGGTCGAGCTTGTCCGGGTTCTCTTATCAAGCAGATGTCAATGGACTCCTCCACCCGTAGTTAGGGCATGGACCCTGAATCATGCATTAAAGACCCTCGTTCTTCTTAGGGTATGGACCCTATGGACGCCCACTAAGCACATTCAGAACATCCTGTAAATCCACGTCGAACCCGGAACTAGACAGTCTAGGTTCCTGGGTGGTACCCTTTTGCCCTTGTTGTTCCAGGGCCGCTTCTGAAAACCTAATCGTGGGAAACAAGGGTACCATTATTATAAAGGGGCTACTCGGGAACCGAGCATAGTAGCCTCCAAACCCTAGACCCTAAACTCCCTAAACCTTTATTCTAGTATCCCTATAGATCCCTTTAAAGGAACCTAAACTCCCTAAACCTTTATTCTAGTACCCCTACAGATCCCTTTAAAGGAACCCATAGAATCACTTATGAAGGAGCTATCGACTTTCCTACACATCCCTTATAGGAGCCTTTGAAGGAACCCTTAGGGATCCCTTTAGATGGATATTGGGGTCTCTGGGTACCCT
Organism: Symbiodinium sp. CCMP2592; assembly: GCA_905221615.1. Classification (NCBI taxonomy): domain Eukaryota; class Dinophyceae; order Suessiales; family Symbiodiniaceae; genus Symbiodinium; species Symbiodinium sp. CCMP2592. The sequence continues at coordinate 629,334 of CAJNDT010002101.1, forward strand.
AAACCCTAAACCTTAAACGCCCTGAATCCCTAACCCCTAAACCCTAAACCCTAAACCCCTAAACCCTAAACCCCTTAACCCTAAACCCTCAGACTTTCCGGTGTCCTGCTGAGGCCGACGAAGTCTTAAACTTCTTGGATGGCGAGAGCAGCCAGTACCTGGGGATCCAAAAAATCGATCTCTAGGGCTAGAGGCTCCTTTTAGGGGGTTCCTATAAGGGATCTATACGGATCTCTAAGGGCTCCTTTAAGGGTTCCTTGGGGTTTTGGGTTTTAGGGTTTAAAGGATCTATAAGGGCGCCTTTAAGTTTTTGTTTTAAAGGACTCCTTTAAGGGCGTAGGGTTCCTTTTAAAGAGTGCCTTAAAAGGGGATCTATAAGGGCTCCTTGGAACTGAAAGGGCCTTAGAATGGCTCCTTTAATAAAGGGGTTTATAAGTCGCCCAGCAAGGGCTCCTAGAAGGGATCTACATGGTTTTTGGTATTTTAGGGTTTAGGGTTTAACTGTCGATCCAACACCTTACCCTTTTAGGGGTTAGGTACACAACCGTTGCAGTTGTTGCAAGGCTAGTTCTTTCTGTATCGGCATTCCCCAAAAGGGAAACCGGATGATGCCTTTGTTGAGTGCTTGCCTTCTCGCACTGCCGTGGACTCACATGTGTGATCTCGGCGTCGTGGTAGTTTTTGCTGCAGCTGCTGCCGTTGGTGGGTGTGGTGGTGGTGGTGACTAACTGAGTTGTGGTCAATGGACGTGTGTGTTTGCCGCAGCCGCTGCGCAAGCTATTGCCTTGAACATCCTTGAACCTCCAAGCAGCGATTGAATCTAATGCGCAAGGCAGCTCTTCATGTCCGTCGACGATGGCAAGGATGCTTCCCGGCTGTCCTTTGTGCTCTAACCTGCATAGGGTGACACGGGGTGACGTATTCGTTGATCTACAGCCTGCTGGAGCAACACCTCCTGCTGAGGGTACACTAGTAAAAGCAAGTTCTGCCTACGATGCATCCGTCATGGCTGTGTTGGGAGGCTTGATTGCAGTAGGTCTGGAACACCACAGCGTTGCACCTACCCAATCGCCTAGGCCCTATAAATAAGCCCTTAAGTTAGGCCAACGTCACACCCTCCGAGCGAGCTACCCCTGAAACCCACGACCCGAACCCTGAAACCCCAAACCCCGAGAACCTGAAACCCGGCGGCCGGTTTAGCTTATCTTGGGATCCTTTAATTTCAGGCCTAGGCTGAAGGGACCCCTTAAATCACATAACATAGGGCCCTAAATTTAAATTAAAAAAGTACTACTAATACCTATAAATCCCTGCGGTGCGACTTGTTTCAGCTGGGCGGGTGGCAAAAATACCTATAATAGCCTATAATAGGGAGAACTTGGACCCTCTGGGTGTGGATCCGAATGCCTGTCGTTTCAAGGGGTCAAAACGTACTGTTCTGTAGGTTCTGTGGCTACAGGTATATAAGCCCTAAGCCCTAACCCTGAACCCTATAAGCCCCAAACCCCATAAGCCCTAAACCTAGTCTTTCATGTGAAGGGTCGGCCAATAAGGCTCACCTGTAGTCACTGCTTGGCAGCTTGAACGTCATCGTAAGAATGACACACACACACACAGATCACGACATACCCAGACCTACCCGGTCTTCATCACCGTGTCCTTCTTATTCCTGTGCCCCACACATGATCTGCGACCCCATGATTCTCAAGGTCCTACCAGTTCTACACTTGCTTTACTTCTGTAAGGCCTTGGGAGGGATGAAGTCACTGCAGGTTACACTCACTTTAAGTGTTGGATAATTCTTTGTGGTTTTCTATCAGGTGACTCTCCCGTTAGTGTAGTCTCACCTTGCAGACTCCAAACCACATGCCTCGCCTGGATTGTCCGAGTGTGATCGCCGAAGCCCATAGCACACAAAAACTAAGCCACTGTGCGTTGGTATCTTCCGCTGGCTACCGAGGACTTCTTGGCCGACTTCCCCACGGAGATCCGCGGGGTATTAGGGTTTTCTCCAAAGGGTTTACCTGTGGATCCAAAAACCTACCGTTTGAAGGGTCAGACCCTGTAATTATGGGGTCATAACCTACTATTTTGTAGGGTTTGGCGATACAGGTACGGCTTAGGGCTTAGGGTTCTTTGCAGGGTTCTGTGTAAGGGTTAGGAAACGGTAATTATTAAGTTAATGGGGATCTAGTATGCCGGGAGTTCGGAGTAGGGCCGCTAGATGGAGGGTCCTTGCAAGCAAGCCTGCAGCGAAAGGGCCGTTAGGCATAATTAGGGCTTGGGGTTTATGGCTTGGGGCTTAAGCCTGAAAATTGAAACCGTTTAGGGTTTAGGGTTTAGGGTTTTAAACCCGATCTGGGTGTTGCAGTTGTTTGCAGCTTACGGTGTTCAAGGTGATAGCTTTCTCGGCTGAGGAGGTCGCGAGTTTGGGGCTTAGGGCCCAGCATGGTGTTAGATGTAGTGTAACCGCAAACCGTTGCAAAGTGTGTAAGAGCTACAGCACAAGCTTCAGGGAATATCTGGGTGGTACCGTTGCCTTCTGCAGGGGATCCACCCTAAAGCCTGAACCTTGAACCCCGTTTAGAGAGACGGATGGCCGGGTTCAGGGAGGGTTTAGGGTTGAAGCGTTCAGGGCTTACGATGTCTCAAAGGGGAAAAGGAGGGACCCTTCATGGGGACCCCGGCCCTATATTATGGGGTATATACCTAGGGGTCCTTATTAAGGGTCCCTCCTTTTACCCTTACGATGTCCACACTTTGTAGATCCAAGTTTTACCCCACATTTTAGATGTTAGCTCTCAAAGAATAGAAACTGAGTCGAAACCATGACAAGCATGCAAGCTTAAATCCGTAATCTCCAACCATCTAAAACCCTAAACCTACACCCCAAGCCTTAATTAATCCATACCTTACTTCCTGCAGGAGGAGGACCCGGTCATCAGCGCGAAGAGCTCCAGTCGTTTCGAAAAGCTGCAGCGAGTCTTCGATTTAGGGTTTAGGCCGGAACCCCCCGAAGTAGGTAAAATAATGGCCTAATACCCACTCAAGGCTATTATTCTACATATTGGGGGTCCAGGTAGGCCGGAACAGGTTCAGGGTTCAGGGTTTACGTGTACAAGACGATTGTGGGTCGTAGACTGGCTAGACTTGAGTCCAGTAGCAAAAAAGGGTTTAGGTGTAAGTTCCACTTACCCAGCCCTAAACTGCTAAACCCCTAAACCCTTAAGCCCTAAACCCGTAAACCTCGAAGTCAACCCCCAACAGCCCGAAGCCCTAGACCCGCCCTGAAGCTCCGAAACTCCAACAGCTCCAGCACCCTAAACTCCCGAAGAAGCCCTGAAGCCTTGACACACTAAAGCCATAACTAACACCTGCTGTTGATGGACAAAATCCTGCATGACTCTAAACTATGACGACTATGGGTAATGCAGAATTTGTCCGTCAACAGTACCTAACAACTGCTTAGAGGATCATGGGACTTAGTAACTAGGGTTATAGCTAGGGTAACCATAGTTATAATTACTTATAATCCCAATTTAAGTACTTATAACCTTACTTACTAAGTCCCATGAACCTCTAAGTACCACTGCATTACCCATAATGAGGAATATGCCCTAATTTCTGTAGTTTAGGGTCCTTAAGGTAGTGCAGGATTTATATCATCAACCGTACCTAACACCTACCACCCTCAAGACTTCAAGCCTCACCCCAAGCCATAGCCCTTGAGCCGCGGCAACGCCCTGAAGCCTTGGAACCCTGAACGCCCCAAAGTCCAAAACCCGATAGCCCTAAATCCCTGAAGCCTCGCAAGCCCTATAGCATACAGTACCCTGCCCCCTAAACTCTTATCATACTCTTAAAGGATCTCTTAAAGGATCCCTTTTATGATCCCTTACCGTAGCTTTGAAGGACACCTCTAGAGCCGAGGCAAGAGTCCCTGCAATCAACGACTTTCGAAGGCGTCATCACCGTTCTGCTTTTTGGCCTTCTATTGTAAAAAAATCCTTTACTAATACTAAAACACCTCAAGACTTGCCCGAGAACCCTTTGAAGGAAGCTCTACTCTAAACATGAAGGCCGCCTGTGTTGTTGTTGCTTTTGGGCCTTTAGGGCCCAAACCCCTCAGCGAAAACGGGGGTTCCCTTTAAGGAACTCTGATAGAACCCTTAAGGTCTCGAGGCCTTTAGTGTTTAGGGTTTAGGATTTCCGGTTTTTGTTTGGGGCCCCGAGTTACGGCTGAAGCTCTAGGGGCTGTCGGTAGCGACTCTCGTGTCATTTGGGGGTTGATCAGAATTATGGGCCCTTCAAGGGTCTGTAGGATAGTTGTAGCACATTCCGTATTATTATAGTCTATGCAGGGGACCAACAGGGGCCCACAATTTTCATCAACCGCCATTTGGCTTTAGGATTCGGGTTTATGAGCTGAGGGTTTAGGGTTCAGGGTTTCCAGAGGGGGTGAGAGTTGCATGGGGCTGACCGCCATCTCAGTCTGCTGACAAGTGTTCAGGGTTCAGGGCCTATGGGGTTTTTTTGGGATTAGTAGGTTTGGGAGCAGAAAGTCTTGAGGGTTTGGCGCTTGAAGTCCTCGAGGTTTCGGGCCTTGCCGCTTTTGGATTTGAATCCGAGCAATGAAGAAGCCCGATTGCTAGGCATAGGTTTCCTTGCAGTGTGGTTCCTAAAGTACCCCCAAGCCCTATTTTTAGCAGAATCCTGTCGGCGTCACTGCAATTGCCTGGGCTAGAGGTATCCGGCCTGGATCGCGGCTATTGCATCAATTCCCATATAATGTGGCGGCCCGAATTGGAATATGGGCCCCTTTAATGCGTTTTCGGCCGGCTAATTCGAGCCGGCACCAAAAGATTCGGCGGTGTAATTAATGCGTTTTGGTTGCGGGGGGGGTGGGAATTTTTTGGGGGTGACTGTCTGCTGATGGTCAATCTTACAACCACGACCTGGGGGGGCTGGAGGTGGCTTTATGCTTTGCTTACTGGGGGAATGTGCTCACTGGCTTTATGCTTTGCTTATTTGGGGGGCTGCTCAGGTGCTGGCTTTATGCTTTGCTTATTCGGGGAATGTGCTCACTGCTTTATGCCTGCTTATTGGGGGAGTGTGCTCTCTGTACTATTGCTGTACTATTACTATAGTATTACTGTACTACTACTGTACTACTGCTGCACTACTATTCTACTGCTGTACTACTCTTGTACGACTACTGTACTACTGTACTACTACTGTACTATACTGCGGTACTACAACTGTAGACAAAAGGGTTCAGACGTGCTCGATTGTGGACGGGAGTGTAGGTTGGAGGCAAAAGTTTTCGAATTGAAGGGTTTTTAGTCTTGGTAGTTATCTTGGAGTGATCGGGGTTTTGGTTTCCAGGTTTTGGTGATCCCCAAACCCTGGTAAACAGCTCCAGGTACTCCTTACTACGACTGTGCTACTACTGTACTACTATTGTATTACCGCTGTACTACTACTACTACTGCTGTACTACCACTGTACTGCTACTGTACTACTACTGTTCTACTACTGTACCACTATTATGCTACTGTACTACTATTGTACTTCTACTGTACTACTACTTTGTTCCTACTGTACTACTACACTACTACTACTACTACTACTACTACTACTACTACTACTACTACTACTACTACTACTACTACTACTACTACTACTACTACTACTACTACTACTACTACTACTACTACTACTACTACTGTACTACGATTGTAACACTGTACTATTATTGTACTTCTACTGCACTACGACTGTACTACTACTGTACGCTACTGTACTACTATTTTCCTACTGTAGTACTATTGTACTTCTTCTGTACTACTACTGTACTACTACTGTACAACTACGGTAGTACTACGGTATTACTACTGTACTACTGTGCGACTACTGTACTATTACTGTACTGTTACTGTACTACTACTCTACTACTGCTGTACTACTGCTGTACCGCACCAAGCCTCAGACGTGGTCGATTGTGGAGGGGGGGAGTGTAGGTTGGAGGCAAAGGTGTTCAAAATGAAGGGTTTTTAGTTTTGGTAGTTTTCTTGGAGTGATCGGGGCTTGGTTTCCAGCATCTGGTGATCCACAGACCCCGACCGCACATTCGTGCAGAACCGCAGACCCTGCACCCAAACAATTCCCTGCCATCGAGACTCTGACCCCAGTCCTGGGTCACTGGTTCCAGATTAATTGAGCCGCAACTTTTGTTTGGGGGGGGCCCTTATTATTCGGGCTGCCACATTATTCGGGCTAGGCACGCTTGCAACCAGACTTCCTTAATTGCGGTACGCATGAAGAAGCTGCCCAAAACAGTGGCTTGTTTCAGCGAGGTAGCTAGTCCGCCCCGTCGAAGCCCGCCCGCAACCTTAAACTCCCAATTCCTAACCCCGGCAAGCCTTTGCATGGCCCAAGCTCTATAATTAAGCCAGAATATCGAACCGCGAGCGCCATAAAGAAACCTTGAGAGGAACCTTTACGCACGCCCTCACAGAAGTGCTTAAGGGAACCCGCAAAGAAACGTTCAAAGGAACAGCCCTCAGACGAACCTTTAGAGGAACCCTTAGAGGCCCAAACCCTAAACCCTAAACCCTAGCCTCCAGGTTGTTGGTCAACGTGTTGTGGATGGCTTTGGAGCTCCAAGTGCATGGCTCTCGCACGGCCTACGGGCGCCTCGGCAGCGGCGCTCGTGGCCAACTGGCACCTAGGAGTTTGGGGCTAAGGTTGAGGGATTTAGATGCTTTTAGGGTTTAAGGCCAGTTGCTTTCGGTGTCGGCAGTTTACGGTTTCACTAGCAAGCTGTACTGTTATCCAAAGCTGGTAGTGGTAGTAGTAGCAGTAGTAGTAGTAGTAGTAGTGGTGGTAGTAGTAGTCGTCGTAGTGGTAGTGGTAGTGGTAGTGGTAGTGGTAGTGGTAGTGGTAGTGGTAGTGGTAGTGGTAGTGGTAGTGGTAGTGGTAGTGGTAGTGGCAGCAGCAGCAGCAGTCGTCGGCTCAGCAGTAGCAACAGGCTACTGGAAGCTCGAAGTGCCAACTCACGAAGCAATGGTGTGTATGTATGTATGTATGTATGCAAATATGCTTTTACATACTCCATAGGTACACAGGACACTTTAGCGTTAGTTCGCCTGGCGCATGAACTGCCCAGCCTCGGGCTTACACAAACAGCTCCTCAGGGAGGAGCCCAAGAACCCTAAAGCATCTGGGGGGCATGTTATAGGTTTAGGGTTTAGTGTTTAGGGTGTAGGGGTTAGTTACAGTATGATTAGCAATCATGCGGGAACTTGAGAAATAGTCGAATGAACTTCTGCGGTATTCCAACCCCTCATGCAAAAAGTCCCAAACTCCAATCGAAGCAAGCCTAAGCCTCAAGCCCTTTACCCCCCACACCCCGAAAACCTGGAACTGCAGACCTTGCACCTTACTTGGAGGTTCACGGGACTTAGTAACAACAACAGTAACTACAGTTATAAGTACCTTACTGGGCGTATAACTAGTTATAAGTATAGTTACCTTAATTATAACTGTAGTTAATCAGTCCCATGAACCTCTAAGTAACCCCTGTCGCCTTATGAAGCCCTAAGCCCCGGATGCCTTCACCCGGAAACCCTAAGCCCCGAAGTTCAATCTGTCAGGATCGGTGTTTACAAAGAGCCGCTCATGTCTCCGGAAACCTTTGCCGTGATGGACCTCGGGGTTTTACTCAGTTGCAGGGCCTGGTTTGAGCTTGTTTCGGGCTTTGGGATTTGTTGGTTTAAGGCGTTCAGGGTTTGGGGTGAAGCTCAGGTGTGTATGGTTTGGGCTGTTGGGGTTTGGGGTTGGGTTCCGATATCCAAATGTTAGATGTCACCGGTGGAGGCTTGGAGTCATTCGAGATGTTGAGGGATGCGTGAAACGGAGCTCCCAAAACCCCGAACCTCTGCTTTCTGTCGCTGCCAGGAGCAGCTGTTCACGTACGGCGACATCATCTTTACCGCGGTGTTTGCGATCGATGCTGGGTCTTGATGGAAGATCATTTGTATCGATGTTATAAGCCTCCCACATTTCAAAATATTGTGTTATGATTTTATAAGCCTAAACCCGGGTTTCACAGTATCGTGCCATGGAAGCTTACATTAATTTAGGGGCTAAATGAGTACCTATACCATTTTCGGTGGGCTCCTTGTTATAATTCTAGCATAAAGAGCCCCAAAACCCTATTCTAATTGTTAAGGCCCCTATATTAAAGCCCCCGTTAGATCCCTTAGAATCCTTATAGACCCCCTTTTCAAAGGAACCCTTGAAGGAACCCTATCCTAATTGTTAAGGCCTCTATAGGTATGCTCCGGAGCAAGAGCCCAGGATGTCATCGTTCGCGTCGCCTTGCTGGGCTTTACCTTCTGGCCACTTGCTGCAAGAGTTTTGTAGCAGGGCAGGGTTAGGGGTTTAGGGGTTAAGGGTTTAGAGGTTTAAGTTTAGGGTAATATTGTTTGATTGGACCCAAAACACTATTCTAATTATAAAGACCCCAAATTATTAGTGTGTTAAGGGTTTAGGGTTCAAGGGTTTAGTGAATGGCTAGGTAAGTACTCTCGATTTGCAGGCCTTGACTGAGTCAGGGTGAGCTTGTTCACGAGTCCGGTTTAGGGTTTAGGGTTTAGGGCTGTGCTGGCACCTGGGCAGAGTCCTCGGTTCTGCGCTCAGTGGGGTGCTGGCATTCCTCAAGTCCAGGTGTAAAAGGGGTGAAGATTACGCAGATTTTACAATATACCGCCGCGGCGGCAGAATATGTTCGAGATGAGGTAGGCTCTAAATAAATATGGGCTTCTGCGAACTTTGAAAGCTTGTCCCCAGATCGAAACCGGAAGTCTGCAGAAGCTATCACCGCACCCTGGACCCCTACAACATCCAAGAATACATCAGGGTGTACCCGAGAGGCCTTCAGTGCGTGTACTCTGTACTATCTACGATAAGCTTTATACCGTAAGCCGTAGAAAGCCATAAACCCTGCAACCCACATATCCGATAACTCTGAGCGTTTACAGCCGATGAGCCTTCCGAGTGCGGGCACTTCATGCCGTGCAGCCCTGCTGATCCTGAGCCAATCCTGTCCTTAACCCAAATAACCTACCATTCTAAGGACGTACACAAGAAGTCGCGATAGGGAGCCCAAAAAAAGAAGGTGTTGGTGGGGGCGGCTACGGTACTCTTATCATGCGGTTTGGCATCACAAGCGGCCCTAGAAGCCCGAAATCCTGAAACCATGAACAATTTGGGGTTCACGGGGTTTTAGGGGTTTAAGCTCTGGGGTTTAGGGGTATCTGCACGGAGCTGGGTGAACACGCAAGGCCGTGGGGCAAGGATCTGGCTAGTCCCCAAGCCCGGTTGCAACAAAAAGTGGGTTCGGTGTTTAGGGTTTCTAGTTTATTCCCTAAACCCCACAGCTTCAACTCTACCTGGACCCTGTGTATCACCCCTTTTCGACGGACTTATAAAGGCAATCGTGATAGGGAGCCCTACCTGAAAAGCTAGGTTTTGTAGGGTCCATGTTTATCCTATACTCCAGAGACTAAGTTTTAAGACCTAAAGCCCCTGAATGCTGAGGAAGCAGTGCATGAATTACATTGACGTGGCCGTGGTCATCACTTCCGCCTTCGAGGTGCGGATAGGAAGCATACTAAGGAGCACAGGGTTTAGGGTCAAAAGTCGTTCACCGAGGTGTGGGTCGAGAAGACTCGTTGGCACCCAGGAAACTTTGGGGGCCCCAAAGCAACAACCCCGAAGATTCTAAGAGGATAGGGGGATGTGTAGACTGCAGGGATTGTCATTGGGATGGTCATGGGGTGTAAATATGGGTGCTGCAGGTCGTGCTGGAGGGTTTCACTCAAGGGTTTAGGTTGAGAACTTCAAGCTGGATTTCTTGATCGACAGCCCTTGGGGTTGAGAGAGGTTTCCGATCTTAGGAAGATCAAAGCTTCTGCACTGCCTAAACCCTAAACTCCAAACCGTCCTTGCCTAAACCCTAAACTCTCGACCCTAAACCGAGTTTGTTGTTTGTGGTTTCGGGCCAGTTTAAGGCCTGGGGCCTACCATAGGGGCCTAAATGCGTGCCTACACTATTTTGGGGGGCCCCCTATCGTAATTCTAGTGTAATGTACCCCAAAAACCCTATTCTAACTACTAAGGCCCCTATATTAGGGTTATCGCGGTTGGGTTGGGTGGTTTCTGGTTGTCCGGCTGCTAGCCTCCAGAACGCCATGCCCAAAACCCTACCAGCCCCCCCCCCCCCCCCCGACCCCGCCGCCAAGTACCCTTTAATAGAGCCCTTATGGTCCTTACTAGTGGGTATTGAGGGTATGATAGGGGGTAGTTCGGGGGTGCTGGTACGCCCAAAACCCTACACCCCTGTTCTCAGGTCTTTTTGTACTCCGGCGTGCCCGTCAATCCGATGTTGTTCCGGCTTTTGCGAATCGGTAAACTGGCCCGTACCTTCCGCATGGTGACGATGTCCAATGTTCTTCAGTCTTTGCAGCGCCTTGACTTACATAGTGCATAGGGCTTTGTTTGTGTGTGTGCGCGAGTGAATGACTTGGGCATTCTTCTAGGGGTGGCAACAATTGATATTAACAGGGCCCGAGAGGGAAGCCTACAGGCCTGTGAGGACATTTGCAGCGGGTTTTTGTCAGACAAGTGGCTCTCCATTTATCGGTGGATCTATCGATATACATATGTAAATTTGGAGGCACATGGCCACAAGGCACCTTACTTGAAGGATCTAGGATGTTAGTAACTCGGGTTAACGAGGTGAGTAACCATGCTTATAGCATAGTTATTCGTAACCTCCAACTGATACTAAGTCCCATGAACCTGCCCGTAGGCCAATAAAGGTTCAGCCGCGCATCATCACTACACTTGAGCGCTTCGGGTTGATGTGGTTGAAAGTTAAGGTTTATCGTTCTTGGTTTAGTGGTTTAGTGTTTAGGACTGAGGTCTCAGGGTAATTATTAATTATGGGGTGGGTTTAGGCACGGAAGCCCTTTCTTGGGGAATGCACAGGCTTTAGTAGTCGGAACAGGGTTTGGAAGTATGAAAGCGCAAACCCATGCTGGGGTTATAAGGGGATATCGTTACTGACTACTTTAGGCTTTTATTTCAAGTTTGTGTTATGGCACCCCCCCAAGCATAAGAAGGGTTGGGGTTAGGGAACTTTGTAGTCGCTATAGGTTCATCGAACCTTGGGGGGGGGTGGCTCCTTTCGCCGAAACCGAACTTAAGCCTTGTTTCCTAAACCCTTGCTGGACCGTGCTGAAACAAGATCTTGAATCAGTAGCTCAGGCTGTTGATCAAGTGCCTGTCGGCTAGTGTCGACATGCTCTTCTGGACATTTTGCTTGCTGACTTTTCTGCAGTGCATCGCGGGCCTGCCGCTTGGAGACAACTCTAGGATGCCCAGTAGTACCCTTATTCCTTTTTTGTAGTCCTAGGTTCCTTATAAAGTTACCCAATACCAAAAAGAGAGGCCTTTTTATTCTTAGGTTACTGGGTATCCTAGAACTTCTGACAGCCCAACCCTTACCCTACGGGTCCAAGTAGTCCTTATTTATGGTTTTTGGTACCTCAAAAGGCCCTAAAGTCCTACAATAGGGAGTACCTGGACCCTCTGGGTTAGCGGAAAAGACACAAACCCAAACCCATGCACTAAGGTCTTGAAGGCCTCATTCCCTTCAGTCTATTGGGTAATAAACCTTTCAGAGTCCAGGTATCCATATGTAGGACGAGTTTTGGCCGCAACGTACCTATTTTCGCGGGATTCCTTTAAGGCCTAAGTAGATATGAAAGAGGTACATGGACGCTTAGGTTTTGGGCCAAACTATCCTACTATCGTGTGGTTTCTGGGTGTTTCGAGTCGTTGGCTCATGTTGGGTCCCTATAATCGTGATCCTTAACTCCGAGCCTACCTACACCCTAAACACGTGTTTAGGGTTTCCAGGGCTTACAGTCTCTTCCGCACAAAAAAGCTAAGCCAACCCTAGCCCTAGCCCCAAACGAAGTGAATGCCCCTGCACTGAAACGTGTTGTTCTCTTTTATGCGGGTTTGTGTAGGTCTTTGGAGCTTCTTGCCAGAATTTGTAGGGTCTTTTCAGGCTTATACCAGGGGTCATTTAGGGTTTCTGATGTACCTATAGTCTCCATTGCAGTTCCGGTTTGGGTAACCTCAGGACCCCAACTACAAAATTGGTCTAACCAAAAAAAGGAACTGCATTGGAGACTATAGGTAAACCTTGAACCCTGAATCCTGAACCCTCACCAAACCCCAAAGACTAAACCTGAGCCCCTCCCAAACTCTAAACTCTAAATCCTGAACCCTCCCCAAACCCTCAACCCTAAACCCTTCTACTTCCATGGCAATGCGAGAGGGAGAAATGGCAACGGGGACTAAGGGCCGATAGTGTTCAGATTTTGGGTTTGAGAGTTTAATCATCCTCGGGGTCGTGCACCCAAGGTACCTTGGCGTGGCTAGCTATGATAGCTAGTATCTGGCATGTTAATGATCGTCACAGTCAGGCACAGGAGGATGAGGAAGAGGAGGAGGAGGATGACAGTACAATCCCTACACTCTAAATCAGCTAAGCCTCATACCGTCATTGCAGAGGTGCGTGGGGAGAACCTAGAACCCAACCCCATGCTTACCCAGCCCTGTCTCATTGAACCGTCTAGACGAGACCAGCAACAAGACGCAACGATAGGAATAAATGCGTACGAAGAAGTGCTGGCTCATCCCGGCCGCCAAAGACATGCGCTCTGTGGCCCAAAGGCTCCATGTGCCCGTATCGTGTATACTTCGTCCTTGAAGTAGCTGTATAGGGACCCCTTCAACGCTTAAGTATCTACTATAGAGGTGCATGGAGCCTTTGGGTTGATGAAACATCTCAGCCTGAGCCAAAACCCTTCCCCCGAACCCGCTTCAGGGTGGTTGGCACACTCTGCCGCGATTTCGTGGCGGACGAAACCATCGCTTTGGAGCTACGCCAGGAAACCGATGAGTAAAACGGCATGATGCAAACGTTCATTTCGACCACACCGGCTGTTGCCAATACCTGTTTCGGCCCACCCCGGCTACCACAATTACTCCCTGCCAACTTAAGATTGTGGAGAGCTTTGGTGCTGTTGATGCCCATGCTGCTCGGTTTGTTGCTGCTGCTATTTCTTCAGCTTCTGCATGGTTACTACGACGACTACGACTATGCTACGACGACTACTACTACTCCTGCTGCTACTACTACTACTACTACTACTACTAGTACTACTACTCCTGCTGCTGCTGCCACTGCCACTGCCACTGCCACTGCCACTGCCACTGCCACTGCCACTGCCACTGCCACTGCCACTGCTGCTGCTGCTGCTGCTGCTGCTGCGATGACGACGATGACGACGACTATTACTACTCCTACTACTGCTACGACTGCTACTACTGCTACTGCTGCTGCTGCTGCTGCTACTGTTACTACTACTGCTGGTACTTCTCCTGGTGATGGGAGTGTCAGCACCACAGTGTCCACTACAACATAGCTGCCATGAGTATGTTATGATGAGTTATTACTGCTAGCTCCAGGGTTCGTGCTGCAGCAAGATCGGCCATTACGCCTACACCTACTTCTGCTACTTCTGAGACTGGTACGTTGCTAACATACACCTCTGTACAGAAGCAACTATCCCAGGTACCCGAGGATTGTTGCAATCTCTCAGTGGCCTCTGGACGGATCCACTCCAGATTATTAACAGCAGAGAGTCAGAGAGAACACGAGTGAGGACTTGGCTGTTGTTGTCGAGGTAGTGCAGTCGGCCTGGAACCGGATGTCGCGCTCCCGCATCGCCACCCTACCCACTCTGTGCCTCCAGCAATCCAACAAGACCTTGCAGCTGAAGCCATCACCCCCAAAAGCCCGAAGCAGACCTAAACGCTAAACCCTAAACCCCTAAAACCCTAAACCCTAGACCCCTAAACTCCAAGCCAATGGAGCCGGTGGAGGACGTGTTTCGCTACTACGGCACTTTCAGCCGCACCATCCTCACCATGCTTCTAGGCTTAAGCTATAAACTTAGATCCCCAATAATACCTAACCTTCATACCGGAAACCTCAGAGGAGCCCTCGAATCTAAAGCGTGGAGCTCAGTGCAGCTTAGATCCCCAATACCTAGCCTTTATAAACCTTTGGGGTTCTTATAGTTTAGTAGGAATCGCAAAGTTTAACCTTTTCTTTTTGTGGCTTGTTGGGGCAGTGAGTAAAGGCACCATGCGTGGAAGTCAGTGTCATCAGGTCGTGGGTTTGAGTTCGGCTGAGAGAGAGGCAAGCTGCAGGTGCAAGCGTCAGAATGCGTGCCGTACCAGACAAGCAGAGAGGATCGGCAACCCTCAAGCCCAAATCCTCAAAACCCTAAACCTTTATAGATCCCTTTGAAGGAATCCTAAACCCTAAACCCTAAACCGTACCTTTATAGATCCCTTTGAAGGAATCCTTACAGGATCCCTTCACGAAGCCAAAAGACAGTTGAAGGGACTGCAACTCAGCCTTGGGAGGCTGTAAGAAACCTAGTTGGAGGATCATGGGACTTAGTATTAAAGGGATCTATAGGGCTCCTTAAAGGGATCTATAGGGTTCAGGGTTTAGGGTCTACTTGGAGGATCATGGGACTTCGTAAGTAAGGTCATAAGTGCGTTATTTGGGGTTTTGACTAAGTATAAGTATGGTTGCCTTATTTATAATCTTAGTTCCTAAGTCCCCATGAACCTTTAAGTAAGCCCTAAACCCTAGACCCTTAAAGGGAACCCTATCATAGAAACCTATAGTACCTTTTAAAGGAAACCCTTTCAGCTTAGGTTCTTTTTTACGGTTCGGGGGTAAGGTTTGTGTTTAGGATTTGTTTAGGGGCAGTTTAGGGGTTGAGTGTTTAGGGTTCAGGGCGTAAGGTTTTCTGTAAAGTTCAGGGTCGTGACATGCAGCTCTTCAGCCTAGTACTTCAAGCCGGCATATACTACGTGGCTGTCAGAGCCCCGGCGCCCCACGTTTCGGGATGTTGCTTGGGTTTAGGGTCAGGGCTTAAGCTTTCTTACTTTCTGTGTCGGATTGACCGTACCAGTCCTTGAATGTTCGTAACCCCAAGCGGTACAGCAGTTAGATGGACCAACCATTGCAGGGTGGCGTTCGCTTCCTATTCGCTTCAGTGTCAGCAAAGTCAGAGCCACTCATCATCATCACCATCATCATCATCATGCATCACTTTGCTCGTGATGGTTCTCCTTCTCACGATCACAGTGCTGAGGTTCGTGTGGTGAACTTAAAACCATCAGATCTGACATTCAGTCGTGCTTCAGAGTGAGGGTGCGACTGAAAAGCATGATCAGGTTTGGATTTCGGCAATGGCCTTTCTCCGGGCGCAACCCCGTGGTAGGGTACGTTTTTTTCCGACGACGTCAGGTTTGAAATTCAAGGTGCAAGCCGTTGACTACTACTCAGGTTTGAAATTCTCTTCGCGAACTGGGCCCCACCTGCAAGAGTTCTTTTGGAGAACATGAGTGCCTCAGCTGACATCTGCAGTGTTGTACCGCAAGGATCGGTTGAGGGTTAGTTTGGCCACCTTAGCCTCGCTGCGTGGGATACGTCGAGCCTTCGAGCTTACTCAGGCAAGGAAAGGACGTCAAACTTATGATATGTTGCGGACTCATGTTTAACAGATGTTATAGCGGACATACCGGTCATAGGGTTCAGGTGTATGCAGTTAACATGTTAGGTTTGCACACGGGCGCTCCAAATGGTGGACTCACAATCAGCGGTCCTTCCCTAACTCGCTTGACACATGCTCGCACCAGCACATTCGGAGCTTCACATTGGCCAGGCTTATAATTTCGCTGCAGCAGCTACTGTACCTTGCAGCGCATATCCCCAGTTCCATAAGAAGGGGTTGCTTCGGATGCTGTACGTATTGCTGGGACACACACCTCAGTTTGTACCTTAGTCTCTGAACCCCAAGCCCTACAGCCCAAATCCCCTAAACCCCAAATCCTTTTTCTATTCGAGCCGTCCTACTAGGTGAATGGTTCTCTGTGTTCTTCCTGCTCTACCGGTGCGTCCGGGCCACAGCTCGAGCTCACAATCCCCAAGCTCGCGGTTCGCGCCCAGGATACAAGGGGTTTAGGGGTTTGGGGCTTTAGGGGTTTGGGTGTCCTACAGCCGGGCTTGAAGTTTCGAATGCCTGGGAGAGAGAGTCCTAGGGCTTGAAGTTTCGAATGCCTGGGAGAGAGAGAGAGAGAGAGAGAGAGAGAGAGAGAGAGAGAGAGAGAGAGAGATGAGAGAGAGAGAGAGAGAGGGGGGGGGGGGGGGTAGGATAGCGGAATGGGCTTCTGATTGTCGGAAATACTCCCGGAATTTGCTTTCCGCAGCAAGCAGGCATCAAGGCCTAAGCCCGAAACCAGGCCACAGAATTTCGAGAATCGGAGAACAGGGTACCGTCTCGAACACCCTCTGTCGACTCGGAATGAAGCCCAAAGGACCCGAACTGCTGGTTAGAAGAAGCCTCTTGCCCAACAAGAGTTACATATAGACTATGAGAGGGGCCCCCTTCTGATTAGATGCCCTTGACAGTCCCTTTTTTGCCCACGTGTCGACGCTCTGCAGTAGGAGTCTACGCAAACGGTTTAGCGCTTAGGGCCAGGGTTGAAACCAGAAATGTCTCTTGCTGCACGGCTGTGTGCTGCTTCTTTGCTGCTGGGGACCTTCAGCACCCAGACCTTCCAAGATCCCTTAATTAAGGAATATACTTCTTTAAATCATATTATTAGGGATTCTGGTCTGATTTAAGGTATATTCCTTAATTAAGGCATTTTGGAAGGTCTGGGCAAATGGAGCACCTTATAAACCCAACCTTGACCACGCAGAACATTCCCAGATTACTGCGGGTTGTTTGAGGTCTCCAGAAGTTGTCGACCGGTTATTGCTGTGGATCTGTCTGATACTCTGTAGAAGCCTCCGGAAACTGTAGGATACTCTTTCGATTACTGCTATTGCAAGTACTATTGCTATGGCAGTGCCATCAATAGTAATCGGATCATTGTTGCCAATCGCATAGCTTGGGTTTAGATGTTCTCGGACGTCAGGGTCCCACGGAGTTTGTGCGTTCGACTTTACGCGAAGGGTCCTTGTACCTGTATGGGTGCCATAAGGTATCCATACGAGTTCTATATGGTTTAGGGTAAAAGGGTCCATGTACCGCGGGTCGCATACACTTCGGCCGGAGCAGTTTTAGGGTCAGTGTATCTACTACACCCTAGTTTCTATACAGGAGCATGCATCCTTATCCCTGAACCCTCCAAACCCGAAATCAGCACTAGCTCCGTAAACCCTATCCAGGACCCCCCAAGCTATTATCTCTCATTAAGAGGTAATTAGGGACTACTACTGTTGATGATATAAATCCTGCATGACCCATAATAAGGAATATGCCATAATTCGCATATATTCCTTGTTCCTTATTATGGGTAATGCAGGATTCATATCATCAACCGTATAAAGGGTACTTGGGGTGTCTAGGATAACCTCAGGGTCGCAACAGCCCAGGTCTTGGGCTTCGCGGTTCTCAATGTGGCTGCTGCCTCAGTTCTTTAATGTGGCTGCGGCCTCAGTTCTTAAGGGTTTTAGTAAGTTGTAGGGCCCTAAACCCTAAACCCTAAACCGTGGTTTAGTTAACCTATGAACCAAAGACTCTTAACCCTAAGCCCTAGACTCTGAAGCCTAAACCCTGAACTAGGGTTTAGGGTTGTTCCGCTCCACCAAACGCAGCATCAGAGGGATCCTCAACTCTCTAGTACGGGTAGCTATACTATGAAGGTTTAGGGTTTAGGGTCCAAATGGTAGAGATCCAGGACAGCCTGTCGCCCAAGAAGCCTACCTTTGCTGGGCTCCCTGTTATGATATTTCCTTAGAGGAAAAGGAAGGCTGGGGTAGAGGTATTTTGCAGGCTCTACTAAACCCCTTTTGTTTTTTCGTGGGTTACAGCAACTTCAGTTTACTCTTGAATTATCTTGACTGACAGTGTCTTGTTTGTTTGAGGGCACCACATCATTTGCCACACCATTGCGAACCGTGAAGACCCGACATCTATGCCCCCACACAACCCGTCACCAAGCGGTGTAGGACAGTCTAGGACTACATCGTTTCAGGATGTTTCTCAGGTTACCTTGCCGGCATTGCTGCATCCACTTGCCCGCAGAATGGGATTTCATTCCAGTGAAATTGGTACGTGTTTGGTCAGGTGGTATCACAGTTTAAGAAAACGTAAGCCATCACTAAGCAGCCTCGCATTCTATCTCTCCTGAATTGCTCATTGCACAGCACGATCAGGCTCAGTGGCAGTGTACAGCAGATATGGCACATTCAGCAGTCCATACACTGAATGCATGCAGAATAAGCACGGGGACGTCACACACGACAAGAACAATTTGAGCATCATGTGCCGGCTTTTTGACTTGCACAAGCTTTTGGCATTTGGTATGTTCTCTGAACCGCATGTCGATCTCTGTCGAAGTGGTACTGTTAAGTGGGAAGAGGAAGAAGCTATATCTGGACTCGGACGCGCCCCTCGAGCTCGTGAGAAAGCAATCGCGAGACGCCTTCCAATTCAATGGAAAATTGCTGACATCTGCAGGGGAGGCATTGAGTGGCGCCATGACGGTTTCCGAGGCAGGCCTAAAAGACGGCGATATCTTGACCCTGACCAAGCAGCCAGTTTCTTTAGCCGCTTCAGCTTCCGCGTTCGCAGCCGTCCTCAGCGACGGATCTGTCGTGACTTGGGGAGATCCATCATCTGGAGGAGACAGCAGACACTTGGTAGCTGAATGAGTACACCTTGCACTCTTCGTGCCAAAGAATATCCCCATAGAAACTAACTAGGATGCCCAGTAGTACCCTTATTCCCTTTTTGTAGTCCTAGGTTCCTTATAAAGTTACCCAATACCAAAAAGAGATGCCTTTTTATTCTAAGGTTACTGGGTATCCTAGCTAAGGACACATGCAGAACAGGCTAGTGAACGTGCAGGAGGTCAAGGCCTCCCACAGCGGCTTTGCAGCTGTCCTTGCAGATGGATCTCTCGTTGCATGGGGTGGTGTGTCGGAGGAAGAAGGATGCATAGGGGTTCCTGAAGGCCTGAACAACGTTGCTGGACTCTTGTTAAATGTTGCAGAACTTCATGAACTCTAGTGAAGCTACCATAAAACAGGCAAGCACATGTTTTTTTGGCAGCATGTTCCTATCATGGTTCTTCTCCTGAACTAGTAGACCCAACGCCCCAAACCCTAGAACCAGGTTGTGAAGGTGCAGTCCTCTGAGCGAGCATTTGCTGCCATCCTGGGTGACGGATCTGTTGCGACGTGGGGCGCGGCAGAAAGTGGTGGTGACAGCAGCGCTGTCCGGGACCTTCTGTGCAACGTCCAGGAAATCCAGGCCAGTCGCTTCGCCTTTGCTGCTTTAACTGGAGATGGAAGGGTAGTAACCTGGGGCAACCAATGGGGAGGCGGCAACAGCAGCGCCGTCAGTGAGCAGTTAAACTCCGTGCAGAAGGTCCAGGCATCGTCACAAGCATTTGCTGCCATTCGCACGGATGGATCCGTTGTGACCTGGGGCAGTCCTGAATTCGGTGGAAACAGCAGCGCAATTCAGCATTTATTGCAAGACGTGACTGAAGTGCAAGCAACAGCTTCGGCTTTTGCCGCGATGCGGCAAGATGGCTCAGTTGTGACATGGGGATGCCCCGATGAAGGTGGTGACAGCACTGCTGTCCAGGATCAGCTGCGTGATGTACAAGAGCTCCAGGCCTCAAAGTGCGGCTTTGCTGCTATCCTGCGCGATAGATCTGTGGTCACCTGGAGGTCGGAATGCCAACTTTTGGTTTAGGGCGTTCAGCCATGGCATTTCAGTTGGCCCCTAGATCATGATATTCTACTGTAGTCGATACTCAACCCCTCTGTCAGCCCGTGATGCAAGCCTTTAAAGACTAGGTGTTCTGCTTTTTGAGACCCTTGTATTGCCTGAAGGTCCGACTTCGGTGGTGACAGCCGCAGCGTGCAGCACCAGTTGAAGAATGTACGAAAGGTTGGGTGTGCTCTTAATATTCGGCGTTCCTTGTGCGAGTGCGAGTGTCCAAACCCTAAGCCTATGAACCCCAATCTCTCAAATCCCGGACCACAGACTCTACCATTGGAGATATAGTTGGGAAACGGACACAGAGGGATGGGAAACAAAGAGGTTTGTCGGGTTCAACCAGACCCCTGAAGCCCCTAGCCCTACAAACCAAAAAAACTGCTAAAATCCTCAATTACTGAAGCTCGCAGGTGCAGGCAAACACCGGAGCCTTTGCGGCCATCCTCGAAGACGGATCTTAGGTATGGATTTGGGACAAAGGCTGTAGGGTACCCCTTTCTTGTAGAGACCCTCAGTGCAAACAAAAAACAAGCTATGCCATGTAAGACATCTGAATTCTGAATACAAACACACCGGCCAACAGAGAACAACGCTCTCCCTTGCAATCAGAGAGGACTCCGCGAAACCAGTCCCAGCACAAACACAGCCCCCACGGTAACATTTTCGATTCATGGATACGGTAAAATTAAGGTGTTATGTAAGGATAACTGCCGGTATTAGCTCGATATGAATCCTCATCCATGATTTTTGATGATTTACTCGAGACCCCCTGCAGAAAAAACAGCTCCATGTAACCATAGAATCTTCTCGAGCCTTAACTGTACCTGCATAGGAACCCATTTAAGGCTCAAGTACATATATGGGTGGTTGTCAAAATTAGGGTCCCTTTTTGGGTACCCTAAATATTAGGTGCCGTACTATAATACGGACCCAAAAGGGGACCCTAATTTTGACAACCACCCATACAGAGTATAGAACCCTATCATAGATCCCTTATAGAACCCTTTAAGGGTCCCTTTAAAGGAGCCCCCTAAGGGAACCCAAAAAGGGACCCCTACCATTTGTAGGTACATGTAAGCTGAGGCTGTAGGCTTTAGGGCCGAAACGTCTTTGAGAGGGCTCCAGAAAAGTACCCAAACACAAACTTTTGGGTGGGATATTTTTCTACCTCCCCCAAACCCTAAACCCTAAACCGGCTTGTTTTTGAAGGGGTTATGGGATATCACAACCTTCTGTTTTTTGTTCAGCTCCCTTTTTGTCTCACTTTTTTGAAGTTCGAAACCCAGGATCGGTTGTGACTTGGGGAGACCAGCACGGCGGGGGAAACAGCCGATCTGTTCCTTAGTAGCTGAAGGAGTACACCTTGCATTTTTTGGTGGATAGCACAATTCCCTATACACCGTAAAGCCTACGCCCTAAGCCCTAAGCCGTTTGAACCCTAAACGGTAACCGTTTAACCCTAAACTCTAAACCAAACCTAAAGCCTTAAATCCTGAACCCCACAGAACCGGAAGTCTGAACTCCTCTGGGGTCTTATGAACTCAGCAGCTAAGGTTCGGAAGTCTCTGAAGGATGTGCAGCACATCTCGGCCTCCCTGCGAGTAGTACGCTTTGGTTCAGGGGAGTTTCGGGTTCAAAAAGAAGGGTTTAGGGTAGTAGTACGTTTTTTGCATGTTCCGCTTTTCGTCTCGGGTTCCCTTAGAAAGTCTAGTCATAAGATCATAAGATTGTTTACGGGACTCCTGTTTTAGGTACGGTATAGTGGGCACCTGTGAGACTTTCTAGCTGAGAGCCCTATACATCCCTTGCAGTACCCTTGTAGGGCACCTTACCTTAGATCCCCAATACCTAACCTTTAAACTTTTGGGGGTTCTTATAGTTTAGTACGAATCGGAAAGTTTCAACCTTTTATTTCTGTGGCTTATTGGGGTAGTATGTTATAGGAGCCCTTACAGGAAGGTTCTTGTAGCCTCAAAAGAGACCACCGGGGATCAAAGGCCTCCACTTACGCGTTCACTGCCATCACCTCCGACGATCGGGCAGTGACCTGGGGAGACATCCCCGAAGGTGGGACCCTAAACTTCAAGGGTTTAGGGTTTAGGGGTTAGGGGTTAGGGGTTTAGGGGTTTAGGGTTTAGGTAAACCCCTAAACCCTAAACCCTAACTGGGAAAGCGCCGAAATCGGCTGAGAGGTGAAGGGCTTTTGGGGTTTAGATACTTAGTTCTCTAACTTCAGGTGCCCTTTTCAGGTTCCAAAAAGAACGCAGAACCAATGTCAAAAGCACTGCCAAAAGGGGCCCTAATTCAGAGAACTATCCATATAGGGTTTAGGGTTTAGGGTTTAGGGTTTAGGGTTTAGGGATGGCTTAGACGAAAGGTTTCTAAGCCGCTAAACATGGCCCGGAAGGTACATAACCCCCGCCAAAGCCTTGAACCGAAAGTGCTAGACAGTCCCTAGACATCCCTAAACACACTGGCCCCCAACCCTTCCCGAAGGTATCGTAGAGAACAGACCCGACATAGTATGTCCCTTCGTAGAAGGACCCTACCCCTGCTGAAAAAAAACAACAGGGTACCTCCTAATCTTAAGAAACTCGAAGAAAGCCGTGCACAGTAGAACCTCTTAACCCTACCCCTAAACCCTAAACTTTATGAGGAAACCCGAAGGTATCCTGGAGAATATCTGGCAAGTACAGGCGTCCCACTATGCTTTTGCGGGCATCCAGGGCGATGGCTCCGTGCTCTCGTGGGGCTCTCCGTCTCTGGGTGGCGACAGCAGCTCCGTCCGTGAGCAGCTAACCCAGAAACCCTAAGCTGCGTGTCTGTCGGGGTTTGAATGGGCTCTGTAAGGGTTACATATTTGTGGGAATACAGGATTGGTTGGCATGTTGGATTCTTAGCATTTCTGGGTTTTGGCTTTATGCTTGTGCGGGTGTGGGGATCGCGAGGGGTCTTGTTTGCGCGCGCCGGCGAGAAAAAGATGCCTGCTCTATCAACATGAAACCCTCTGATCTCGCGCCGGGCAGCCCAAAGACGATAGACTCTATGCAGAGGCCCCAAAGTAGCTCCTTTTTGGGATTACCTTTATAGGATTCTTTATACAAACCCCAAAATGAACTACTTTGGGGCCTTTGGATATGCAAGTCCAAGGCCATCTCGCCTAGCCACCGGCAAGGTGACGTCCTATAGGCGACAGCCAAAGTTCTAGAAATGGGAGTTTCCGAAAATTAGGGGTACCTTGTTTTGGGGTCCTGAAAATAAGGATCCTACTATGTAGGGCACTTTCTTAGGGTCCCATATTTTCGGAAACTCCCAAATCTCCAGGCCCCAGAACCACACCCACAGAAGACCCAAGCTTTAGGATTTAGGTCTCGGAAGGTTTAGGATTTAGGGCTTAGGGGTAAGTACTCACATCTTACAGTAGGACATATACGGAGGGTGTGTCTTGGTACCTCGACGTACCAGCATATGCTTACTGCACGGGAACGCGCAAACTCCTTCAAACTTTAAACCCTAAACCCCACCAGAAAGCACCCCCAAAGTACCCCTGAACAGAGCCCTTATGATGGTATTTAATTAGGGTATGATAGAGGGTAGTTTTTGGGTGGGTATTGGTGAACCCTAAGACCGAGTTTCCGAGCTCCTGCATCTACCCTTCAGGATGTAGGGTTTTGGGCAGAGGAGGGGGGGGGTGCACGGTAAATCCTAACCCCTATAAGCCCTGTAAGCTTTATAACTATAGCCCTTAAGCCTTAAACCCTAAACCCTAAACCGACCTTAAGCCTTAAACCCTAAACCCTAAACCGACCTTAAGCCTTAAACCCTACATGCCTTGAACCCTGATCTGAAACCCTAAACCCATCTGGATTTCAGGGTTTGGGGCTTCGGGGTTCAGGGAATAACATAGCTCCGCGAACCTTGAATGATTCTGTTTCTCGTAGCTTAGGGCTTAGGGGTCCTCGATCTTTCTTTAGCATGCAGACCCCAAAGCTTGTTGAAGCTACAGGGTTTGGGACGTTTTGGGCTTTAGCTACAGCGCAAGTCTCTCCGCGCCCGCATCATGTTTCCCACGGTTACCTCAAACTTTCAATCTCACACCCTGAACCAGAAACCACAGACCAAACTGGACTTTTCCTGCTGTGGACCTATGAAGATACGGGGCACAAGGCATCTGCGGCTTTCGACGCTTCTTGAACGTATTCGTCAGGCTTATGCGGTTTAGGAAAGAGTGTCATGTTGTTGTCATCGGACAGTTCGTATCAGGCAGGCATGTGGACCTTGGGGTTTTCGGGTATAGGGTTCCTCCAGTTTCATCAAGTTACCCGGCAGTCTGAACAGGCCTGGATGCAAATAGCTTCCCGGGTCTTAGGGACCGGGTTCACTGGCAGTAGGCCCACAGGCATACCGAGAGACTGGTGCTTGGCGATGGGCTTCACCGGGAATCCACTAGCCGAAGGAACATCCTGCGATTCTGCAGCCCTGCATCTGCTCCCTAAAAACCGATAAACCTTATGGGATGCTTTGTGACACTTCGCTTCCCTTCGTAGATATTGTGGGCATCGCCATGCAGAGGTCAGCGCTGTCTTTGTTCAGCCGCCTGGATCGCGTTAGACACCGCCAGAAGTTCATTCATTCCCCTCCTGTGGATCCAAAAACCTACCGTTTTAAGGGTCAGACCCTCTAATTAAGGGGTCATAACCTACTATTTTGTAGGGTTTGGGGATACAGGCTGTTTCCTAGTTGAAGGCGGATACTTCAAAGCCCTGAGCCCCCCCGAATCCTAAACGCTACAGACACGGCATAGTGACAACTCAACCAACTTTTCTTGCAGCCTAAGAATACCCTAATCCTGTCCTAATTAAGCCCTAAACCCTACGCTCAAAACCCTTAAACCCTTTAGAACCCCAAACCCCAAGCCCTGTAGACCCTAATTAAACCCTAAAGGCTACAGGCTGAAATTCTAAACCCCAACGCAAACTCTGGATCATGAAGCCCTCAAGATCCACCAAGAGCACTCACTTTCCTTAACATTGAAAGGGTGAGGGTCCACTCCAATAGAAAGACATGTAGAACACCGAAAAGTTGTTTTGAGTTTAATTGTAGAGTTTTGGGGTTTAGGAATGAGGGCTTCAGAGAGACCTCGTTCAGGAAGGATTAATACGAGGGTGGGTCCTATCTGCACTGTTGGGGGATCCTGCTGCCTTTGCTGTTGCTCTTGCCCCGCTCTTGATCCTCTTGCTCTTGCTTCTGAAGCCCTAGGCCAAATTTGGTGTGTAAACGACCGAGCATGAGTTCAGGGGGTTCCGAAAAGTGCCGCTGTTGTTAGGTGGGTAACGGGGAAGGACTTGCCTCCAGTAGTCCCTCTTGAAGGACCAAAGATAGGCATCCTAGCACTGCGTGCCTTAAGATATAGGCTATTGCTTCCGTCAAGGTATGTATTCTAGCACTACATAAGTTTAGATAGAGGTTCTCTTCTCGAGCGTTGTCTGTATCGATCCTTCGAGGGTACTTTGGCATTCTGGCTCTGCCAGAGCCTCACAGTCTAAGCTCTAAGGCTTCATCGGAAGCCGCTGCTGACGAAGCCCTAGAGCTTATACTGTAGAAGCTTAACTAAGTAGCTACCAATATTATTCCTTAGGGCTCCCTGTTATAGCTATGCTATAAAAGGAGCCCCAAACTCCTAGTCTAATTATTAAGGCCTCTGCATCACTCTACATAAACCTGTCACCCTATATGGCGCATTCTCCTTACTACCCTTAACCCTAAACTGAACCCTAAACTAAACTCTAAACCCTAAAGACTAAACCAAACCCTAAACCCTGAACTCTTATCAACCCTAAACCCTAAACTAAACTCTAAACCCTGAACCAAACCCTAAACCCCAAACCCTTACTGGGGTGCCAAGCTGATCCACAGCCGGTTGCAACTCTGAGTCCGGAAACGCTCCCAAGCATGTAAATAGTCCTTCGGTTGATGATATAAATCCTGCATTACCCATACAAGGAATATACCATAATTCACATAGTTTAGGGCCCCTAAGGTCATGCAAGATTTATATCACCAACTGTAGCACTTAGATCCCCACCCTTAGGTTCTACAGGCTTCTTTAAAGGCATCCATAAGGGTTCCTTAAAGGGATAAGTATCTACTTAAGTCTACGTGTAGTACCTACTTTGGGCGATCTGGAGCGACAGGGCTTGAGACTTTCAATACATGAGTAACTAGTGTAACCTGTGCCTGCCTCACAGAGGCTCTCCTGGCAGAGGAAAGAGGCTCTCAACAAAAGACGACTACATAAGTAAGTTTAAGTACATAACTCACATATTTATGTATCAAAATGTATGTATGTAAGTTTTGGTTTTGGCTGTTTTGGCTTTCATACAGGTACAGACGAACGCAAGTTTGAATCATCCAAAATTTTCTCCAAAAGCTTGCACTCTAAGCCCCTACTATCGTCCGACCCCCCTCAACCTAAAATACGAAACTGCATTTGTTTTCAACACCGGTCTTGATATATGCTTGAACCAATGCTTTTGGTCGTACAGCTGGTTTTTACAAGTTCACTATGTTGAATATAACTGCAAACCCTGAACCTTGAACCCTATAGTTTCAGCTACTTTGCTGAAGCCGTTGTCAGATATCCCTCCGAAAATGATGCAGCAAATATGACCGTCCTTATGATCTATCCTCCTTTACCAGTGGGATAGATTTGGAATGTCTCCAAGTCTCCAGGACCACCAACCGAAGTTAAGTGAAGTTTATGGCTGGACCTGGAGTTCGGGCCGAACCCGGGGTTCGGCTTCGAACCCGAAGGCCGGCGGAGCAGCAAACCCTCAAGCTGAACTTTCTGCCCGAGAAACCTACCCTGGGGACAGCCTGCTGGGGATCTAAGGACTCATATTTTAAGGCTTTTGGGCACAAAGACCATACTATATAAGGGTTTTGGGCTATTTCGATCCCCAGGGCAAGAAACTCCATCGGAAGCTGTAGGGCCTTCAGCCAACTGCTGAGAAGTCTCGCCAAATGTTGATACAAGAAAACCTAAGCCCTTAACCTCAAGCCCTTCAACCCTAAACCCCTTTTGACATGTAGATCCCTTTGGAGGAACCCTTATAGATCCCCTTTAAAGGAACGCTACACCCGAAAGAAGCAAAGGCAGACTATGAAGACGGCTACGAATGATGAAGAGCTGGCCTTCAAGCAGCGCCCGGGTGTCTATAGGGGCGTTAGGGCTTCTTTTAACAAGGGATCCTATAAAGGTTCCTTAAAGGGATCCATAAGGGTTTAGGGGTTTTTGGTTTGAGGTTTTTGGGTTTAGGGGTTTACGTTTGAGGCCATCTGGATTTAGGGTTTCGGGTTTAGGGGACTAGGGTTTAGGGATTTTTGGCTTGCGCCGTTCCGATCGTGCGCGCCTGCTATTCCCTAAACGGTGCATGTGCCCATGTAGTAGATACATGGGCTCTACAGCAGTCTGCATATAGTTTGTTATTCTTGTTAGATGGGTACATGGACCATGAGGGATTGGTAGGCGAGACGCAGGAACTCTTGGTTCATTCGAGTATTGCCATAGTAACGGGCTTTTCAAAATGACTGAGTGCGGAACTACGACCCACACCCTCAGCCCGAATGTAGGTACCCAGAGGTCCCAGTTCCTTTTTGGGATTACCTTATAGGATTCTATATATGAACCCCAAAAAGGAACTACTTTGGGGCCTTTGGGTAAGCTTGTGGAAGGCATAGAGGCAGGTCGCTTCTGCGCGATCTTACTCCCTAAGGGTCCATGTCGGTTTAGGATTTAGGGTTTAGGGCAAATAATATCTACTTTGGCCCTAAAGTACCTATAGGTACATTGGGGTCAAAGTATATACTGTTTGTGTACATGGAATGTGAGGGACTGCCAAAGCTGCCGCCGAAAGCCTTGCGCTGTTTTCGGTTTACCCGAGACCGCAATCCCAAAGCCCTTAGAATACGCCCTAATCCTAAAAACCTAATCCCAAAACTCAATACCCTACTCCCAAGACCCGAAGCTCTGACCTTGAGGCTGGGTTTAAGGCTTCAGACTTGTTTCAGGGCTTGAACCTGAGCCGAAAGAGCTTGAACCCTCGACCCTGCAGCGAGTCGGAGCCCGAGATCAAGTTTAGGGTTTTTCTCTTTGCTCCTTCAGGGTTTTTTGCAAGGAGACAGAGCCTTGAGTTTTAGAGGACTTTGGGCGTAACCGGTGTCAGACCGATGTTCTAGGAATTGACCTTCAGACTTCTAGTATACAAACGATAGGTACCGTCAGGGCCCAAGATTACAAATGGTACCTACTTTAGTGCTATTTTGAGTCTTAGGATGTAGAATCATCCGCAAACAGCCAAAATGTGTTATTTCGGTTCGCTATGAGTGGCTAAGCTTCTTTGTATACTCCCGGCCGTGCCCTGCTTTCCTGTTGCCTGACGGTTTAGGGTTTAGGTTTTAGGGAGACGACGTTTGATTTAGACGCTGCTCACTGAACCCAGGAAGGAAAGAGATACGGCCATGTATACAAGACGCTCGCCTGGCACCACTGGGTAATGCACTACTACTATTGCCAATACCATACTGTTGTAAGTACAAGTATCATTTCTAGCTACCTGAACCTAATGCCTGTGTCTGTTACAATTACAACTTGCTGTTTGCCTCGTCAGGCTTGAGGCTTGTCGATCGCAGCGTCGTAACTGTGTAGTTTGTCGTCTTAGTGAGAAAGAGAGCAGGTGAGTGTGCGGTTGTGTGTGTGTGTGAGAGCGAAGTTGTTTGCTTGCATCCTGGTTTGTTTGTGTGTGTGTGTGTGCGTGTGTGTTGCCACTGCGTCTGTGACTCTGTGACCTGAAGCAAACTCAGATTTCAGGGTTTAGTTTTCTTGATCGTTTTGGGTGGTGAGGCTTGACATTGTCCATGTTTCTGCAGCTTTAAGTCTTTAGGTCTCAGGGATACAGCTCCGGGTGATTTCTATTGATCCTTGTTGGGCCTCGGAACTTGAATTTGTCGACGTTGAAGGGTAGGGGGCGGCGGAGGTTTTTGAAGCTGTGGCATTGAAGCCCTGGTGTAACATGCAAGCGTGACTGACTGGCAATATTAGTCCTTGGAATCCACTCAGTTTGCGAGGGTCTGGATTGGGGGGCTTCTGGCAGCCGAAGATGGGAAGGTCTGCAATGGTTGGCGGTACCAATCTAGACCCTAGCAGGAAGACCAATCTAGACCTTCTCCATGTGGCAGCATCTTGTCACATGTTGTGCATGTTGCATCATGTTGCATTATCCTGTCGCAGGAGGCTGAGAAGGTACCATTTGATAAAAGGTAGAGACTGTGTTGTTCATTAGGTTTGCCATACAGTATCTTCCGACGGACATGGGTGTGGCATTCCATGATTCCATTTAAACTCGTCAACATCCGACGCAGGGTCTGTATAGGGCGAGGGTCTGAAAAGGGTCGTGTAACCCCTACGCAGCCAACCAGATTAGACCCCGGAAAAGGTCTATTATGGTGGTTGCCAATAGACCCCTCTACAAACTGAGGGGATTCCTTGGAGCTCTACAGCTATGCTACAGTATACCCAAAGGCGCTTTTCTTAACCTCAAATAGCCTACCTTTTTTAAGGATTCTTTTCAAGAAATCATGTCAGGCACCCTAAACGGGTAGGTCATTTGGTGTCCAGGTAAGGCCCACTATGATCGTTATGGCTTGTCTGCGAGTTTCCAAAAAATGAGGGCCCCTATTATAGTGACCTAAACATTAGGATCCTTATTATAAGGACCCCAAAATAAGGAAATTACCCGCAATTTTCGGAAACTCCCATCTATGATGCAGAGATGAAAAGCACGGATCAAACCCTCAGGCTCCGCAGTTTCCGGTTTATGCCAATACACGAACCTAAAGGAGAAGCCGATTGCTTCTAAGTTCAGCTCCCCCAAAGCAGTACGACAAGGTTTAGGGTTTATGGTTCGTATGAAAATATGAACCTTCTAAAGTCTCCTACTTGCCCGGAATCGGAGCCACGCAGATCCTCATCAGGCCCTTACATTAACCAAACCCGCCAAGAAAGCCCCAAAGCAAGTTGGTTCAGGTTGGGCCTAAGCACTGCCTAAACCGTATAACATCTACATTTGCATTTCCAAGGACCTGTATAAGCAAGTCATTTTCAACGAGCCCTAAACAGGTAGGTTGTTCAGGACTCAGGTACTCCATCCCCAACAACCCTTATCCCCAAACTATTGTTCCGGAGTAGATGACTCCGCTAGAGACCCAAATTTACATGCCCGATGCGTTGGCTCTTCAGTCCAGCAGAACCAGCATGAAGACGTAATATGGTGTCAGAAGAATCAGTTGCATTTGCCCACCCATGTGTACTAGAACAGAACCCCTAAGAAATGACTCTTATTATCAAGGCCCCCTCGTGCGAAACCCGGTAAAAACTCAAACCGGCCTGTTCGAACGTTGCTCTTCTTACCACGCCAGAAACCATCCCGAACCTTAAGCCTTTCAACCCGAAGCCCTAAGCCCTGAGCCTGGACTTTCCTCCGGGATCCGAAATCCGATGCCTAAGGAAAGGTGAAGAAGGTTTTCGCAACAATGGACAAGAGTGGTGATGGAGCGCTTAACATGGAGGACGGTGAAACCCTATGAAAACCCATATGAATCCAAAAACCCCTAAAACCCTTATAATTAGATCCCTTTACAGGAACCCTTCTAAGATCCCTTAAAAGACGCTAAAACTCTTCACCCTAAACCCTATACCCCAAAACCTTATAGATCCCTATTTAAAGGGACCCTTATTAGCCGTTTAGGATCCCTTAAAAAAGACCTTAAAAACCTTCAACAAATCCCTTAAAAAAGACCTTAAAGACCCTAAACATCGCAGAGCCCGCGAACGAACGGAGAGGAGTTTGCCAAGCTCGTGAAGTCGCCCAAGCTGAAGCTCCTCGGTGCTGTGCAAAAAGGAGCGGCTTAAGGGTTCCTTTACAGGTATCCTATAAGGGTTCCTTTAAAGGGATCCTATGAGGGTTCCTTTAAAGGCTTCCTATAAAGGTTTAGGGTAGAGCGTTGAGAGTTTGGGGATGTTTGGGGTTTAGGTTTTACGGTACAAGGGGTTTAGGCTTAAGGCTTAGGGTTTAAGTTTTAGGGTTTGGGGATGTTTGGGGTTCAGGGTTTGGGGTTTAGGGTTGCCTTTAAACGCGACATGTGTCGGGATCTAGAGGGGCCTTGGCCCCCGTAGACCCTGACGCCTAACTATGTATAGGGCCTTAGAAGGGCTAGGAAGCTGTAGAGAACTTTTATGGGTTTGTAGAAGAATTGAAACAGGGTTTCAAGGTTTTGCGAGGGTGTGTGAAGTTTGGTTTTAAGAACAAGGCTCAAGGTTTTGTAAAAAGGTTCTTGACATTCCATAAACGCTCAATGGGAGTCGCTTAGAGTTAGTGGGCCTTTGTTGCGGGGTTTGTGTACATGAAGTAGCCTACACACGACAAGTGGTTCATACTTGTACAATAGAGTACAATAGAGCTGCCACGGAAAACAAGATGCTTTGTCTCACACTGCAGTTCAATAAAACATCCTAACTCAGTATTAGACATAGGTGTATATAGCTGCATGCGTAACCACACGCATGCATGCACACGTACGTGCGTACATACATAAACACAAACACAAGAAAACATACTTAATTACATACATATACTGTAGTGTGTTATTTTCTGGAGTTATATATATACACACGGACTTGTACAAGTACACAGGTACACAGAGATACATACGGTCCACATACGGACGCACACACACTTTCATACATGCACACATACAAAAGCAGGTATTCAAGACATAGTTACACATGGTCAACTTCACGCCCCCACACGCATCGTCATTGTAAAGGCATGCAGCGGCATACATACCTACATGCATACATGCAGGCATACATGCATGCATGCATGCATAGGTACATACGTATAATTCTACAGACAGATATTCAATGGCACAAACATGCACACACACACACACTTTCTCTAGGTACATACAAACACACATACATAAACAGGTACATACTTACACAGGTATGAGTACAACCCGACACAAAGTCTCACACACACACACACACACCTACATTGCAGTAGTAGTACATAGATACATAGGTGCATACCTACATGACTACATACCTACATGCCTGCATACATACATGCATTCGTAAATACTTACGGATGTTCAATGGACACACGCGGACGCATACACACGTCGTGCATACGCACGTATGTACAACTGCACGCATGTATGTATATACGTATGTGCGCAGGTGCCTAGTAGCTATGTGCTTGAGATGTGCCGTTGGTTGTGGCTTGTTTTCAGGTTTGAGGGCTTGGGGTTAAGGGGCTCAGGGGTTTTGGATCATGCAGGCCATGTTTGCTAAGGGGTGCCGGGTTCAGGGCTTCCTGCTTTTTTTTGGGTTGGTACTGTAGGCAAGATGCCTCGATGCGAGCGTGGGTTGGCTCTGTTGTTGTTGCCTGTTGAATACTGCTATACACACCTGCTTTGCAGTGTTTGCATGGCCTCTAACGGTTCGGTGACCGTCTGTCTAAACTTGCTCGGCTTATTGTTTGGTTTTCGCAGATAGACTTTTCAAGTGTAATTTGCGGGGATGTTGTGGTTTAAGGCATTGCAATTTGGTTCTTGCTTGACTCAGCCAGCTCTTGGGGCCGTACCAGGTTTAACATCATTATGAGTTTTTCCGTTTGCACATATGCAGTATACTGTATGCATAAGCGTGTATCTCGCACCGTGCCCTAGTATCAGAAGCTGCACTCGCTGGCTGCATTCATAGTTAGAGTCAGGTAAAACCATTACTACGCCCTCACTAGTTGCAATTCGAGAAAAAGCAGCTGAAGTCTGCTCGCGTTTGGTTAAAGTCGGTTCGTATGAGAAACATCATGACATCATGACCGCCTACTGACTCAGACTGCTCAGGTTCTGGATGAGCCAGTTAGAGCTGGAGTATCACGACCTCATGAGCCTTTTTGAGTGCCCGAGCTGGATGGTTTGGGTATACGATGTACTCTAGTCTTACAGCCCTGGATATGGGCAAATCACTGTGGACCTCTTCGGCGTGTGTTTTTTAAACTATCATCTTTTTGCTTTGATGGAACGATTAGCAGCGGTGCGCCAGCTGGACGCGTGGGAAACACCCTAATATAGGGGTCTCAATCATTACCAATGCTATTGCGGAGGTTCCATACTATGCTGATAGTATAGTACACCCCCCAAAACCTATTCTAAGTCTTATCAAGGCCCCGACATTTGACCGTTCGGGGCTGCAAGGCAGCTGCTCCACCCGAACGAAGAGCCTTGAACCCAAGGTTCCTACAGAACCGGCGTAAACTCTTGAGTCAAGAAACCCTTGTCATCCTACAGCCCTCAGCCGGTTCAGGGTTTGGGGTTGGGGTTTAGGGTCTCTTAAACCTAGTATTTAGGAGTTCAGGATCACTTAGGGTTTAGGGCCAATGATAGACAATCGAACTGTAAAGGCCGCAGTCTTAGTTTTAGCCTGTCACATGTAGCTATGCTCCGGCTCTGTGCCACTACATCTGCAGCACCAGCCAACCCCTAAACCCTAACCCCTAACCTCTAAACCCTTTCCCCTTAAACCCCAAAACCCTAAACCCAAGAGGCCTGAGGCTCCCATGCTAAACCTAAGTTCCAGATGAGAGATGCTGTCGGTGCTTTCACAACGGTTTAGGGTTTGTGGTTTAGCTCTGGTTTAGGGTTAAGTCTAGGGTTTTGGGGGCTAGTCCGATAACATGCCAAAGGCTTTCCCTGAGGGTGCATATGTAAGGGTACCAAAAGGGTTCCTCAGAGGCTTTTACCAGGGCTCCAGGTACCTCTAGGTTCTGCTCCAGGGCGCAATGAAGATTTATCAGGGCTTGAGGCATTAATGGTCCATACTTTGACTCAGAGGTGCCTGTGTCAGAGACCCTTTAATGACGTCTACCCATAGGCGTCATAGTAGCTCCTGTTTTGGGATTACTTTATAGGGTTCTAAATATGAACCCCAGAAAGGAGCTACTATGCAGCCTATGGGTACTGTATCGGTCATGCACTCTCTGAGCTTGGATATGGCAAGATCCAGGTGGAGTCATGCTCGGCTCAGATGCAGCTTGAACCCCCTGAAGTATAGCAGCGTCGTAGGCCTTAGCTAAGACCAAAATTCTTAATTCAATGGCATCAACTTTCGCTGCCTTATAAGGCTGCACACTAACCCCTTTTAGTTTAGGTTCGGTTTCTGGGTCAGGGTTTGAATCAGTTGTTGCGTGGCCCAGGTTCTTGGACAATGGAGATGGTCAAATCACTCTCACAGAGCCTTGGCAGCCTGTTGTGTTTGTGTTTAGGGTTTGGGGTTTCGGGTTTAGGAAGCGGGGGACAGAGGGGGGCTCTTGCTGTAACCGGGCTGCTGGACAACGAGGCCTGCTGCAAAACGGGTTTAGGGTTTAGGGTTGTGTCCGCAGATGTGCATATACAGAAGACTTCAAAAGACTCTCAAGCAGCTAGCGCCACCCAACCCAATCCAACATTGTACTGAACATCTAGCGATGGAAGATCTGCAGATTGACGGACTGCAGCCCTAAACTTTGGAACCCAAGACCTTAAAGAACATACGCCCTGAATTCAGAGCCTTGAAGCGCCAATTTTCACCCAGAACCCTGAACACCCTCGGCCAAAAAGCAAATAAAGTGGTCGAAATAATCAGCATGAGTATCCCCTCACACTGGTTGTATATTTACACCATGGTACATGCCTTAGCCCCATTCTGGTGATTCAGGCCAACATATTAAGCCCTTGTGAAGGCAAGACACAATTCCTTCCAGCCCGAACAACACCTCTACTAGGTAGGGCTTTGGGGCATTTTACATCTGCTCTTATTGGGCTTAAGAGGATCTTACTTACTAATATTTCTCCAAGGCTTTAAAAGCACCTGCTAGCATAGCGCCCGTCCAATCATTCAGCACCTTAATGTCCCTCTCAAGTCCCTTACCCCCTGGACGGCAAGTTCAAACACCCCCCCTGGTCGCCGCAATTTCGTCGCCAGAGCGGCCAGTTAGAACCCAAAACGGCGCCAAAGGAAGTCAGAACCCTTCTGCTTCAACAGCTGGGTCTGATGGGTTTTGGAGCTTACTCCAGAATTTTCATTAATTCGACGGCTGACGGCCCGCCAACGGCGGGAAAGTTAGAATCCACCTCGTACCGCCCTGTATGCAGTGCATAATTGTATGTATATATATATATATATATATACACACACACACACGCCACACTACGGCGCCATACCACCTCGCCCCACACCGCATCGTCCCGGGCCCCCCCGTACCACCCCGCGCCTCGCCGTAGCCGCCCTGGCGGTGACCGACAACCCTAAATCCGAAACCTATTTAGAGGTTCATGGGACGTAGTAAGTAGGGTTGTAATTTAGGTAACTCTACCTACAAGTATTTATATTCCCAGTTAGGGTACTTATACCTGTACTTACTAAGTCCCATGATTCTCCAAGTGTACAAGAAAACGCAAGAGCCGCAAACCATTCAACCCGGCACGTTTCGACACTCTAGCCACCTTATATAATTGCCGACACATTTCATGCACCAGTGGTCGCGAGCTCCCGGCAAAAAAAAGTGCCATAGGACTTATGAAACATACACTTTTGCGTTGTTTTACTAGAGTTCTGACGGTTACCGCAACTGAGAAATCTATACCCGTGTAGCTGCCTGACCATGAACCCTAGACCCCAAGCCCTAGACCATGTTCTCGACGAGTGGGATGCTATGCAGCTCTTCCTGTGGCGCCAAACCCTACAAAATAGTAGGTTGTGACCCCATAATTAGAGGGTCTAACCCTTAAAGCGGTAGGGCTTTGGATCCACGGCTTTGGTTTGTCAAAAGTTCAAAGTGCCCACACTCTCTACCAAAGCAGAGATCGGAACAGTTAAGACTTGCAGATGGTTCCTTTCTAGTTCATATATGGCACTATAGTCTGCTATAAGCTTCAATGGAGCTTAAAATCCTTCAACCCCTATAAAATTGTAAACCCGTTGAACCCCAACTTAAACCCTAACCCCCCTAAACCCTAAATCTCTAAAACACCCCAAGCCCTAAACCCTTATAGATCCCATTCAAGG
The DNA here is from genome assembly GCA_905221615.1 of Symbiodinium sp. CCMP2592. Lineage (NCBI taxonomy): Eukaryota > Dinophyceae > Suessiales > Symbiodiniaceae > Symbiodinium > Symbiodinium sp. CCMP2592. The sequence continues at coordinate 665,469 of CAJNDT010002101.1, forward strand.
AACCTGTATAGGATCCTTTAAAAAAGCCCGTAATCGAAAGGAAGGGACATAGGGACAGGATCGTCGGCCTTTGCATTCTCGCCCGACTCAGGAGTTCATCGAAGGAGCGGCGCGTCTGCGAGGAAGCGCAAAGGCCGTTCGTCCGTGTTCTTCGGGGGGGCGGGGGGGGGGGGGGGGGGGGGGTGGATTCTAGAAATTTGGGTTTTGGGTTTAAGGTTCAGGGTTTATAGGGATGATTGCGGTTATAAAGGTCCAAGGTTTATAGGGATGTTTAGGGTTCAAGATTCCGCGTTTTCAGGGATGTTTAGGGCTTGTGTAAGGTTCAGGGTCTATAGGCACTTCAGAGACACTTCGTTCAAGGAATGGGTTCTAGGGATGTTTAGGGCCTATAAGGTTCAGGGTTTAGGGTGACGTATTGGTGTTTCCGGTACAGGGTTCTACATCTTGATTTCCTTGCGGATTCCTTCGCGACTCTGAGGATGTCGGACTAGCTGCAGTTGTTACAGAGGTATTCTTGGATTCTGCAAAGGTGTTACAAAGGGTCTTTTATAGGGGCTGCCTGTGGATCCAAAAACCTACCGTTTTAAGGGTCAGACCCTTTAATCAAGGGGTCATAACCTACTATTTTGTAGGGTTTGGTTCTCGGGATGGGGTTCTCAAGATCTTGCAACCCACCCCCTAATCCCTAATAAACCCTAAACCGATCTGGAGATCCAGTTCTTGGGACAGAATATAGTAATTATAGTAATAGCAACTATACCGGATGCGTGATCCAGCTGCCATGATTGGCTCCTTTCATCGCTGCCTCCCTGAATCAGGAGTGGCAGACGGGAAAGGAAAGGGCAAATCGATGGGGACTCGTTTTGCACTACCGATCCTGTTTGGTGGTATCAGCATCACGGACCTTTTGCTGATCAAGAGCGCCCTCAGTACTCTGCTGGATACAAAGACTTTGCCGAATATCCCAAAGGGAACATTTTCTGAAGGTGCTTCTGGCAACTGTGAGGTTGCCCTCCATGAGGCTCATAACGAGATGGATTTGGCCACCTACAACATCGCCCTTTTGAAGGAAGTCACGAACTCTCATAGCGGGTCACTTTTCTGTTGTTGGTTGCCTGTCGTCAGAGAGCCTTAGGTGGAGTTGTGGGCATGAAGTCGCATATACTTCATGCGAGGGCCTTCCGCGGCCAGTGCGATAAGTGTGTTTAGTTGCGAAGTTCGGATTGTACCTAATGTCTCCATTGTAGTTCTTTTTGGGGGATACCTTATGGGATCCTTAATTTATTATTGGTTAAACCAAAAAAAGGAACTACAATGGAGACTATAGGTAGTTTGTGGATGGATGGGTCCTTTTTGGAGTTTGATGAGTGGGGATAACCTGCTGGTCCAGCCTGGTCTCACGTCAGTACCTGGTTGCTGGAACCCGTGCCTGCACTGTGCGAGTGTGCGAGTCGAAACCGTGTAGTGCTAGAGATGTTATTTTTGAACTGTGTTTTCGGTGGTTTTAGGGGAGTGGTGCTTGAGGTTCGGAAAATGCCTGCGACGGTCTACCCGGGTTTCATATAATTTCTCTCCAGGGCTGTACATGGTCTGCCAGGGCTTCTACAAGGATTGAGTTCCTGTTTTATACTCAGAGGTCAGGCTGTGGGACTGAGTACCGTTCTCTGGCAAGTCGCCAACAATCTTGGCTGCCACGTTTTCAGAGGGTTTCCCTGAAGCACGTTCCTTCACTGTTTCCAGGCCTTATGTATGAAACTGAACTCTCGCATAAATGCAGAGACTTCAACAAGTCTCCTGGAACGTGTGAGGTGCAGCACAATTTCCCGCCTCACAAAAGCACCACAACACCTGTCAACACAGACATAATATCAAGATCTCAAGGACAGTATGGTACAGCAACAAAAGTTCATTCGGCAGGTGGATATGCTCTTCCGATTCTTCAGCCGTAGACCGTAAATCCTAAACACCCAGACCATCCGATTGTGAGCTCACGCCTTCATGGCCCTTGGGCGGCGCGTGAGCCTTTATGAGGAGTTTCACTACCACTGCTGCTGCACTTGCTCTTAGGGGTACTTGGAACTGTTCTTTTTTAACCTTTGTTTCCTTAAAACCCTAACAAGTAATGTTTTTGCTAGACGTCTAAGTTCAGTCTAGTGCCAACTACTGCTATTGCTGACGACGGGACATGGACAGTTTGGATGCCTCAGAGCCGGTGACTGGGTGAGTGAGCTCCTGCTACTGCTAGCACTACTACTACTACGACTATTACTACGACGACGACTACTACTACTTCTACTACTACTACTACTACTACTACCACTACTACTACTGCCACTGCTGCGGGTATCGCTTCCACTGCCACTGCGACTGTTTTCGAATCTGCTACTGCTAAAAATCGTGATCCGCACAAGAAGCTTTGACGGCTTAGAGTTTACCTTGACACCGAATAACCTACCTTTTTTAGGACTTATAAAAAGAAGTCATACTGGGGAACCCTGACAGGTCGGTTATGTGGGGTCCAGGTAGGGGTTCAGCACCTGTTAAGTCCCATGCCGCCAACGCCGTATCCTCTGAGCGCAGCGCAGGCTTTGGACGTCTGGCGGCTGGAAACCAAAGTGGAGGTCAGCAAATTTTCCTGATGTCTGAGTGTATGATGTGGGTAGCTCTCTAATATCAGAGTCCCATTTAGGCCCCCAAAAGAGTAATTACGGCACCTGCATAAAAAATACTCTAAAAGAGACCCTTGTTTAGAGAACTACCCATGTATCATCAGGGCCATTGCACGTCATGTATGCTTCCCTAAACCCTTAACCCGATGATACCCTTGTGGCTTATCGTGAACGCCAGGTTCTCTTCGAAGAAGTGGTCGGCATGCTGCGCAAGGCGACGATAGGGTGTATCGGTACCCGTTTGGGGGCTCTAAAGTTTAGGGTTTAGGGCTTCAGCCTGCGGTTACAAGTCTTGGGGAAATTTTGTGATTGCGCTTTGAGCACGAGATTAATGATGAAACAGTTCTAACAGACTTTCGAAGCACAAGGGAAAGACACACACACACACAAACACACACACACACAGACAAACACATATATATATATATATGCCCACACACACACACACATGTCCTTCACAAATCTGCGGCGGGTGGTTTAGGGTTTAGGGATTCCCTCAAAAAGCCATTAGGGAGTTGCCGATTCGTCAACCACATGCCTACACCTCATTCAAGAACTGCCTTTGTGGCAGACAGCAAGGACTTGTCCGACAATCTGAGAGCTTTGATGATGAAAGCCCCAGGCATAAGAGACTGCAAGTAGATGCATCGTGCATCATGTTACCTGCTCGCAACAGGCTTGGGAACCCGTGTTGAAAGTTTAGGTTAAGTAGTCAGAGTATAAGATACCCTTCAAGTTCGCTTCTAACTGTTTTGGGCACTGTGGCAAACCCTAAACCCTCAAGCCCTGAATACTACATCGCAAATTAAAACTGTGCAACAAACTAAGAATCTCAGCAACATACGGTAACATGGTTCATATTACTTATTACTGGTTTAGCTGAGTGATACAGTATAAAGGCCACCAGTCAGTTAAGGCCTAAACCCCAAAAGCCGTACACCTAGTTAAGCCCTAAACTGATTGATGTAGTAATCAGAAAGCACCCAGCTGAAACAAACCAAACCCTAGAAACCTTGAAACCGCACACTCACCTAATCCCTAAACTGATTGAGATATCGTCATGGAACACACCCAACTAAACCAAACTGGACCCTCTCTAAACAGCACACCCAGTTAAACCCTAAAACTGACTGATATAAGAATAGCACACACCCCCAATTAAAACAAACTACCCATAGGCCCCAAAGTAGTTCCTTGTTGGGATTCATATATAGAATCCTATAAGGTAGTCCCAAAAAGGAACTACTTTGGGGCCCATGGGTAACCCAAAAACCGTAAAGAGGTCCAGAGCGCCTCTGAGAATGGCTCAGAGTGCGGCTCCCACATCGGAGATGTCTTTGCAAGCTCGCGGTACGCGTGCGCACCTCAGGAACCCTTCAGGGGGTTTAGGGCTTAGGGGTTGCTGCGAACGGCTTCCAGGGTCCAACTTCCGGGCCCTGTTGCAAAAGGGGTGTAGGGTTTAGCGGTTTGAGGGTTTGGGGTTTAGGGGAGTTTAAGGAGCTATTCTTGCAGGAAGCTTATTATTGGGTCCTTAAGGGGTCTAGGGCCCTGACTAAAAGGTTCTTGGAAGCGTAGGGGATGACGGAGCCTTACTACTAACCCACAAGGTTCTGTGCTGAGAGGGGCGCTCCGAATATCTAGGATTTGAGGATTTCAGGCGGTTTTCATGGTGAACTCAGGGCTTGGGAGGCTACTAGGGGCCTGACCAGTAGGTGGGAGTGTTGTTTGCACCTGCGTGCAAATTTTCGTCTGAAGCCTTCTTCAGACTCTGCTTTGTCACCAAGGTGGGAACACGAATCTCGTTTCGCACGTTGGATTACCCATAGGAATGTGGCGCTTGCTTCTGAGGTTGCCTGTACTGCTGAGTTAACCTTCTTTGAAGGTTTAGGGATTTGACAGTCTTGGCAGGTACTGCAACTTACTTCCCTAGACCCTATATACCTGCCCCGAAAACGTCGGAGTGAATCAGCTGAGGCCAAGGAGTATTTAGAACAGATGCCAGGTAGCCAAATAAGGGTACTGTGGTTGAGGTCCGCTTGAGTTCTACAGCCTCGACTTGGCCTTAATGTGGCTGGCCGACCTCGATTTCCAGGATATCTTGTGGTTTCGCGTTTCAGGTGGTAGGACGACTGTTTTGCTGCCACTGCTTCTTGTTCCTTCGTTGTTGCAGCTCTGCTGTCGCTGTTGCTGCGGCTGCCGCTGCTACTGCTGCCGCTGCTACTGCTGCTGGTCCTGCTGCTGCTGCTGCTGCTGCTGTTGCTGTGGTTGTTGCTGTTGCTGATTTTGCTCTTGCTGTCGTTGTGCCACTACAAGGCGCGGTTGCGGTGCCTTGTTTCATGCTTTTGAAAACCTCCCTTACACGAGAAATCGTAAACGCTAGTCCCGGATTCTCGATTCTGCTCTGCAGAAGCCTTAGCTCGCCCAGGCATATAAAGATGACCACTGGAGTCACTGGAAGGTGAAGTGGCACAACCCGAACCCGCGCTTTCGCAGCACAACCGAGATGCACCCTGAATCCAACAGGCGAAAGCATATAGCCAGCATTCATCAAATGCCTCAGAATCCCTTTCCCGCTTCTTGATTTAATTCTTCCCGCCTAAATATTTAAAATGCGGAGCTCGTTGTATCAGAGGAGATCGGCTTCGGCTGCAGAAACTTAGGAGGTCGGAGGCTGTGAGAACCCCCAAACTGCGGATTAACCTTGTACATTTGACGCATGAGGTCCAGACTAGACTCTTGCAAGCTTCAGTACTGCTCACTAAAACTACTCCTAACGGCCTAGGGGTTCCTTAAAAGGGGTCCTTAAAGGGATCTATAAGGGTTCTATAAGGGAATATGGGTTAAATTACAGGGTCCACTGATCCCACCAGTCTCTTCTCCTGGTTCGCAACAATACCAAGTGACAGTACTGGTCCTGTCAAACCCAACACGATCGTGCATGGCCCGGAGATCAATGTCCTCCGGTTTCATGTATGGCCCCGGACGCGGAGAATCCGTCTTGGAGCCATTCTTTTGCATGAAGAGTCATCGCATACCCCGTGTGAAGGGAGTATTATTCTTCGGGGATCCTGGTTACCCTACCTTCTCTGAAGACGTGACTGTGCAACCGCAAGTACCCGCCTGTCGTTTGTTCCCTCATGCTCCCGGGGTGGTTCGACACTTTAGGCTTTAGGGTTTAGGGTCTGTGTCCTGCAACCGGGCTTGACGTTTCGAATGCCTGGGAGAGAGAGAGAGAGAGAGAGAGAGAGAGAGAGAGGGTTTAGGGTTTGGTAAACTACAGTCTTAGCTTAAACTGGTTCCGATCTTGGGTGCTTGCTAGACACAAACCCGAAGCCCTCAAACAACAAGATCCCCAAGCAAACTATAAAGCCCTAAACCCGAGCACCAGCAGTCCCGAACTAAGACCATAAGCCCTGAAGCACTAAATCCTAAACCTTACGGGTACTTAGACATATTTTAATCCCTGAGAAACAGCTAAAATTATAAGTGTTGCTACGGTTCTAAGTTCAGTATAGAAGCCTTTCACAGACAGACGATGAAAGATCCCAACGAGGCTCGGTTGTGCGTGCACTCTCATCCTATGGAGCGTGTTTTTTGAAAGCCCGTTGCATTCTGAGGACCTCAGGCTGAGATCGCGGGCTTGGTTTTAGGCTTTAGAAAGATTACGGCCATCAGGGGGTTTGGGGTTTTCGGGTGTGGGGTTTTTGCTTGAAAGTTTAGCATTCGAGGCACCAGGAACGGGTTGAAACATAACCGTTCACGGTTGTTGCGTCCGCCCGACATGCCGAGCAGCTCCATGCTCCGAGCTTGTTGCCCTGAACCCTAAACCCCCTGACCCCTAGGGTTGATGATATAATATATAAATCCTGCATGACCCATAATAAGGAATATACCATAACTCCCATAGTTTAGGGTTCTTAAGGTAATGCAGGATTTATATCATCAACAGTAACCCTAAACCTCTCTGAGGAGGCTTCTTGGAGCCCCAAGGCGCTGGCATTCACGGGACTCAGAAGCCCTGTGCCGAGTCATTGGGTTTCCGGTGTAAGGTTAAGTTTAAAGCCTATCCCTAAGGCTCAAAGTAGCCCAAAAGCCTTATACAGTATGGTCTTTGGGCCCAAAAGCCTCAAAATGTGAGTCCTTAGAGCCTCAGGGTATGTCACGACCTGAACTCTTCACTACTCTCTCTTCGCTGCAATAAGCCTTGACACAAACTCTGAACACTGGAGCGACTGGCCACTCGTGTGCAAATCAATAAACAGAGGTCTCTGTGTGTGTGTGCGTCCTTTTTTGTTAAGTTTTTCCTAGCATGAACCTCTTTCCAACTCGGTGTCTTACAGTATATTGAAGCGGTGCTAGAGATATGCTTAAGATCAACATCCAGAGGGTGAGGTTGGTGACGATGATAGCAGTATCGTGTGGAGAAGGAAGGAGTTTCCAGATAATAAGGGGTTCCCAATTCGTAACCGCATTCACTTATCATACCCCCTCTGCAACTATGCAATAACACAGTCCAAAACCCTATCCTAATTCTGCTGGTCCCTTTCTTTGGCTTAACAATGTCCATGTAAGGAGCAGGGACCAGGCCACAATCAGCCGTGGGGCGAACGGGGTTTCATAAGTTTAAGGTTCAGACGCACTAGAGGGCATTTTCAACCGGAGATTTGGGGAACACCGTTTGAAGTTATGTGTTCAGGGATGACGCTTTGCGTCCGACGCCTTGCCTGGAGCAGGCATCAGCCAAGACTCGTCCTCAAATCATGTCATCACCCGCCGAACCCCAAAGGGGTGATGGCGGAAGCAGTTTCTCTGGCAGTGGCTATTCCCGAAAGCTGCCATTTAGTACTTGTCCAGTCGAAATAGCCCTGTTGTGCTGGATAGCAAAAGTCGTATTCAGGAGAAGTAGAACTGTGAAAATAGCGAAAGTTTTTTGCCGGTGCTTGCAGTCAAGGTGTATATTTGTCAGTGCAAGATGCTGGTCTTTGATTTGAATTCGGTGAAGCGGTTTGGGCTTTGTTTAAGACTTCGGGTTTGGGTTTATAGGCTTTACAACTTCGCATTTTGACAGTTTGGAGTTTACAGAGTAATATATAGGGGCCAAAATAAAAACCTGTACTATTATGAGGGCTCTTTATTCTAATTTTATAATCGGCCGCAACAGGCTATTCTAATTATTAAGGCTCCTATATTGGCTCCTTACAAAAGCCCTGAAAGTAGCCCAGATAGACCCCTTTAAAGGAACCCTGTTCTAATTATTAAGGCCCCTATAGTATGTGTTCTTAGGTTGAGGTGGTTTTGGGGCAGCCTTGACTTGAGCCCTTGACTTCCCCAACCCTTGAGCCCAGAGCTCCAAATTCCCGAAAGTTGTTTTTCAAACCTTGGGGTACCTCAGGGTTCCTTTGAAGGGTTAATTACTACAATGGTACCATAAGGGTTCCTGTAAAGGGCTCTATAAGGGTTTAGGGTGAACATATCTACCCATAGGCTCCATAGTAGTTCCTTTATGGGATTACTTTGTAGGATTCTAAACATGAACCCCCGAAAGGGATCTACTATGGAGTCTATCAGGTTTTTGCAGCTATGAAAGTACCCATTAGGAGGAAACCTACGAAAGACGAACAAGCTCCAACCAGACACACACACACAGACACACACACACACACACACACACAGACACACACACACACACACACACACACACACACACACTCGTTCACGCAAACCAATGCTAAAAGCCTTGCAATGAGCATCGTGAGCCTTTTTATCTCAATTCCCTTTGTCAAACCCTCTGTACAACCAGCACAACTACACTCTATTGTACCTTACATACCCACTATTAAGGACCATAAGGGCTCTATTAAAGGGTACTTGGGGGGTGCGGGAACCCCGGTCGTGAAAAGAGCAGGTCCTAGGAGAAATGCTGTTCTGGGGGGACTGCCGCCAGAGCAAACGGTCTGCGTAACACCCTAATCCTGAACTGAGAAAGGTAGCCTGACACTACTACGACATGTACATGTCATTTTAGTCTGGGTCATGCCGCGTTTAAGCGGTACATAGCATACTGTAGCTGGGTCTGAAACCATGAATACGAAGACCCTTCAGAGACTTCCTGGAAGCAGGGACATAAATGCTACCCGAGGCATTTTCAAGCACAAAGCCCTGGAACTAATGCCCTGAATGCCCTTCAAACGTGAAGCCCTATAAATCTTCGTCCCAAAGAGCCTTAAGCAAAAAACGCGTTAAACCCTATTCTCCGAAACCCTCAACCATGGACCCTAAACCTTTGGTCCCGAAAAGCCTTCAAGCTATGCGAAACATTCTAAAAATTAGAAACAGCCAAAGCCGAAACCGAGCCCAATGCCTGCTTTTGCACACCTGAAACCCCAAACCCTGCAGCTTATAAGCCCTGTAAATCCTACGCAAGCCTTAATCCTTAAATCCAAAACCTTAAATGTTTTCTCTGAAACCCTAACCCTTAAACCCCACTAGCTGAAAAAGGGCCGTTTAAACAACAAAAAAAACACTAGCTGAGACAGCCTTTCCGTGTGCAGGGTTTCACATTCCCAGGGCTCGGGGTCTGCGTCTGAGGGCACCTTTTGAGGGCCTCAACCATTAGACTTATGTAGGGTTTAGGGGAATAGGGTTTAGGGTTTTAGGGATTTTGGTTTAGGGCTTAGAGATTAGGGGAATAGGGTATAGGGCTTAGGAGTTTAGGGTTTCGGGTTGAGGGGAATGGGGTTTAGAATAGGGGTTAGGGGAAAAGGGTTCTCAATTAGGCAGTAGGGTCTATTCAGGGTTCTTCCGGGGCCTTAAACATTCGAAGCTTGAAACAGCAGCACACATCATGTGAGATGCACTGCTGTCCTGTTACGCGGTAGTGGACAGTAAAACCAAAAAACATTGCCTTATACTCGCAGGTAGGTGCTATCTGCTATCATGGAACTTAAGATTGGCGAACCCACAGGTCACGACAAGAGTTTTAGCATAGGCCCTAGCACGTACGGTTCAGTCTTACATTGAAACGCTTGAAACCTAAAGCCTGTGGGGTACAGGGATTCGCCACAGCCTAGCTATGGTAGTGATCCAACCTTCAGGATCCTTGTCATGATGCTGCCAATGACAAAACCCACAATGTTAAGAAGCTTAGGGTTTAGGGCTCAAGAAGCCTCCACATGAGTCTAAGCCCTTTTCAGTACGACCACTACAGGAAGATGCCCTGATTCGCCGCTATCTGGCAAGTAGTGAAAGTCTGTCTCTGTCTCTGTGTGTGTGTGTGTGTGTGTGTGTTTGTTCGCGTGCGGGTCCTAATTGGAAAGGGTGTCGTGAGCATTGAGGTTTAGGTTTTGGATCCGGGATTTGGCCTTACAGTTTACTGTGTTGCGATTTCCTGTTGCATAGTGTCAGCGACTACGAGCCCTCGGGGAGGGTATGCACCAAGCACATGCTTTCAGTACACCTTCGGGTGTGCGAACCAGTGTTCTCTTCGAAACCCTGCAACCTGCCGTAGAGTGTTCTGTGCGGTGCGGTTCTCTGCACGCATTCTTCAACAGGCCACCCTGGAGTTTACAGGTTCAGGAGTTCGGGGTTTAGGGGTTTATGGTTGTGGATGGAGGATGCAGGCTTCAGCGCTGAAGGTCTGTATAGACGTTTCGATTCACTATCTGAAAATGTTCCCCGCGTCATACTGCCGAAGCCTGAAACCCGAAACCATTAAACCCTATAAAGCTACATGCTATTTTAGGGTCCCCTATTTTCGGAAACTCCCATATAATATACATACCTAACCCCGAGAGCCCTCTTCTGATGTCGAAAGCCCCTATACTATATAAGCCCTCATAAATACGCTCTTACAATGACCATTATTCAGAACCTGAAAGAGACCATCTCACGAGCTCTGCTAGAAATCCGATTCTGACTGTTAAGGTCCCCAGAATATCCGGAGCCGTGCCGAAGCCTGTTGAAGAAGCTTTCTGCACTCTTTGGAGACTTGCAAGGAAGGTGCAAAAAAGGTGTGCAGCCGGCAAGGTCGAGCCTTTTCGGTTTTCAAGCGTTGCAGCTGTGTTTCAAGTTGTTTGTTTTTGAATGTTGAGCGGGTGTTAGACTGTTATGTTTAGGCTTTGCCTTTTTCGAGGGCGGATAGTGAAGGATTTCCTGTGTTATACCGAGATGCGTGCCAAGCACCAAACCTTGCGGGGATTCTATATGCGAAACTTGTAAAGAAGAGAGTCCGTATGGTTGCGCACGGTAACTCATGCCGAGGGCCACGCACAGAAACACACACACACAGACACAGGCACAGGCACAGGCACAGGCCCATGCGCACGCGCACTCGCACAGGGTATAAGTTTGGGGGTGTTCTCTACCATCATCTACTATGGGATTTGCGCTAACCACCCTGGGCCCTCAGTTACCGCTCCGTTACAGCTCCGTTACAGCGTCCGTTACAGCTCCGTTGCAGGTCCGTTACAGCTCCGCTACAGCTTCTGCTACAGCTCCGTTGCAGCTCCGTTACAGCTTCCGTTGCAGCTCCGTTACAGCTTCCGTCGCAGGTCCGTTACAGCCCCGCTACAGCTTCTGCTACAGCTCCGTCATAGCTTCCGTTGCAGGTCCGCTGCAGCTCCGTTGCAGGTCCGTTACAGCTCCGTTGCAGCTCCGTTACAGCTCCGTTACAGCATTCTGCTACAACTCCGTTACAGCTCCGTTACAGCTTCCGTTACAGCTCCGTTGCAGGTCCGTTACAGCTCCGTCGCACGTCCGTTACAGTTCCGTTACAGCTTCTGCTACAGCTCCGTTACAGCTCCGTTACAGCTTCCGTTACAGCTCCGTTGCAGGTCTGTTACAGCTCCGTTGCAGGTCCGTTACAGCCCCGCTACAGCTTCTGCTACAGCTCCGTTACAGCTCCGTTACAGCTTCCGTTACAGCTCCGTTGCAGGTCCGTTACAGCTCCGTTGCAGGTCCGTTACAGCTCCGTTACAGCTTCTGTAACAGCTCCGTTACAGCTGCGTTACAGCTTCTGTTACAGCTCCGTTACAGCTGCGTTACAGCTCCGTTGCAGGTCAGCTACAGCTCCGTTACAGCTTCTGCTACAGCTCCGCTACAGCTCCGTTACAGCTTCCGTTACAGCTCCGTTGCAGGTCCGTTACAGCTCCGTTGCAGGTCCGTTACAGCTCCGTTACAGCTTCTGCTACAGCTCCGTTACAGCTCCGTTACAGCTTCCGTTACAGCTCCGATACAGCTCTGTTACAGCTCCGCTACAGCTCCGTTACAGCTTCTGCTACAGCTCCGCTACAGCTCCGTTACAGCTTCTGTTACAGCTCCGCTGCAGGTCCGTTACAGCTCCGCGACAAATCCGTTACAGCTCCACTACGTTCCGTTACAGTTTCTGTTGTAAGCCCCGTTGCCGGCACGGAGTCGCCAGGGTTTCTGTCATAGTAGAGGCCTACAAATGATGGTAGAGAACACCCCCAAGTATAAGTATATCGGATTTCGAGGCGGCAGGTTCCGAAGCCTCCAACTGGACCCTATGCGCCCTAAGCCGAACCCCTAAATCCTAAGCCCGTCGTTCCTGCTAGGCAGAGATGGATGAAATCCGCCAGGCCGGGGATCAGAATGAACGTAAGCCCGAACGCCAGCTCTGTCGCCTCATGAAGCAATGCTGAGAAGTGCGAACGATGGTCTCCGAGTGTAGGGACCTCGCCCGATGCCAATTGTTCCCTTATCCCGTGAGGCGGCATGCAACTCCCCCCTTACCCCTCACCTTGAAAAAGGTTCTTGCGCATGCATCGGTCATTAGCGTGGTCGCTTGCGGGTACCACGCCTGCTACATGTGTCAATTGGGCTTTCAGGGTTCAGGGTTTGGGGTTTAGGGATAGATAGGTCAAGATGATTGTCGGTCGTAAACTGGCTACCCAAAGGCCTTAAAGTAGTTCCTTTTTGGGGTTCGTATACAGAATCCTATAAGGCAACCCCAAAAAGGAAGTACTTTGGGGCCTATGGGTAGAGTTGAGTCCAGTGGAAAAAAAGGCATATCTATCCCCGAGACCCTTCTCTCATGCTTCGCATAAAAGGCCTAAGCCTCTCGAACCTATTCTGCTAAAGGCCCTGTAAGGCATGTAAGAACCTTAACCTGAAACAGCAAAACCCCTTAAATCTTCACCCAATACCCTGGACAATAAAATCCCAAATCGTACGCAGCCCCTTTGAGCAACCCTGAAGGAGATCCAGTCCATAAAAGCTTCTAAAAGCTTGAAAACCGAGACAGTTTTCAACCTCTTGTACGAAGCAATCTATTAAGCATGAAATACGTGCCTAAGAAAAGATTCTCTAAATAAAACCTAACAAGAAGCCTGTCCAGGAATCGTGCAAGGTGCGCCAAGACTCGGAGAAACAACTCCGTGAGTGCGGTCCTCGGTTTGCATCGTGGATTGTTGACCGTGGTTTTCCTCCTCGTTCGACAAACATATTACGCCTTGTACCACGGTTTAGGGTTTAGGGGCTTAGGGTTAAATTAGGGTGACCCTAAATCCCAGACCCTGCTTGGGTGAAAATGTGGCGCTGTCTCGGGAATACGAGGTTGTGAGCTTTCCTTGTTGCCCATTACTTAAACCATGTAACGGTAGTGTGAAAACCGAGCTACTTTAGTCTCAGACGCAATGGGCCTGCGTAAGATCTTAAGCGCTGTCTCGCATGGCTGAAGTGTTGGGTGCTGGTTCTCCTCTGCCTACATGTCATATCCTGTTCTTACCAAACCCTAAACCTCAACTCCAAAGCCCTATGCACTTGGTTGTTACGATCGTCGCGAAATGGCTCGACTTGGGAGTAGCGGACTGTATGTCGTTTCTTGCCTGGCTCTGTCTGCCCGAGAGATACATCCGCTGGCCGGTGCCATTTGATCTGCATTTGTGAGTGCGAAGCAGTGGTTGCTATGTGCCCTGATGAGAAGCATGTCAAGTATCCGCAGTTGAACTTATTTGTAATCTAAACCCTAAACCCCAAATCCTTGAACCGTTCATATCATTAACATGTCCGGGTTCGGGAGCGGAGCTTCAGAACATCTGCGTTGTGCAACATGTCGATTGCCGTGGAAGTTGGCCTGCTTAGCGGCAGAAAGACCGCGGTGACAGTAGATCCCCACGAGAAGGTGGAAATGTTGATGCTTCGCGCGCAGACTGCACTCGGGGTCGGGAAAGGACGACTGGTGCACTCATCCGGGAGCGTTCTTGGTGCAGGTGCAGCGATCAAGGATTCCAACGTGCAGAACGCTGACCGGCTGACTCTGCACATAAGCCGAGTTGAAGCATGTGCCACCGGTCGTTCGTTTGCCGCAATTCTTGGCGACGGTTCGGTCATGACATGGGGTGATGCTGACTATGGTGGTGACAGCAGTGCTGTACAGGATCAGCTGAAGGATGTGCAGCACATCTGCAGTGCAGACAAAGCTTTTGCTGCCATTCGTGGCGATGGAAGCGTTGTGACATGGGGTTCCTTGGTTCTTGTTAAAGGCTTTAACTTAAGTTGCCATGATATGGTAACCACATCATTGACTACATTATAAATCCCTATTACGGTAGCTTTACAAAATCCTTCACAAAAAAACCAGGTTCTGATGGCAAGGGTGGTGGCCGAGGCACAGCGCAGAAGCTGAAGAACGTGAAGGAGATTCAAACCTCTTTCGTTGCTTTTGCTGCCCTTCTTGCCGATGGATCTGTAGCTAGGTGGCACTTTGGGATACGTTTTAGTTTCCCTTTCTGGTTCCGACGCCTACATAGGTAACTATTCATATTTACTTGTCAGAGCCACAAAACTACAACCCAGGTAGTTACATGGGGTGATGCTGGCTACGGTGGTGACAGTAGCGCTGTGCGGGATCAGCTGAAGAATGTGCAGCAGATCCAAGCCTGTGCTTGCTCTTTCGCTGCCATTCGTGCCGACGGATCTGTCGTGACTTGGGGACATCCTGACAATGGTGGGCACAGTAACACCGTGCAGGATCAGCTGAGGAATGTGCAGCAGATCCAGGCCGGGTATCTTGCTTTTGCCGCCATTCGTGACGACGGATGCGTCGTCACCTGGGGTGATGATGAATATGGTGGCGACAGTCGTGCTGTTCAGGATCAACTGAAGAATGTGCAGGTGATCGAAGCCGGTCACAGCGCTTTTGCTGCCATTCTGGTCGACGGATCGGTCGTGACCTGGGGTGAGGCTGGGTGCGGTGGCGACAGCAGTGCTGTTCAGGATCAGCTGAAGAATGTGCAGGCGATCAAGGCCATTCGAGGCAGTCGTGGCGCCTTTGCTGCCATTCTTGGCGATGGATCCGTGGTGACCTGGGGCATTGCTGAGACCGGTGGTGACAGTAGTGCCGTGCAGGGGCAGCTGAAGAATGTGCAGCAGATCCAAGCCACCAACACGGCCTTTGCTGCCATTCTATCAGACGGATCCGTCGTGACCTGGGGCGATCCTAATGCTGGTGGTGACAGTAGTGACGTGAAGGATCAGCTGAAGAATGTGCAGCAGATCCAAGCCAATGACGGCGCTTTTGCTGCCATTCTTGGTGACGGATCGGTCGTGACCTGGGGCGATGAGGATGTCGGTGGTGACAGCAGTCCTCTGCAAGATCAGCTGAAGGCTGTGCAGCGGATCCAAGCCTCTGGCACTTCGTTTGCTGCCATTCTTGAAGACGGATCTGTTGTGGCCTGGGGTGAGCACCCAGTCGAACCCTATAAGCCCTAAACCGTGTAGCGATTTCTTGAAGAACGTGGAGCTCTGGTCAGCTCGACCTGTAGCGCTGCACTCGCTGCCACGACGTGGAGCCTGGAGATTTTCGCGGTGACCGCACTTCCAGCATCAGCTGACGCGCGGACAAAGTTGGAATCTCATCAGTTCCGCTGCGAGAGGCAGCATTTCAGTGCCGAAGCCCAGACTGATTACCCAAAGGCCCCAAAGTAGTTCCTTTTTGGGGTTCGTATATAGAATCCTATAGGGCAACCCCAAAAAGGAACTACTTTGGGGCCTGTGGGTACCCAGGTCCTTCGACCCTAAATCTAAATTTATCTTATTTCGTTTAGTCCTAGGTACTAATATCTTGTCGAGCTCAACAGATGCATAGACAAGCCTGACAAGAAGAGACCCAAACGACAATACCCCCAAACTCTCCAACAATCCCTAGTTTTAGCGCGTTAGGGAGTGAGGGGAGAGCTGTGCTTTCAATATCCATGCAATACGGGAGCAGAGTTATCAGAGCATTCCCATCCCCTAACATTATCTCCCCTAACATAAAAATCTCCGGCCGCCGGACTTTTGCCGTTTCGGGCCAAGAATTGAAAGTTAATTAAAAACATTAGGTCATTAGGGGTGGGGGCTAGGATTGCCTGTCCAGGTTTTAACCGAGCCAACACTGTCGTACTGTTGATGATATAAATCCTGCATTGCCTTAAGGACCCTAAACTATGGGAATTATTGGATATTCCTTAATATGGGTAATGCAGGATTTATAATTATCATCAACCGTAGCACCAAACTGACAGGTCGTCAGGACTGGGGCTTTAGGGCTTCGGGGGTTTAAGCCTTAGGGCTTAAGGTTTAGGGCTTTGGGTTTTAGAGGGTTTAGGGGTTCCTTTAAAAGGTACTACGGGTTTCTATGATAGGGTTCCCTCTAAGGGTCTAGGGTTTAGGGCTTACTTAAAGGATCATGCGCTTAGTAACTAGGGTTATAAATCAGGTAACCATACTGCTAATCACTTAACTTAAAACTACTTAAAATTTCGATGAAGGTACTTATAACCTTACCTACAAAGTCCCTTGATCCTTCAAGTAGGGCTTTGGGGCATAGGGCAAGGTAATACTAAACCCAACTCAGCAGGACTTTAGGGTTTGCTGGGGGCATTACTGTCACTCTGACTCATACCCGGATCCGCCGAACCCGCCCCTAATATAGAAACCTCGGCTCCGACATCAGGTTGTTTACATAAAGGGGGAGGGGGGGTTTTACATGAGGGGGAAGGGACAATTTAGATGGGCTTTTGGCCGTCGTAGCATCAACCTGTAATACCCCCCCCCCCCCCCCCCCCCCCCCCCCCCCCCCCCCCCCGCCACCCCCTCCCCCCATAAACCCCATCATGTTTCTTGAGTAACATCTTTGCAGGTGGCCTGATGAGAACCCTAACTGATATACCAGCAGCCCCCAAGGGCCCTTTAATAGAGACCTTATGGCCCTTAATTGTGGATATTTGGGGTATATTAAAGTGTAGTTGGGGGGGGGCCGAGTACATGCCCCCTCACGTAGGATGTCTAATGCCATGCAGGCACATGTCCACCATCTTGGCCGCAAGCCCGCTTTAATTGATGGGATTCCCAGAGGGTCCATATACGCTATCATTGTGGAATTAAGCCCCCGAAACCATAATGCGGATGGTGCTATTGGACCTATGTAATTCCATAATAGTAGTGCACATGGACCCTCTGGGGTTCAATTCCTTCCAAAAGCCCTTCAGCCCGCCTAAGGCAAAAACACGACCCCATGCTAGAAGCTTTATAGATCATTCTTAGAACCCATATAGACCCCTTATATTAAGAACCCTTGTAATATAGGGGCCTTAATATTTAGAACAGGGTTTTGGGGCCCTCTACAATTTTTAATCATAATAAGGGACCACCCAAATAGTTTGGGTAATTATCAAGGCCCCTATAATGAATATTAGATCCTTGAAAGCATCCCTAAACCCAACACCGTAGATCCTAACCGTGGCTCCTTGAAAGCATCCGTAAACCCAATTCCCGGTGGAAAATCCTCTGTGCAGCAGGGCCAAGCTCGCCTGGCAGGAGAACAAGAAGGCTGGTGGTCGGATGAAGGTTTAAGGGTTTAGGGGTTTAGGGTTTGGGGTTTAGGGTTTAGGGTTTCGGATGAAGGTTTAGGGTTTACCTGTAGGCTCGTACCCTACCTTTTTTTAGGGTATCTCCTTTTCTACATAGCAGACCGCAGACCCTAACCATAAAATGAGGTGTCCTAAAAAGGGGGCAGGGTATGAGTAGGGCTTGGGGTTTAGTTAGGGTTGTAGGGTCTCGGGGTTTAGGGTTTCGGATTCGGGATGCAGTAGGTTCAGGCTTACTTTGGAGTTTCGGTGAGGAGGCCCGTTGAACAGAGTCTACTCTGGGTCCCTGGGTGCTGTGAATCTCGCAACTTGTTTTAGCTTTGGGGCTAAAGGGTCGCAGTAGTTATTTCGTGGTGTAGCGCGACCGATCGGGGGGGTTTGGATTTCGGTTCGGGCTCGGGTTTAAAACAACATGCTTGGATGTACAACGGCTTAAAAAGAGGATAGGGCATTCTGTTCGTCAGGGTTTTTTTGTAAGTATTTCCCGAGAACCCTAAACCCTAAATCGAACCCTGAACCCCAAACCCTAAACCCTCAGCCCTGAACCCTAAGCCCGAACCTGTTACCCCAGAGGGTAAGTCCGAGACCCCGACAGGCCATGATGGAGAAGGTCAGAGAGCTTCCAGCCCTGGCCCAAGACCGAAGATCGCTGAGGGTATAAGGCTCCATGTTACCCATATAGTATACACTTAGGCCTTAAAGTACCTTTATACTGTTGATGATATAAATCCTGCATGACCTTAAGGACCCAAAACTATGGGAATTATGGTATATTCCTTATTATGGGTAATGCAGGATTTATATCATCAACCGTAGGGACCCTTTTAGGGCTTAAGTATCTACTATACAGAGAAGATCGCGGAGTGCAAGAGGCCGATGGTGAAGGGGACTTTCTAGAGAAATGGGTCGTTGTCAAAATTAGGGGGCCTTTTGGGGTCCTTAGGGGGTTCCTTTAAAGGGATCCTTAAAGGGTTCTATAAGGGATCTATAATAGGGTTCTATATTCTATATGGGTAGTTGTCAAAATTAGGATCCCTTTTTGGGGTACCCTAAAGAAAAGGTGCCGTACTATTATCGGGACCCAAAAAAGGGACCATCATTTTGACGACCACCCAAATGAAGAAGAACAAGTCTGCACACCATCTTGCCATTATCTGCAAAGGATGGCGAACTCGCAATCAACCGCCTAGACCCTGCATTAGCCCTGGCTCGGAGAGTTGTGAGGGGATCGCTTGTTCCAGGCTTCCACTGACTAGATACCCAAGCTCTGCGGAACCTGAAACCCCTAAACCCTAAACCCTAAACCCCAAACCCTAAACTTAAAACCCGACAATCTCGAATCTTTCCTCTCCCTAAGGGTCCATGTACCCAAATAGTAGATACTTTAGGCCCAAAGCACATACCTTTTTAAGGACTTCTTTAAGACTGAACTATATACTATTTGGGTACATGGACCCTTAGGGTCTGGTGCGGGGTGAGGACCTACCCTCTATCATACCCTCAATACCCACTACTAAGGACCATAAGGGCCCTATTAGAGGGTACTGGGGGGGTGCTGGTATCTAATCTGCTTGGAACCAGAGTAGGCCCTTATTCTCTTGTTTAGGGTTTAGGTTCCCTCATAACCCCTTTAAACCAAAAAGGGCACCCTTTCTATTCATAAGCCATAGTCTGCATCTAGAGGCTTACTCAGCAGCTTGGGGCCTATGCAGAGGCGCTCACAGAAATTCCCAAGGAATCTTCGTAGGCTGTTAATTGATGGGACATTCACTCTTTATTATAAGATATTCCTGGTGATCCAAAATCCTACCGCTTTACGGGTCAGACCCTCTAATTCAGGGGTCATAACCTACTATTTTGTAGGGTTTGGAGTCACCGGTGTTGGTTATTTATAAATAGACCGTGATGACAGCCCATGCCAAATCACTCGAACGACCCTGCACCTCAAGTCTCGCGCCCTCCTAACTCCTAACTCAGAAGTTTCTGAAAACCCTAATCTGTACACCTAATATAGGGTCCTAAATAATTGTTCCTTATTATAGTTATAGTATAATATACCCCAATCCCCTATTCTAATTATTAAGGCCCCCATATTACACCCCGAACCCCTCTGAACCCTAGAATCAAAGCCCTTGACGAAGCATGGCCGCATCTGAGTCTCTTTCTTTCCGGGACTCCGCCGAACTCAAGGAGCTTTCCGAGGCCAGATCTGGTTAGGGTTTAGGGTTTAGGAGGTTAAAAGGAGCTGTAGGGTTCCTTTAAATTTTAAAGGGATGTACAGGGTTCAGGGTCCAGGGTTTAGGGTTTAGGGAGCCGCACCACGTTTTCCTAGCAGCTGGTTACGGTTTAGGGCTTTGATGGCTTTGGGGGTTTAGGGTTTACCTGGACCCCGAAAGTATGTAGAATTATGGCCTTTTATAGGGCTCGGGCAGTTATTTTATGTTGGGAGGTGTAGTCAAGGGTTTTGTGGTTTCGGGTGTGGCCACGATTGATTTGAGGGTAGGATTCAGGAGCTACAGAGACCAATACCATACAAGGTTTAAATCGACAATGTGACTCAAACCTTGTGGGACTTGTCATGATGATTTGAGTATGTTGCGACTGAAAGTGTACTGGGTTTCCTGGTTGGCATGTCGTGCTGCCAGAACTGGAAGCTTAACTTGTCCTGGGGCCAGAGACATTAGCCTACTACTAGGTTCGAGGAGGGCGTGGTTTAGTCAGGGTTTGAGGGCGTAGGGTGCTAATAAAGGTTCGTTTTTGGAAAGTTTGAAACTTGAGGGCTCATGATTTTGATTTCACCCGTTTGGGATCTGGGTTTCAGGGTTCAAAGCTGAGTAGGTTGGAGTTTGTTGTGGAGGATCAGATTGATAGCTTTCCAAAGGCTTGAGCGGTCAGATTTCTTTGGCCCTGCCAGGTCTACCGTTTCTGATCATGAAATGCAGACAGGGGTAGTTTTCGAAATTAGGGTTCCTTTTCCGCCTTTTTTGTAGAGAGCGGCCTGCCATGGTCCCTTCTGTTTTTAAATAAGGGTTTCGTACTATTGTGGGGATCTCTCTAAAACGGTACCCTAATTTAGAGAACTACTTACACAGACGTAAACGGTCCAGAGTCCAGAACGTGGCTTACCCTAGGTCTTATGTATGCATATAGTATATACTTGGGCCTTGATGTAGTCGCCGGTTAGCCCGAGTATGTACTACATAGGCACATGCACCCTTGGGGTATTGCCCAACGAGATCCAAGACCCCTATGAGCCCAAGCCGTCAGAGTCAGCCCTGAGCCTGAGAGTGGCACTTCAACGTTGTAAACTTCCTAGTTCCCCCCAACTACCACCCACTATTCAGGACCATAAGGGCTCTGTTTAGGGGCACTTGGGGGGTCCGGTTATTCCTAAGCCCTAAAACCCGTAACCCTTACCCCAAACCCCTAAAAGTGAAAGCGCTAATCAGCCCTATAACCCCTGAACCCTAAATCCTTAGACCCTTAGAAACCACAAACCCACAAAATTTAAACCCTGAGCCCTATTAATAAGCCCCTAAACCCTAAACCCTAAATCCCTAAACCCTTAAACTCCTACAAACCCCAAACCCCGAAATTCTATCCCTGATTCATGAGCCGGCTCCTGGTCCAGGTTTCGGGGTTTAAAGGGCTTTACCCAAAGGCCCCAAAGTAGTTCCTTTTTGGGGGTTTCATATTTAGAACCGGGGACTCCCTACAAAATAGTAGGTTATGACCCCTTAGTTAGAGGGTAGAACCCTTAAAACGGTAGCTTTTGGGATCCCCACCAGGAAGTCTATGAGGTAACCCCGAAAAGGAACTACTATGGGGCCTATGGGTAGGGCTTATGGGGTTTATGCAAGCAGTCAGCAGACACTCCGAGCGAGAGCGACACCTGGATCCTTAGCCAGAGGATTTGAATGTACAACTTAGGAATATGCGGGCTTGAGGGGTTTAGGCGGTTTAGAGCTTAAGTCTGTTACTGTAGGGGGTTTACAGGTTGAATGTTCTGACTTCTAGTGGCTGAAGTTCCAGGCGGATCTGGCATGTCGTCAAGTCACTGGTCTTTGTTTTCAGGCGACGTTGTTGTTAAAATCTCTTGGTCCTGACAGGGTGAGGTGTGCGACCTGCAATCGAAAAGCGAAGGGACGCAGGCATCCGGCTTGAATCCAGTCGGAGCTGGCAAGGAAGCAAATGTACTAATCTCCCTGGACCCATTCTGTTTTGTGATGATGCCGATCGTTGTTTGCATTGGAACCTGTACCACTACTCTTATCGCCATGATTAAACTGAGTGGTCTCCGCACGACTAACAGGGAGCCAATCCAACACAGAAGAGGCCTCAATGCGCAGCTCTCGAGACAGGTCCCTTTCTCAAGATGTAGTTCGGAGTCCTTGCTAAACCTTAACTAACCGTAGACCCTTAAAGCCCCTAAATCCCAGATTCAACCCTAAACCCTAAAACTTAAAAGGGCTGGGCGGGTGAATAGGCCGACAGGGATGTGCTGTTGGTACTTGTAGCTGCAGAAGACCGCCATGGCACCCGGCAGAGGCCGGCAGTTCAGCATTCACCGTCCTCGCCGGTG
This sequence comes from Symbiodinium sp. CCMP2592, assembly GCA_905221615.1. Taxonomy (NCBI): domain Eukaryota; class Dinophyceae; order Suessiales; family Symbiodiniaceae; genus Symbiodinium; species Symbiodinium sp. CCMP2592. Next base: position 687,587 of record CAJNDT010002101.1, read on the forward strand.
TTTGGGGTTTTGGGCTTAATAAAGTTTGGGGTTTAGGGTTCAGGCATACGCAGCATGTGATATGTGCAGAGAGAGGTCGAGATAGGGAGATAGAGAGACAGAGACACATGACATAGCGTGACATGGAGTCGATAGCTACTTCGTGAGGCAGGCAGACAGATAGACGCACAGATAGATAGATAGGCAGATAGACAGATGCAGATAGGGAGCGATGGAGAGATCGAGGTGGAGATCGATGTAGAGCTAGCTGGAGAGCCGAAGCGATGCTTTCTGTGTTAGTGTGTACGGAAAATATATACACATATATATATATATATATACAACACATATATACGTATGTGCATACATGTTTTTTGTCCTGCTGGCAGGGAGTCATGAGCGAGGAAGCGTTTTCTCAGCCCCTATCCTGGCCAAAACTGTTGGTCACGGTCGTAGAAATTTTGAGGGTACGGGCCTCGTCTCACTGAGCGCAGTCTATTGCATGTTCTTAGATCCCCAATACCTAACCTTTAAACTTTTTGGGTTCTTATGGTTTAGTAGGAATCGGAAAGTTTTACTTTGTATTTCTGTGGCTTATTGGGGTAGTAAGTGTTCATGGGATTGAGCGAGTACGATTCGGAACAAGGTGACTTGTTGGACTATCTACCCTTGGGGGTACTATAATCCCTAAGAAACTGCTACAAATAATAATGTTTGCTAGGGTTCTAAGTTCAGTATAGTACATATGACAGAACCCTACGTAAACCCGACTCCAGTTAAAAAGTCCCCGAAGACCTCAAGCACGGAAGCGCGCGACTCGCAACTGAAAACTGTTTGTGTGGAGAGCGTGGGGTTTGGAGGCATAAATCCTGCTTGAAGGATCAGGAGGCTTAGTATCTGGAGGGGTCTGAATAATATATGCTAACCATACTTGTAGTTAACGGGCTTACTAGGTCCCCTGAGCCCTGATCTTGCAAGTACCCAGAGACTCTAACATCCTTTAATTATGGAAGATAACTTAAATCACATCAGGGATCCTACTCTAACTTAAGGTATATTCCTTTTTTCTTAAGGGATATCTGAGTCTCTAGGTAGATACCAGGGGCGCCAGGTCAGGGGTTTATAAAGTACTTGCGTAGGCTACTTGGGAGTTTCCAAAAATTACGGGTACCTTATTTGGGGTCCTTATAATAAGGATCCTACTATTCAGGGTACTGTTAGGGTCCCCTATTCTCGGAAACTCCCATTTTAGGTGTGTAAAACGTGTGAAGTCCCAGAAATACCCGGACCTTGCAATTGCCTCCCGCTGCAGCACCTAAGTATTTAGTTAAAGTGGTTACGTGAGATTCCCTCGCAGGATGAGGATGCTTGCGGGCCATCAATCTAAGATGAGGCTTGCACTCATAAGGCCGTAGAAGGTTATGGTGGTAGTCCAACGAGCCTTGCCAATCCAAATCCTGGAGAAGTTCCGCACTCTTTCGGCACTGCAAGCTTCGAGGCCGTAGGGAGTCTGTCTATTTAGGGTTTAGGAAGTTGAGGGTGTAGGGTTCAGTTCAGCCGACAAAAAATCCGTGCTTCAGGGCGCTGGCAACAACGGCCAGGGAGGGTTTGTGGCGCTTGGGTGCTCGGGCTTCGGAATGCTAGGGAGTTTGACCAAGCCCAGTCTAGGGCATAGGAAAATTTAGGGGTACCTTATATCGGGGGGGGTCCTCATAAAAATCCTACTATTCAGGGTACTATTAGGGTCCCCTATTTTCGGAAAATCCCCCGCATCAATCCCCATAGACTCTAAGCTGACACCGCAAAGACCCAAGACGGCGAGGCGGCCCCTAAACCCTAAACCCTAAACCCTAAAAACCCTAAACCCTAAAAACCCTAAACCGTCGGCGAGGCGGGATGCTTCCGGTGGTGCTGGGGGCCCTAACTGGACTGGCGTACCTGATCGTGACGGCACCTTGGCCATCGGATCTGAAGTTTTGGGATGTGGGGCTTTAGGGTTTAGGGTTGGCTACGGATTTTGGCTCAAGCCATTTTGGCTCAAGCTGGCTACGAGACCCAAACGGGTGTGACTTTTCCAATTAGTGAGTTTCCTAGAAGCTGTTGCTATGGATGCTCGCTCTCGTAAACTGTGTGCCTGCCTTGGATATTCTATTCGGCTGGCTGGAAAATCAGATCTTGATGAAGTCAGCCAGATGTTATGGCAGGCTCTCCATCTGGTGACTGCAAAAGTTGATGGACGAATACCCATCTCCTTATTCTCAGCTCTGGATGAGAAGGGCTTGCAGGTGCAAATTCCAAGGGACCATGATGCAGACTCCAAAGAACACTTCAGATCTGGAAAAGAAGTCGGAGGCAAGCCCGGGTTGCACACCCAGGCGGATGATGCACGAACTGCGACTCATGCTACCCAGACTGAGGTCGAGGTGATTTCGCGGCCTCAGTTTGAAACCATCATGGGGACTACCGTGGAAAGAGTCTCGGAACTTCAAGGTATCGTGAACTCCTTACAGCTGCGCCTTGCCACTGTGGAAAAGGAGCCGGACCGACGAGGTTCTACCTGGTCCCCCTCTGTGATGCCAGAAGCTCTTGAGGTTGATCAACACAGTGCTCCCTCTTCGTCGTGCATGGTCCCACATGCTGTGGGGAATGTTCTTGCTGTCGAGGAAACTAGCTCTGAAAGGACGTTGCTTACAAGTTTTGAAGACTTAAAAGAGGCACACCGGCAGGAAAGGTTGGCTTTGAGACAACAAAGACGACATGACCGAAATCTGCGCATGGCTCGCTGTATAGACCCTGAGCCTGACACCTAAATTACAATGTTATGTACGAATTGAGTTCTTGCGTTGCTCATGTGTGCATCCCCGAGGTCTCCTACTAGGGTGACTGAGGAAGGCTCTGCCCTAGAGCTTCGCTGCCGGCATACACTCCAAGTCCGTGCTCAAAAAAGGGTTTAGGGTTCAGGGTTTAGGGTTTAGGGTTTCCTGCTTTTGCCTGTGGTCCTATAGAGTGGCTGCAGCCTAGTTTAGTCTTTACGCGCCGGGCGTCCTTGCATACCTGAATCGATAAAATGATGTGTGATTTTTACAAGCGTGAAATAGTGGCTGGGAGGGTTTAGGGTTTAGGAATGGTTTAGGGCCCTAAACCCTAAACCCCTAAACCCTGAACCCCATAGGGAATCCAAAAGAGAGCCGGAAAAGCCTTTAGGAGTGTCAGCTTCCAGGAGTTGAACCCCTGAGCCCTTGAACATGATTTTTGAAAAATCCTCCAAAGGCTCCATGTACCTTCATAGTAGATACTTGAGCCTTAAAGGGGTCCTTCTATGGGTACTGTAAGGCCTAAGTATAGACTTTATGGGTACGTGGAGCCTTAGGGATCAAGGCCATTTCAAGACCCGTTCAGGTGTTATAAACCCAACCCCGATGCACACTTCCAAGCCCTAAGCCGTAACCCCAATCCCCAATCCCAACACCCCACGTTCCGAAAGCTCTACACCACTTCTAAACCCCAAAGCTCGAAGTCCACCAACCCATAAGATTTGAAGTCTGAACGTCGATAACATGGGGGCCTAAATAACTAATTTGAAACGCTGCGCGTCGTCCGCCTCGGCCCGGCTGTACGCGCATGCGGCGAGTGGCTACTATCTGCAGCAAGCTCTTGTAGGAAAAAAGTAACAGTTGGAATCGCACTTATAGTAAAAGTAATGTTCATAGCAACACGAAGCAGGATGATTGTGAGTAGTATTAGTAGTGGTAGTATCAGTACGAATTTTGGTGTCGTCATTCCGAAACACTGGATACCAAGACTCTCGCAAGCGGCGGGATGCCTTAAGTATGGGCCGTTGAGGCTGTGGATTTCGTGGGCGTCTTGGATTAGGGAAGCATCACAGCCTTTTCAACCACGTTACTCCGCCTATCCCAACGAAAGGGCGTCTAAAACAAGCCTGAGACGCAAAGCCATCAATTCGATACCAACATAGGGGACCAAACAATGATTAAAACTCGCTTGGTACTGCAGCCTTAAAGGCGAGCCCCAACACATAAAGATGCTACATTGCAGTCCCGTGTCGTCGAAAACTCCAGAAAGCTCGCACCTGTCAGCGAGCGGAGGAGGGGCTTGAGGCACGGGGGGAGGGCGGGGGGAGGGGGGGGAGGGGGAAGAGGTGGGAAATAGAGGGAATCCGAATAGGAACCTCTGACCGCTTCGGCCGGGGCCGAGGCGAATTACCAACAGTAAGTATAGTACAAAGGGTCCCAAAACCCAAGTCTAATCATTACAGCCTCTATATTACACAACTTCGTCTGTTCAAGTTTTTTCAGGGCCCGCCAGCGGCTGCGCCCCAGACCCGACGATCCACGCAGGCTTCGAATTTAGGGCTCAGTGTTCAGGGGCTGAGCGGTCTACCCAGAGGCTCCATAGTAGTTCCTTTTTGGGGTTCATATTTAGAATTCTATAAGGTAATCCCAAAAAAGGAATTACTATGGGGCTGAGGGGTTCAGGGTTGCAGTATTCCGACACCCTTCGTTTTGGATTTTGCTGTAGAGTTCACCTCAGCTGGCTGCTGTGGCCGCTGAATTCAATCATTCGTTTTGGTGAAGGATGTCTAAGATGATGTCTAGCCGGCTCCTGATACGCTATGACAGTTTCAGTACCATTGTCAAATTGTGGCTTGCTGTTACTGCCCTAGGCCTTGGAGCCTCTACCATTGAAGTGTATTCTTTGCGCATCGGAGTCGTTACATGGCCCAAGATTCCAGAATGTGTATGTTCAGCTTCATGTGCATATCCAACAGTTGTAGCATCTACAGGTACTTATAACTGTGCTTACTAAGTCCCATCAACCTCCAAGCAGGGTTTGTGGAGAAGGCTACTGCTGGAAATGCCGCCGTGAGCTAGGAAAGTTGGCCTGTCATCCTTTGGAAGCTGCCTTTAGTGGATGTAACGCCTTTGGCCTTGGTTTACTTTGATATTGGAGGAGCTAAGGAGCCAGGGATGATGATAATCCCTATTAAATAATAAGGAGCTAAGGGAATCCCCCAAAACACTGGCTAGTTAGATGCGAAGGGTTTTCGGTCAGCCTCGTCCTTGTAGGTCTTGTACCAAGGCAGGATGTCTAAGTTGAACAGCCCTCCGTGGCAACAGGCCAGTTGTGGCCTTTATGAGCAAGGGGCTTACGGGTTTAGGGTTTTCGAAGTGCCTTCTGCTGTTCCGGGCGAGAGAAGCCTGCTGCAAAAAGTGCCTTCTGCAAGAGGAGACCATCAATGCAGCGGCGGAGCATCTCGCAGATGCTGTCGCCGACACTTGTCACAAAGTATGTTATCCCAACTCCCAAGCCCCAAATGGGAGTTTCCGTTAAATAGGGGGCCCTAATATAGTAACCTCACCAGTAGGATCCTGATTGTAAGAACCCCAAAACACTGTACCCCTAATTTTCGGAAACTCTAAACCCTGATTTTGTTGCTCTTTAAAGAAACCCTTATAAACCCTTCTAGTAGCGCTTTTAGAGGAGCCCTAAGGTACCCGTAATTTTTGGGAAACTCCCAAATCCTCAAGCGCGGGACTCCACACCCCAAGCGCCCAGTACGTATTAATTACGGACTGCAGTCCCCAGACGGTCCATATACGCTGCCTATAGCCTCCATTGTAGTTCCTTTTTTTGGGGGGTAACCTTATATAGATCCTTCATTGGTTACACCACAAAAAGGAACTACAATGGAGGCCATAGGTACTTTTATGGATTTACGTCCCTAGGTCCTAAAACCATAATGGGGATGGCCTTCTAGGGCCTCATTCCATAATAGTAATGTATATGGGCCCTCTGCGAGTCACACACACACACACGAATACGCACTGGGCTCCCGCGGCAAACACGGAGAACCAAAAGAGGCTCTAGACTCTGAAACCGGTGCGCCCTCGATTCTAGATCCCAAGCCCCAAACCGTAAAACCCCCAAGATATTGTCGTTGGTGCTGCTGAGTCATCCCTGGTAGAGCCGTTTCACTCTTCAGACTCCGAGCCACATGCCTCGCCTGGATTGTCCGAGTGTGAGCGCGGAAAACCCCCAAAAGCCTTGAACCGTAAAACCCAGCGCCCTGAAGCGAGGACCGGGCAACCCGAAGCCTTGCATATGCCCAAAGTCATCATCTTGGCTCAGGCTCCAAGTGCCTAAAGAGGCCTTAAAGGGGTTCCTATATTACTGTAGGGCGTAAGTATATAATGTAGGAACCTGATGAAAGAAACCTTGGGCCTACAACCCCGAAATGATTAGTACGATTCATATAAGGAATCCAAAGAAAGGCCCAAGGTTTCTTGGTCAGGTTCGTACATTACGGAAAAGGCACATGGAGCCTTCGGGTGCTGGCTTAGGCCCAGTCCTTCGCGCCACCCCGGCCTATGCCCGCAGAGCCACTCCCGGGCCCAGGCAAGCAGGGTTCCTTTAAGCTGAGCTTCTGTAAGGCTTCTGTATTGGGGTTCTTGTCATGGAGTTTGATGGAAGTTACAATAACAGGGATCTAGAGTAAGTAACATGGCTTCTTACTATGGTGATTTAAATTGAACTCGTTAAAAAGAACCCTGTACAGTGCATGTTGTGGGGCTTAGAGTTTAGGCTCAAAGAAGAGGAAGAATGACAACAATGATGCGGCCAGTGCTAGTAATAGCCGCCAGCATCCCACAAAGTAACAAACAGCAGCAGTTGTGGTAATGACGGCAGCATGATAAGAATCGAGCGATAGTATTGATGCTGATAAGTCTGATAATTAGTGATGAAGGTGGTCATGACGATGCGACCATGATGATCCGGTTGCGGTTCAGTGGTGTTTTGTAATACAAATGTGTAGTGATCCTAGCGCGGTAATTGCGTGGAGTGTGCCGTGGATTATGTCGTGCGTTTGTCATGAGGAAGTGGGACGGTTAGGGGCTATTGAATGAACAACGAAGACGAAGCAGGCTTTTAGTTCAAAGCGGACTTCATGTTCAGGTTTCGAGCGTGTTCAGAGTTCGTGGTTTTGGGTTGGTGTGGTTCGGGCGTTCATGTTTTTCGGCGATTGGGTTCTATTGTTTTCGGGTATGAGGCTGCGCAGTTCTAGTTTCTCGGGCTTGGGCTTGCAAGGATTTAGCGTTTGGGTTGATGACTAGGATTCACGGTGGTGAGTGTGGGTCGGAATATGTATATGATTGTGTAGGTATTTCCTGGGCCTATAGGATTGCGGTTTCGGGCTTAATGCGATCCGCTTGTAACTCAAGAACAACTTGTACGGTCATAGCATAACCCAGAACCCCAGTTTAACTAGTGCTGCCCGTGTAGTCCATGCCCAGCCCCCAGACCCTGCGCCACAGGGTGCAGGGCCTACGTTTCAGGGATTAGGGATGTTTAGGGTAAACCATTTAAGGCTTGTAGGGGATTAGCCGAAACCTACTTTGGAAAAGGGATTCTTCGACATGCCTGATATCAGCAGGGTCACAACTACGAACAAGCAGGCCTCTTGTAGGAGTGACTTGCTGACGCACATACACCCTCAAAGCTTGCTTTCACTGACAATTAATCATGCGTTTGCAGAGGATCCGTTAGCAATGTAGTAAGAGAGACACGATACACCCGACGTCCCTCCCAACCCCTTAGACGCAACACTCCGACTGAAGACTGAACGACAGCTGAAGGTCTAGCTGTGCACCTTTCGAACGATATCCCACCCACCGTAGCTCTGGCAAGGACCAGAGGCCTACAGATCCCTCACAGATTTCTTAAGGAAGCTTGTGGAAGCCTGTCAGGGCTTACAAGTCACACTTCCTGAGGTTGCCGTCCCACCCAACCCCCCCCCCCCCCCCCCCCCCCCCCCCCCCGCTCCGACCCCAAAGCCGCAGCCGTGCTAATGATTAAGGCCATAAACCCCCCCTAAACCCTAAACCCTACCCTGAACCCTAAACCTTAAACCCTGAAGCCTAAACCCTAAATCCTACCTTATAAACCCTAAACCCTACCTTGAACCCTAAACCTTAAACCCTGAAGCCTACCCTAAAGCTAAACCCTAGCTCTACTCTTGGCATCTCTGCGTCTCTCGAGAAGGCGGCGCCCTGGCCCCGGTGCCAGCCGTTGAGCTGCCAGCCTTCGCTCCGAGCCTTCAGGCCCTTGGGTTTGTAGGCCTTTTAAGGGATTTGTAAGGGGTTCCTTTAAGGGCTCCTATAAGGGATCTACAGGGTTTTGTTGGGGATTTTAGGGTTTAGGGTCTACCTGGGGATCGAAAAAGGCTCCTGTAAGGGTTCCTATAAGGGATCTGCAGGGTTTGGGGTTTTAAGGTTTGGGTCTTACCTGGGGATCCAAAAACCTACCGCTTTAAGGGTTAGACCCTAGAATTAAGGGGTCATTACCTACTATTTCGTGGGGTTTGGGGCTACAGGTAGGGCTTTACAGTGGGGTTTTAAGTTGTTGAGCCTTTAGGGGGTTAGTTGAGGGTTTTATGTTTTTCGTGGTTCAGGGTTTATTTTAGGGAAGTTTAGGGTTTTCGGTTTCTTGTGGCTTTAGGAGGGTCTAGGGAGCAGGGTTTCTGCGGCATTTAGGAATGTAGGGCTTGTGGATCAGGGTCTGGCTATGGTGGTTTATGGGTTCTGTTTACGGTTGTCGGTTAGGCAGTAGTAAGGTTTATCGGGATTTGTGGGGTGACTCCAAACAAGATACCATGGTGTAGACAGAAAGGACGTTAGGGACCGTTGAAAAGCAACACTGCAGCCCTCGATGCCCTAGACACCACTGGCTTTGTGGTTGATGCTATGTGTAGGCTTAAGGAAGTGTGGCGACGTGAGTTGAAGCTTGGATGTTTGGATGTTAGCTTGCATTTGACGCACATGTACTGATGAGCGATTGGATCTGGCACCTGGCGTCACTGGCACATGTCTAACGCGACGGACACGGATGGACGGACAGCAAGGAAAACCATCTGCGAGCTCGCACACGCGAGTAAGAACTCAGCGTAGATTCAAAAAGTTGTCCCTTCTTTTCGCGCGTCTCAGCAAGCTTCCACACCCTTCCTGAAGCCTTTACAACATGAGATCCATTGGCTACGTGTGTAGCACCAGTGGTAGTGAGGGTCGCAAGAAGTGCACGTGTGCATGCGTGTGGGGGGGGGGGGGTGGAACCAACCAGGCGGTTCCTCTACTTGGAGGTTCATGGGACTTAGTAACTAGGCTTGTAAATAATGTAACTATACTTATAATCACCTATAACCCCAGTTAAGGTACTTATAACTGTACTTACTAAGTCCCATGATCCTTGAAGTAGCCCAAGCCCTGCAGTCCAGCGCCAGCCCCTCATCACAGCCCACGGCTCCGCTCGACCCAGCACCTCACAGCGCGAAAGGGCAGTACTGAAAGCTTTGGGCAGCGCCTTGGACACAGGGGAACGCCCAGTTTCCGACGTCGGACACACGTCCCTGAAGGGGAATATGGAGCTAAACCCTAAACCCTAAAGGCCCTAAAGGGCTGATTTTTCGGCATCCAGCGGACATCGGAGCTTCCTGGTGCAGCAAGCCTGCTCACTGCATAAGGCATAAAGCATTCCTATTGCCTTCAGAGCGTGCTGAGAAAGTCATAACTACTAGGGTAGCACAGGGCTGATGTAGGACTTGTAGGGTTTAGGGCAAAATCTCTAAACCCTGAACGGGCGACTTCTCTAGGCTAACTGCTAACTGGAGATTGTCTTCCGAGTTTCTGAAGCTCGTGGCCGCAAAGCCCAGTTCTACAATGACTCTACAAGATGAAGGGCCAGTTCTGGATTAGGGTTTAGGGGTTTAGGGTCATTTAGAGTTTAGGGGTTTAGGGTTTAGTGGGTATTTGATAGTAGGTGACTGAGGAAGGCTCTGCCCTAGAGCTTCGCTGCCGGCATACACTCCAAGTCCGTGCTTAAAAAAGGGGGTATTTGAGGGTCTAATCTGCAGGGTTCTAGCCGTCGGTAGGTAGGCTGTGTTCGAGCAAGGGAAAAAGGAAGCTAAGTGCAGATTCGACATTCTGCCTTCTTCACTGAGCCCGAAGTACTTCTGCAAGATTGTCCGACTTGCGCAGGGCCCGGTAAGGTCTCTGTCGCTATGTCCTCATATCGCGCAAATACGGTAATTACTTTCAACACTACTATAACTACCCGTGAACCTTTTAGCTTAGACTCCTAGATCCTACAAGCCGCCTTGCCCAGACCAAGCAAAAACTAACCATGAGGGTTCCTGCTACGATTTAAGGTAGATTCCTTAATATCCCTACCCTGCAGACGCAGTCAAAGTACTCTGAACACCCGAGACCTCGTCTGGCTTGACCGACCGAGTTGCGAGAGTGTAATTAAGGGATACGGTTGAGCATTACCCATAATGAGGAATACCATAATTCCCATAGCTTGAGGTCCTTAAGGTAATGCAGGATTGATATCATCAACCGTATATCTCACGATATCCCTAAACCCTAAACCCTCAAGTTACCTTTATCTTCTGAGGCTGCAGGATTATGATGTGCAGGCATCACGACACTAGTAACGGTAGCAATGGACCCAGAAGCCGTGCCTGCGTTTGCGAGTGTGCGAGTCGAAACCCTCAACCCTAAACCCTAAACCCTAAACCCTACCCTGTGCCCTAAACCCTATATCAACCGTATTGGAGTCTCTGGGCCATGAACTCTCAAGTCGACAGTTTGCCCGGCTACCTCGAGGTCCCTGCTACATCCGCCTCGGAAGCAGGCCGAGATCATGGGTTGGCCTTCATCCTGCTAGCAGGGCCATAGGTTTTGTTTTTTATATACTTTTTGTATTTATACATACATATACACCTATGTATATATATATATATATATAGATATATAGATATATAGATACCCAAGGGGTTCTAAGTACCTATATGGAGGATGCCTGCTCAAACCCTGCTCAAACCATAGTTTATAGCTATTCCTGTTCTTGAACCCCTACATTGTACTATGTATGTACTTAGGACCCTTTGGGCTAGGGGTCGGACTACTCAGTGATATTCCATAGTGTCTTTTGCAATTATACTACAACCTACTCCAAAACCGTATTGAAACTGGTAAGGCCCCGAGATTCGGCTCGAGGATATTTTGGAGAATGGGCTTGACCAGATAACGGGTGTTCACAGTCATGTTGATTTTTCTTAGGGCTTGGGGTTTAAGTATCAAGATCAGGGTCGCCGAGGTGTGAGCAAAAAACTATCTCAATGCTGAGTGTCCTGTATCTCCCTACACCAATATACTATACGTTGGTGTATCTTCTTGGTGATGATACACGGGCTCATAAATGCTTTAGCTCAATTGCCAGATACGCCTTGTTTCGGCAACTGGAGCTCTAGGAATGTACCGTAATATAATCTACGCAGGGCGAAAACGTTGCAATTCCGCCTTCGGGTTAAGTAAGATGTCCCATAAAGTTATGAAGGCCTTTGCAGGGGTTTAGGGGCAGGAGGTTGTCAGAGATGGGCTGCTAACACTCAACTCATCCATCTCTCTCCGAGGGCGTGGCTCTTTTGACAGAACGCCTGCGACGCAACCGATCCGACAAACTGAGACGGATTTCGACAAGAGCCTGAGCATTTGAGTTTGTAGACCTTCTCACCGTTTTCGGCTTATACAGACATTCTAGCCTGAACCCGGAAACGGATAGACTTGGCTCGGCAAGTGAACTAAGGAACTTCCTCCTTACGATTGGTGGTACACACCCAGGCCTCGGAGATTCTACGTAAGCTATGCTCGGTGTGCCTTGCACTCCTCGGAGGTTTGTATGGGTTTGGGTTTCGGTGGCGTGCTAAACTCCTAAACCTTGCCAGGACCCCCCAAGTGCCTTTTAAAGGGCTCCGATATTTCTCATTAAGAGGTAATTTGGGGCTACACTAAAGGGTAGTTGGGGGGTCTAGGTAAACGGTGGGGTTTGGGTTTTGGGAAGGTCGCCATGACAATATGTCAAATCTCGCTCTGGTAGTCTGAGCCGGAAGGCCATCCCCTAGTAGTAGAGTAGGCAACCGTTAACCTTTTTTGGGTAGTATCGTCCCTATATAATCCCTATATAACCCAAAAGGTTGACCTTTAGTTCTCCATGATACCCGACAAGTAGGGTCCACTACCCCAAACTGAACAAACCTCTCACAAGTTGCAATCGCAGCAACAGTTGTCACGAACAGATTCATGCTTAGCGCCGTCCAGATCGCCACCATCATCAGTTTCATCCGCAAGCAAAAGCGATTGCTGCAACAGAATAATCGTCCTTCAGGCTAGCAACCTTCTCGATGCAGCCGAAGCAGCGGCCAAACAACTGCGGCAGCTAGCAAAACGAGCAGAGCCACATCTCAACCACGGCATGGGTCTTGGCTACATGAACAATGACGCCGCCAACAGCGACAACTTTTGCTGCTACTGTGACTCCTTCTGGAACTGCTTACGCACACAGCTGCTGCTGCAGCGACTCCTCCTCCTCCTCCTCTTCCGCTTCCTTCTCCTCGTCCTGCTGCTATTGCTGCCAACACAACTATACTACTACTACTACTACTACTACTACTACTACTACTACTACTACTACTACTACTACTACTACTACTACTACTACTACTACTACTACTACTACCTACTACCTACTACCTACTACCTACTACTACTACTACCTACTACCTACTACCTACTACCTACTACCTACTACCTACTACTACTACCTACTACCTACTACCTACTACCTACTACTACTACTACTACTACTACTACTACTACCTACTACCTACTACCTACTACCTACTACTACTACTACCTACCTACTACTACTACTACTACTACTACTACTACTACTACTACTACTACTACTACTACTACTACTACTACTACTAGTCCTACTGCTACTGCTCCAGCTCCTGCTCTTGCTCTTCCTCCTCCTTTCCCGCTGCTCCTGCTGCGCATGACATTCCCCGCAATTGATTGCAGAAACAGCCCTGGACTTTGGACAGAGCAGGTCCAGCTGATATCGTTGACATCCCCACGACCACTGTGAAGCCAAAGCCGTACATACTGAATGCTGGCAAGAGTCTTGACTGCGCTGTTTAGGGCTTGGGTTTCCGTTCAGACATAAGGGCTTCGTTCATGAGAGGTACATTTGTTGTGGACATCGCAGCAGTTTCGCTTTCCTCACGACCTCAGGTACCTGGTAACGAAATACTACAGCCAAGCCCTAAACCCCTGAACCCGAAGCTTGCCTTATAGAACCCTAACCCTTGAAGCCTTAAACGAAAGCTGATCCCTGTTCGTTCGCCAGTACTAAGGGAATCCTGTTTAGTTCCTTTCCCTCCGCTTACTTATACTGGGTAGGCCTTTGGAACATTTTATATTTTCCCCTTATTGGGGTTAATAGGACCCTATTGACGAATTATTTTCAGAGGCTTTAAAGGGCCAACCTAGTATATGCTTAAGGTAGGAGGGAAAAAAAGGCCTTAAACGAACCGTAAACCGAGGAGTGGTCTTCCCATTGCCGATGGTCCCCGGCCTTCTTGGCTCGTGAAAGAGGCCCTAAACCCTAAACCCTAAACCGAAGATTTGGTGACCTAAGGAGGGTCTGGGGTTTTCGGAATCAGGATTGAGGGGTTTCAGCTGTGGGGCTTTTGGGCTTTAGGTTTGGGCTTTAAAGCGTTCTTCGGAAGGGTTAAGGGCGAATTTCGGGAACTCAGACGTGTTCCTCGCTGCAAGCTCTAGGCTCAACAAGGTCCCCAAAAGCCTAAAGCCTCCTAAACCCCCAACCCCTAACCCTCTCAACCCAAAATTGTGGCAATACATGTTGGACGGCTTGGGAGTCTGGAGGGCTGCTGAAGTTGATGTTTTCTCAGGTAATCCTAATACCTGTAGGCTCATATCCTACCCCTTCTTAGGGTATCTACTTTTCTTTTCAACAGATCCTAACCATAAAACTAAGTATCCGAAAAAAGGTGACCCTCTAGGTATGGAGCCCTAGGAAAGAAGGTCCCTATACCCTAGAACCGTTCAGGGTTTAGGAGGGTTTTACGGGGTTAAGGTAGGGTTTGCTCCGACTGTTGGCGGTGCGGATGGGTTTTGCCCGGAAGCTCTTTCGATTCGATCTTCTCTTCCCGGAGGATTTGTATTTTGTCTTAGCGGTAGAGTAACTAAACTTTAACCGGTTGGGGGTACTCTTGTACCAAGATAATCCCGGAGGTCAACCTTTTTGGTTCTTTTCGGGTACTGGACAAGTAAGTCGTTAGTGCGTTGCAAAATCTTTTGTGTTTTTTATGGGATTCACTAAGGGGCTTATACCTTATCGCCCCCCCAGAAGTCACACAAAACCTGCTTAGAAGCCGAGGCACAGGAACAGATGCACCGATTGGACAAGTACACGAGTACGCATGAAACCTGCCCTGGATAGCACCTGACATCGGCTACATAGAGGGCAGTTGGAGCAACAGGAACGCAGAAACCTGGACATCCTTCAACTATAAGGAATATACCCTAAATAATGGTAGTAGGATCCCTAAATTCCTTATTTTCGGGGTTTTGGAGTCCCTTAGGAACCCTTATAATTAGAGGCAACCTTATAGAAACCCTTAAAGAATGTAAGCGATTCTGGGTAATTGAACCGAGGCCTTGGGCCGCAAAGGGGGGGGGGCGGGGGTAGGAGGGTTTAGGGCTTTTGGGGTTTAGGGCTTTAGGGTTTAGGGCTTTTGGGGTTTAAGGCTTTTGGGGTTTAGGGCTTTTAGGGTTTAGGGCTTTAGGGTTTAGGGGTTTAGGGTTTTTAGAGTTTAGGCTTTTAGGGTTTACGGTTTTAGGGTTTAGGGTTGAGGGGGTTGCACGCGATCAGGATGAGCTGGTGATCGATGCCCGCAGCCCGCAGCCACCCGGTGAGCACTTCAAGGCCTCAAACTCCCAGGGTATAGGCTTTTGGTCTGCGGTGTCGGGTCAAGCTTTGGGTTTCGATTTTGGGTTTTTCGGTATACCTCAAACCCGACGCCAAGCAAACCCTAAACCCTTAACCCTAGCCTACGGACAGCGCAAGCCCGAACTCCAAACCAAACATTAAACCCTCAGGTGGAAAGCATGCCCCTGAGGGTCCATGTACCTGTATAGTATCTACAGTGGCCTTAAAGTGGTCCTTATATATAGGTAGTTTAGGGCCAAAGTATATGCTATACCTGTACATGGACCCTTGGGGTGACCCGATCCAAACAGAAAAGACTACCCGACCCTAACAACCAACAACCGAGGATTTTGAGGACTTGCAGACAGAAATCGGAGTAAGTATCCCTAAAAATAAAGGTATTGGCCCAATATGCATATACGCAGAAGGACTGACCATAATCGCACGACCAGCAGCACTGACAATGCCGAGGTTCGGCGGAATGCTGATCATTCAGCCGGTGCTGATGGATGCCGACGGTGGATGGGGCAAGCCGAAGGTGTCGAGTTCGCATTTAGGTCTAAGCTGAAGCTGTAAACCGAAACCTGACAATCCTGATAACTGAGGTGCAGTGCATTTAGGTCAGCTTAGACAAGGCCAGAACAACGTGCTAAATCCGAGCAACATCTTGAGGCTCAAATGGTTCAGCTGAGCTTCATTCTCGAAAAAAACATCCCAACTCTCAGACAGAAACCCTCAACCCACCTACTATAGGGGCCTTAGTAATTACCTATGCTATTTTTGGGGCTCCTTTTCATAATTATAGCATAATGGGCCCCAAAACCCTGTTCTAACTATTAAGGCCCCTAGCTTACACCCTTAAGCCTAAACCCTGAGGCTCTAAGTCGGAAGCGCCATGTCGGTCACCGTGGAAGTTCGACTGCTGAGCGGCAGGACAGCTACCATCGAAGCAGGCTTGGTTGAGGAACTGGAAGCATTGACTCTTCGGGCACAGACGGCCCTTGGAGTTACAAAGGGGCGGCTGGTTGACTCATCCGGAAAGTTTCTGGATGCGTGCGCACTGATCAGGGATATCCCGGTGCAAAATGGTGACTCACTGACGCTACAAATCAGCCCAATTCATGTATGTAGCACTGGAGAAGCTTTTGCAGTCATACTTGGAGATGCATCCGTCGTGACCTCGGGTCATAGTAGACACGGCGGTGAAAGTAGTGCTGTGCAGAGTCAGCTAAAGAATGTGCAGCAGATACAAGCCTCTTGCGGCGCCTTTGCTGCCATTCTTGGCAATGGATCGGTCGTTACATGGGGCGATGCTCGCGGTGGTGATAGTGGTTACGTGCAAGATCAGCTGAAGAATGTGCAGCACATCCAAGCCACTGACCGTGCTTTTGCCGCCATTCTTGGCGATGGATCCGTCGTGACCTGGGGCCAGGCTGACGAAGGAGGTGACAGCAGTGCAGTGCAGCATCAGATGAAGCATGTGCAGCAGATCCAAGCCACCCAAACAGCTTTTGCTGCCATGCTTGCCGATGGATCTGTCGTAACCTGGGGCGATGATATGTTTGGCATGTTTGGCGGTGACAGCCACGCTGTGCAGGCTCAGCTGAAGAATGTGCAGCAGATCCAAGCCTCTAAGTGTGCTTTTGCTGCCATTCTTGGTGACGGATTTATTGTGACCTGGGGTGATGCTTGGCGTGGTGGTGACAGTAGATATGTGCAGGAGCAGCTGACGAATGTGCAGCAGATCCAGGCCACTCACCACGCGTTTTCTGCCGTTCTCGGTGATGGATCTGTCGTGACCTGGGGCGATCCTGAGTTTGGTGGCGACAGTTGGGCTGTACAGAGTCAGCTCAAGAATGTGCAGCAGATCCAAGCCAATGACGGCGCTTTTGCTGCCATTCTTGGTGACGGATCGGTCGTCACATGGGGCGATGCTCGCGGTGGTGATAGTGGTTACGTGCAAGATCAGCTGAAGAATGTGCAGCACATCCAAGCCACTGGCCGCGCTTTTGCCGCCATTCTTGGCGATGGATCGGTCGTGACCTGGGGTCCAAGTGCCTTCGGTGGCGATAGTAGTGCTGTGCAGGATCAGCTGAAGAATGTGCAGCAGATCCAAGCCTCTGAGCGTGCTTTTGCTGCCATTCTGGGTGATGGATCGGTCGTGACCTGGGAGGATCCTGACTTTGGTGGTGACAGTAGCGCTGTGCAGGGGCAGTTGCAGAATGTGCAGCAGATCCAAGCGTCTCGCTTCGGTTTCGCTGCTGTTCTCGGTGATGGATCTGTCGTGACCTGGGGTGATGCTGCCGGCCACGATTACGAAGACCTGTCCGAGCGTGAGCTTTGGTCTTCCGAAGAGCCGTCCTGGGGTGATGCTGCCGGCAGTGACTATGACAGTGAGAGGAGTTGGTCTTCCGAAGACCCGTAGCCCAACTAAACCATGAACTTCAGGGCTAGGCTGTACTTTACACTCTGAAACTGTGCGAACCCAGGAAGCCGGAACCGGAGATATGGAGTCCACATTCGATGCCTGCGACTGCGAAAATACCGCAGCGCCCACGGTTTTAGATTTGGCGTTTTAGGGCTTGAGGGATGTATTCTGTGGTGACAGGGTTTTTTAAGTGTTCCTTGTTGGGTAGTTCAAGGGCTAAGGCAAATGTGTTGAGAGTAAATTTAAAGGGGCTTGACAGGCTTCTTGAAAGAGAAATGTTCTTGAAAGGGTTCTATGGATTTTCTGTAGAGGCTATAGGGAGTCGGGTTCTACAGGTGCTTTAAAAGCGTCCTGTCAGGCAATTGTGAGAGTCTTGTGAAGTTGTGGGGGCCCATTTCTGGGGATCCGTGCAACAAGTATTTGTATACCTCCTGAACCCTAAACCCGTACATATTGGTTGTTCTACATCAGGGTAGGTCATTTTCTGGAGCTCTTAGGTGTGAGTTATTTTATATCCAGGTGTTCTACTATAACGAGGGGTTCGGTTGTTTTGGTCTTGAGGCTTACGTAAATCCAACCCTACCCCCACGCACACCACTTTCACGCAGAATCCGTTATAGTAACCCTAAACGTATAAAGGAGCCCTTCAAAGTTTGAAGGAACGACCCATTATGCCAGGGCCGCTATAGTAAGATTCTTGGCATCTGGGATTGCCTGCGGTTTTCCAGGTTCCAGACTTTCAACCTCATGCTCCGGGCCAAGGGTTAACTATAGGGGCCAAAACAATTACCACTGCTATTGGGGGTGTTCCTGGTTATAATTGTATGTACGTGTGCGGCACGTGTGCTGTTTTTTTGTTTTGTGTGTGTGTGTCTTAGTGCCTGAGCTCCAAGTTTAAGATGCAAGGTCTTAGGCCTCAAAGTTTAGGATTTTGGCAAAGGTGTGCAACACGGCTCTTCTGAATCACCCTAAACGCCAAGCCTTAAAGGCCCTAAAGGAAAAAGCACTAAACCCCAAAGCCACTTTCAAGCATGGTATGATTCGTTTAGGGTTTAAGCTTTCGTCGGACGCCTCGGTTCCTGGCATATGCATAATCCAGGTGTAAAAAAGGGGGGTTTCGTGGAACGAGAAGGCCCTGCTGTTGAGGAGGGGGTTGTTCTAAATTATGGTCCCTTTTTGGGCCCTATAGTAGTATAGTCCTTATTATATAGGGTACCCAAAAAGGGACCATAATTTAGAACAGCCCCCAGGAGTGTTCGCTGGCACGCAATCCAAGCCCATTCTGACAAGGTTTTAGGGTACACCCTAAACCGGTGATGTTTGCTCAACTGGGTAGTGCTTTGGGACATTTTATATGTTCTCGTATTGGGCTTTAGAGGATCTTACCTACTAGTATTTTTCAAAGTCTTCAGAAGCCCCTCCTAGTTAAGAAGCAGATACAAAGTCCAGCACGCCCTCGCATCCCAGGCTGGATGTTGTTTGGTATTTTCATTATGGTTTAATAGGCAAAGTTTCGGCTTTGGGGCTTAGAACCTGTTTTTAAGGTTTAGGGATCGTTTCGGGATTGTTTAGGTCTGGAGGTTAAGGGGTATTTTATGCCCCAGCATCCCAAGGCGTCACGTCCTCGCTGGTTGCGCTCCATCCTCGCCACGAACCGTTACTTTGGTGGAGAGGGTTACGGTAAGGGTTTGAGGCTTTACCATGACTTCGCAGACCTCCTAGGCCTCTCGTGACGAAGTGGTCATTCTTGTACTGCAGGTTGTAACTCTTGCAATAACTTGCAGTGCTTTTTGCAGCTGATCGGCAGAGCCTGGGGTCAAATGGCGGTTTTAGCGACATCAACTACGTGCCAGAAGCCTGTTGCCCCAAGACCTCCTCTGAAGTCACATGCAGGTGCAATCGTAATTCCGCTCAATGAAAACGATGAGTGGTGTCATTGCTGTTGGTGTGATTGTAATGACCATTGCTCTCGTGTTGCGTACGGTTGAGGTAGCCGGAGCCTTTAACCTACAAGTTAATATCCACGCTTAAAGAATTCGTAATATGGTTCCCTTGCAATCACAATTGCGTCCCTGTAAAATTAGAAGTATAACGGAGTGGAGTTTCCGAAAATTAGGGGTACCTGATCTTGGGGTCCTTATAATAAGGGTCCTACTATTTAAGGTACTATATGAGGGTCCTTTATTTTCGGAAACTCCCATTTCGGAGGGGTTCCAAAGTTGGTCCCGTTCACCAACTGGTGGCCTGCATACTGTAGCAGTACTACCTGGGGATCTAGAAAGGCTCCTTTAAGGGTTCCTATAAGGGGGTCTGTAGGCTTTGGGGTTTTAGGGTTTCGGGCTTACCTGGGGATTCAAAAACCTACCGTTTTACGGGTTCGACTCTCTAATTATGGGGTCATAACCTGCTATATATTTTGTAGGGTTTGGCGCCACAGGTAAGTACTATTCCTTGAGCTAACCATACATGGCTGTATACTCTAAACCCTAAAGTCGTGACTAAATAATCACTTCTTCTAGTAAGCCGTCTTTAGAACACCCAAAAGCAAGGGACCCTATTCCAATCATTATGGCAGCCTTATGAACTGCAACGAATCCGTTATACCCTTTTTTCGGAACCTTAAAACTTCTTCTTGTTAGTACTGTTAGTATTAGTGTTGTTGTGCTTATTGCCACCATGCTTGCTATTCCTGTTTTTCGTTACTTGTATTACTAAGGCCCCTAAACCTACTTCCCAAGCCCGGATGCAAAAAAAGGCCCCTAAACCCTTTCAATCCTCAAACCCCTAAAACCCTAAACCCTCATTTACGGGTTTTGGAGTCTCCGTAAAACATAAACCCCTATTGAGGCCCCTAAAACCCTGACCTCAGAACTTACCTTGGGTTAGTAGGGAATGGAAGAATGGTAGTAATAGTAGTTATAATTGTACCCCATTCCTCCATTCCCTACAAACCGAAGGTAAGAGAAGCAGTGCCTGCGTCAGCGAGTGTGCGAGTCGAAACCAGAGTTTTCGGCTTTGGGCTGCCTTGCCTTCGCCCAGCACCGGCACACCCTCAAGGTAGGCCTTACATGGACCCTATTCCTTAGGCTCTAAGGACTCATATTTTAAGGCTTTTGGGCCCAAAGACCATACTATGTAAGGCTTTTGGGCTATTTTGAGCCTTAGGGTAAGAAACCTACCTTTTTAGGGTTCCCTAATATGATTTCTTTATATAAGTCCTGAAAAAAGGTAGGTTATTGGGGGTTAAGGTAGGCCCAAAGCACAACATTTTTGTTTACGACTTAGGGCTTGCAAGACTTATAGGATTTCCAGCGTTGTGTCTATAGATCAGATCGGGGTTTCTAGACCCTGAACCCTAAACTCTATAGTCCGTGTTGAGAGCGTAAACCTAGAGAGTTTAGGGTTCAGCAATCCCCTATTAAACCCCCCAACTACCCTCCAATAAGCCGTAAATACCCACTATAAAGGACCACAAGGGCTATATTAAAGCGCCATTGCTCCCCTATTAGACCCCCCAACTACCCTCTCATAAGCCGTAGGTACCCACTATTGAGGACCATAAGGGCTATACTAAAGCGCCATTGCGGGGGGGGGGGGTCTAGGAATCTCCAGCCTCCGTCAGGTTTCCATGCTCGGCAGCACGGACATGCTGTGGTTTTAAGGCGCGCTGCTGGGCTGATGCTGTCCCTCGGGGAGTTATTTATGTATATGTGTATGTCTACACATTCGATGATGTAGCTGAACTGGAGGTGTTCCTATTTGGGCAGCTTCAGCCTCTGGGAGATCTTGATAGACGCGAGCCTATCATGGGGGGCACTGTTCAAGTGCTGCCTCGAGGAGTCCCGTGTGAATGGGCAAGCGACATCGATGAAAGACTACAGGATGAGAGAAGATGGCGACCGGACACAGACCAACCTGGCCCACTTCCTGGAAGGCATTGTATTTACCAGGGAGCCTCTGAGCAAATCATTGTCCCGGTCAATGGCGAGGAAGATGATGGCTTCCATCTTGAGGCGGGAATAGAAGAACTTGGCCTTGAGGAGAACAGCTGGGCTATGGTTCCGGCGACTGTGCCCCAGCACCTGGCCCATGGGGGCAAACAGGTGCACAATCTTATTGCCATTGTCGAGGAGTCCAACACCCCTCGACTTGGAGTGACCATGGCCTTCCTTGACCTCCGCGGCCTGGCGTTCTTTCCACAATGGATGGCGATATATGGGGATAGTTTCGACCCTTAGGCCTACCTGGAAGACATCCAGTTCCCAAACATGGAGGGGTGGCAGTTTGTGGTCACAGGCGGAGACCCAATGGGGGAGGACAACCACATCCGAGTTCATGATGGCGAACTCCTGACATTTCACCTTGAACTTGCCGAGCCGAGCCCAAGATCCGAGGAAGGACAAAGTGAACAAGGTGAAGAGTCGGATAGTGACGACGATAGCTCGGACGGTATGAACAACCTACCGAGCTCGGACCCGGACGCCCCGCCACCAGAACCGGGAGAACCTCCACGTGGACCACCGCCACCAACCCCGGTAAATGCGCCACCCGATCGAAGCAGGTCACCGAGAAGAGACAACCGAAGGCACGGGCGACAGCCACAAACCATCAGCCTGCACGAGGAGCTTCACCAGAACCTCCAGGTGTATGACCTCACTAAGAACACTCTTCCATGGCCGCACACATTGAGCCAGCTCTGGCCCATGTTGTGCCCGTGGGACCCGAAGTGGATGCAGTGCTGCCTGGAGGGTGTCCAGTTGCACCCCAACGCGGCTACAGCGGTGAAGGAATCAGTGCATTGGGCCGATTTGTTGCCATATGCAGCCCAGGGACAAGGTGAGTTCCACTTATACACCGACGGATCTGCCAATGAAACATTGCGGCAGAGTGGTTATGCGGTGGTGGTGCTGTTCCGTATGGGAATGGCAGTGGCTATCCTGGGTTTACTTGGTGAACAGCTGATGGGCAATGAAGTGTCGGGATGGACAGCTGGAGAACATCTAGCCCTACACGCAGAACAGGTGGCCTTGGCTACGGCGATGTTATGGGTGCTTCAGATGCGAGCGGTGATACCGCATCTGTCCAGTTTCATCCACATCGACTGTATGGCAGCTGGACATGCTGCGACTGGAACCTGGGATCCTATGAATTTCATGGGGTCACAGACACGTGATCTGGAATTGCTGATGCAAGAACTGCCTGGGGTGAATCTACAAACCCAGCACGTCAAGGGCCACTCCGGCCACGAGTGGAACGAGTTGGCTGACTCCATTGCCAAGGCTGCCATGAAGGGTAGCAAGCAGTTTGCCACCCCCCCTGCAGATGTGGTAGCTGCATTCCTGGGCACTAACCTCACATGGGCCGGTTTACAGCTCTCGGCGATGAAGACGGGGGCCCTCAATGTGGACCGTGGGGGAATCAGTTGGAGTGATGAACCTTTGCCGAGGTCGGGGATCACACCATAGCAGCTGATACCTACGGTTGGTGTCCATGATGTGAAAGGTGATGTGGAGTTCAGGCTTTCTGCTTGTTCTTTCAATCTACAAGGCCTGGGCAACCATGCCCGCTACATTGAAGAACAATGTGAACGAGAAGGCTATGGTCTGGTCTTCTTGCAAGAGACCAAACAACCAGGCGGAATCTGTTCCAGCCGCCGGTACCTCCGATTGTCCACCGATGGATGCCGCCATTGGGGAGTGGCGGTTTGGCTTCGCAAACAAGGTGGATTCATCGAGCGCAACAACCAAGGTGTCGCCCCTGACGAGGCTAATATTACTGTGGTACACGAGTCCCCACGGATGTTGGCACTACGAGTCGCGCTCGATGGCATCTGTCTAGGGTTTGTTTCAGCGCATTGCCCGCATGCCGGGCGCCCACAGGAACGCGACCAATTCCTCGAGCTGTTTGGTGGAGTCCTGGCCCAGATGAAGAAGTACCACCTCGTGGTTTGTGGTGTGGACTTAAACGGAAAGATCCCGGCTGACTACCAGCAGGTCAGTGGGGACTATGAGTGCGAAGAACCAGACCGTACAGGACAAATGTGTGCCCGCCTTCTATGGGAGAATGGTGTATGGGCACCATCGATGTTCTCGGCCCTACATAAGGGCAGCCCTTGGACATATCATCACCCCCTAGGAGGGGAAAGCCGCATTGACTACCTGTTCATTGGCGGCAAGGCGGTGATCGATGCTACCAAGAGCTATGTCAGTGCAGCCTTGGACAATGGCAGCCCCAATGACGATCACAGAGCTATCTGCCTGGAGGTGGTTGGTAAGTTGGAACAGGGTCGACAACGACCTAGGCTGCAACGTTTGAGGTTTGATGGTGATAAGATCCGATCTGCTGAAGGCAGAAAATTGCTGGCAGCTGCCTGTAAGAGATTCGAGCAACCGACATGGGACACTCATCCTGATGAACATTATCAACGTGTACAGGAACATTTGCTGGACACCTTGAAGGAAAACTTCGCGGTTGAGAAGGTTGGCTGCCATGCATCCTATATCCCTGACGAGATCTGGGAGCTTCGCCAACAAAAGAACCGGCTCCGAGGCAGAACCAGCTATCGCCGGGCTGACCACCATCGAAACCTCCCTGAGGCGTGGCGAGCATGGAAAGCAGGTACAGTGTTTAGCTTGGGGCCGTGGATGCGGAAGCGACACGTACTGTATGAACTGATCGCGGCGGCTATCCGTTATGCAACCCACCGTGTTAAGGATGGTATTGCCAAGGCGAAGGATAAGTTCCTACGAAGTGTGGCTGCGGAGGGCCACCAAAATGTGGGAGCGATCATGCAGCGAGCCAAGAGAGCGGGAATTGGTTCGAAGGCGAGGAAGCCCTACTGCCGCGAACTACCGAAGCTGCTCAGCCCGACCACGGGCAATGAGGCGACCTGTACTGCAGACCGAGATGAGATTTGGCTGCACTACTTCGGAGCGCAGGAGGAGGGCACCATCAAAACAACCAGAGACTTTGTCGCGGAAGTGGCGGACTGGAGAGAATCCAACTGTGGCGACTGGGAATGGCATCTTCTACCATCAGCCCGGGACTTGGAGAAAGTCATGAGGGAGATGAAGCCTGGTAAGGCTGCTGGTTTGGATCAAATCCCCAGTGATGTGATGTGTGCCTGCCCTGCTGAGATCACCCGGCTCATGCATGCACTCTATCTCAAAACACTGATTGTCGGCAGACAACCTCTGCAATGGCGTGGAGGAGTATTGTTTGAGTCCTACAAGAACAGTGGCCAGAAGTGCCTTGCGGAAAACTACAGGAGTTTGTATATCTCCAGCTTCCCGGCCAAAGTCCTACACTTCGCAATGCGGCAGAAGGTTGACGGGGAGATCGATGCTTCCTTGCACCCGCTGCACTGTGGAACCCGTCGAGGTATGCCTATCAGCTTCCCCTCGCTTTATGTCACGAGTCACCTCAGGAGATGTGCTAGGTTGAAAAAGCCGGCTGCGGTGTTATTCATTGACACGCGCAGCGCATACTACAGATTGGTCCGGGATCTAGTGGTCGGAGATCTCCAACAAGACCGGTCTGTTGAGGAGCTCTTCTACAAGTTTGGGTTGGATGGCAATGACATCTCCGAAATGAGGGACCTCATCCGAGATGGAGGCATGCTACGCCAGGCTGGAACTCCAGAGCCGGTGCAGGCGGCAGTGCAGGATTTCCATCGCTACACATGGTTTGCCTCAAAATATACGGACGGTGGCAATCTATGCCATTCAGTTGCAGGATCCCGCCCGGGAGCTTCATGGGCGGATTGTGTGTTCGCATTCTTGTACACACGAATCTTGCACCGGGTCCACGAGATTTTGATCGGAGAAGACATCAATGGGGCCTTACCGCATGACCAAGAGGGAGGCCCGTTTGCCACCCACCCTGAGGGTCCATGTGAACCAATGTGGGATACCACATGGGCAGATGATACCGCCTATGTGATGGAGGAGGAGGACTCGCCGGGCCTCATCCTGTGTGTTCGTCGTGTCACCAGTGTGGTCCTCACAGCCTTCCGAACCCACGGTCTGGACCCAAACCTGAAGCGCAACAAAACAAGTGTGTTATTACGACTTTGTGGCCGCGGAGCGACAGCGGTGCGCAAGCAGGTGTTTGGGAGTGGCAAGCCGATGATCCATCTCCCGGACCTGGATGAAAGTGTACATGTGGTCCCAGTATACAAGCACCTAGGTGCTCAGCTGGACCCTCAAGTGGCACTCAGACAGGAGCAGCGCTTTCGAACAGCAATGGCTGCTGCAGCTTATGACAGTGCCAAGGACTTGCTCTTGCACAACCGAGACCTGGGTCTTGAGACTCGGGTCTCTCTGTTCCGCAGTGCTGTGGTCTCCACGTACTTCAACCTGGAGATATGGGTGCCGAAGGGACCCAGTTGGGACACCATGTGCGACAACTTCTCCAGACTAGTCCGTCGACTCCTTTGCCGAACAATTACGGACGACAGCCTCTACAAGATCCCATTGCCACTTGCCCACTGGGCAACCGGATGCTGGCCACTCGACTACTTTGCACGGAGGTCGAGGATTTCGGCATTGATCTCAATGGTTCGGTCGGGCCCCCCGTTGCTCTGGGCCATGCTACAGAATGAGGCGACGTGGTGTACGACGGTTTGCGCTGACCTACGGTGGCTGGTGCATGACGATACAGAGCGCTGGCCCGAAATAGGTCACCACGCATGGCCACAATGGTGGCATCTACTGAAGCAACAGCCGGACCGAGTGAAGCGTCGGGTGGCAAAGCGGAATGCTGAGGATTTCATAGTGTTCCAGGAGGAATCGGCGGTCCTGGTTTGCTTATGGAGCCTCTACAGGACGATTGCCCCGCCAACGTCGAGCCTCCTTGCCAAGGAGACATGGAGTTGCCCTATCTGCCAGAAGAAGTTTGCCAAAAGATCCGGGTTGGGAGTCCACTTCTTCAAAACCCATGGTCGGCATGCTGAATACCGGGAGTTCCTTGATGGCAGCAGGTGCAAGGCTTGCAACAAGGAATTCTGGACGATGGGCCGATTGGAGGATCACCTCCGCTACTCCAACAAGTGTGTCCGAGTGTTGCGCCGGGACTACAAGCCGCAACAGACGATCCCACCTGGCTATGGAAGCACCAAGCGGCGCCAGAACGAGACGGCCAACTACACGCCAGCGGCGCCCACCCGGGTGGACGGCCCTCTGAAGGAGTCAGAGGAAGCACAGTGGAACCAATGGCAACGAGCTCTTTATCGGGGACTTTCAGAGACCATCCTGGACGGCCAGGGTGACGAAGACCTCGATGACGTCGTTTCCACTGAACTACGGAAACAGCCACTCTACCCTGACGAGATCCGACAAGTCATTGAGACCCTGATCAGCGAGGTCGAGGAGATCAATGCCGACAGGGATTTGGCACAATGGAGCGAGCAGGAGTTCGATCACATTGTCCGCTCTGTCAGGGAAGGATGCGATAGAGTGTGCTGCCAGGAAGCGGAGGAGCTACTGGGGGACAACAGTCTCCTGAAAAGACAGCAGTTCCACCGACAAGCGGCAGGCCTAGAATGGCATGCCACCGTCAACGACTACCTGTCCTCTGGTAACCAAACCAACGAGGACGAGCACGGGACCCTGGAAAGTTCACTGTTTATCCTGCCAGACAACTGGGAAGCAGAGTGGAATCGTGGTAGGGGTGAACTTTTGAACTCTGCCGTGCTCAGAAACCCGTTGTCGTTGTTGCCCGCCGTACTCAGGGAGGCTTGGGCCTGCGTTGTAAAGAAGCAAAGGCCAGAGGTCAGAGCCCCTGAGAAGTTCTGGGCACATCCCGTAGCGGCACCGTACAGACCGCTCAGGGAATCTTGCATCTGTTAATTAAGCAGCGGACACCTCTGAATGCCAGGAAATGCCGAAAATGTCTACACATATACACAAGCTTGGAAGATATGTGCATATACATACATATATGTGTGTATGCGGTTTGGGGTTTAGGGTTGGGGGGAGGGGGGTAGGGTTTGGGGTATATGCTGTGCGAGTCGCAGTGAACACGTCAGCAGGCAGTGTCAATGATTTTGCCACAGAATAGGTTCTGACATACTTTGGGTACTGCCCCCACTCTGCAACACTTGGATTATGGCCCTTAACATGACCCCTAACATAGACTGTTACAGGGTGGCGGCAGTACCCAAGATATAGTGTGGGACGGCGAAGCAGCACTCGATACATGGAGGAACACGAAGTCGGTCCAGAGGTAGGATGAAGGTAGGTAGCACAAATAGGTTACTTTATAGAATGGCTTTTGTCTAGAACTCAATCGCACAATGCACCAGCAAGCACAGGCAGTTTTGAAGTGCAAAGCACAGGCAACAACGGGAACAGGTACCGCATGGCACCGTCACAGATAACAAATGCAACAATCACGTCGTCACTACGAGTCGCTATAGCAAAAGCGCAGGAACATGCAATAGATACAATAGGCACGTATGATTAGGGATCCAAAAGAGACATAAGTGTGACATAAGCATAAGCATTTTCAGGTATCCCTCCTTGTGGGGCTTCGTTACAAGGGGCTTTGTACAGGATATTCCTATCCCAACCCTAAACCCTAAACACGATCCCTGCCCAAAAAGCCGCAACTTTGTCGCGCTTCGATATTAGCTGGTTAGGACCTAAACCCTAAAGCCTAACTTGGAGATGAACTGCTTAGGATTCTCGACTCCGAACCTGGGCCCGCCAGAATAGGACTTGACAGCATCAGGGATTCAGGGTTTAGGGAGCAAGCCTAGAGCAAGAAGGGGTTTAGTGTTTTAGAGGGTTAGAGGTTTAGGGTTTGAGGGGCTCGGTGGTTTAGGGCCCGGGGTCGTGACTGAGTCTATCGCTTTCCTGGCTGCATACGTGTCAGCTCGGATTTTTCGGGCGCGTTCAGACTTTGCTGTCCTGTATACTAAAGGAAGGACCCTTAATAAGGACCCCTAGGTATATATATCCTTCATATTGCTATTATTTACCCATTACATAGCCCATTATAGGGTAGCTTATTATTGGCTTTGGAAGGACATCAGTTCAGGGTTGAGGGCTCTCAGTCGCAGAAACCGTCCGGAGAGGTGGCATCCGACACATCCCCAGCTCACGAAATGGCAGCGGCGTCAGTGTGGGTCGAAAGTGGATGAGCGGACTTGAACCTCGGGCACAAGTAGAAAGTTGCCCTGTTTCGGGGTTGGGCTTATGTAAGGTATGGGGCTTAGGATTTCCAATTTTGGTCTGGACCTTCGACAATTTGTGTGTGTGTGTGTGGGGGGTTTGAGAGCGGCCACCGTGTTCTCAACATATGAGTTGATAGGATGCATGTGGGCTGCCTATATAAATGATGTGACACGGATATCACCATCAGAGCGCATATCTGTCCTGCGCTGGGAGAAACTGTCGATGGTTTTGAGAGACCAGGAAAACAAGTCTAAGCAGGAAACCCAGAGAAGTTGTTTTTTCCGGCATAGATTTCGAGTTTGGTTGGAGCCTGCAAAAGACGCAGCTCCTCGAAGAAACACATCCGGGAGTATCTGCAGCAGGTATAAGGCTACCCAGGCGAACATCTTTAAACCCTCAAGCCGTAAGCACTAACTCCTGGGATAGTGTTGCTTTTTTAATATATGCTCAAGACAGGTGATCGGGTCCACCTCAGCCCTCGAAGGTGTCGACGAGACAAGTATCACTAGCATCCTATTATAGTCTGTATTGTTGTTCTATACTCTGTACAGTAAGCCCCCAAAACCGCGTGCTGTCAACGCCCTTATACGACCTCTTCGAGTCGAATGTTGTGTTGCGCGCACCATTCCCTTTTCAGCGCCAACCCTGCGACAGTTTGGATTCAGAGCTTGAAAACTCCCAACCCCTCTCGGTTCCTTTCTCGCTGGCAACCACAACCCAACCTCCCATGCATTCAGCAATACTTCGACGGTGACGTTTACCCTATATCGTAATCAAACGATACACCTGGTGTTGGCCACAGAACAGCACATGGTATACATATGGGAGTTGCCGAAAATCAGGAGTACCTTATTTTGGGGTCCTTATCATCAAGATCCTACTATTCAGGGAACTATATTAGGATCCCATATTTTCGTAAACTCCCATATGATTTAGGATCGTCGCGGGGAGGAATGGCAGCGACTCATGAAGCCTGATCCACTCAGAGGTCTAGCGTCTAGCGACAGTATCAAACGGTTTAGGGTGTAGGACTTTATAAACCAAGAGACGCAGGCCCAAACTTCCTACACTAAGCTTTTCGAGTTGAGGGTCTACGTACGTGTAAGTATCGAACTCCCCAAATAACCCTCAACCCCACACCCGCAAGTTCCAAGCGGCTGTGACCCTCGGGATCATGTTCGAGCAGCAACCTGCAAAGTCACCACGTGCTACCGGTTTCTTGAGTCGGGGTTTGAGGCTTTAGGGCTTATATTTTGGTTTAAAGTTAAATTTAGGGCTTAGGGGTTTAAAGGGGTCAGGTTAGAAGATGGCCCCATGAGGCACCAAGAACAACGAACGTGAGAATTTCAACTGGGAGAAGCACCTGATGCTCTCGGAGTACCTGGCCAGTCCACAGAATTTCACCCACGTGGCTCAGCTCTGATGCTTTGAAGAAGATTTGGGTGTGGGTGGTTTCAGGGTTAGGGCATGCTTGCTCAAAGACGTACTAACTTAGGTTGAGGTAGGAAACCATACTTATAATTGCTGATATCCCTACTTAACCAGCTAAGGTATTTATAGCTGTATTTATTAAGTCCAACCCTGAAGCCTAAACCCTAAGCCGTATAGTGGAAGCGGAGCCCGGGATCTCCCTCTGGGCGTGTTTTGGGCTTGAGTTTTCCCACGTAGTAAAGGGGCCTGCATCATTATCCCATCCATTTCGGGGGTTCCTTCTCACAATATAGCATACTGGGCCCTAAATCCCTAGTGCAATTATTAAGGCCCCTACAGTAGGGTCTGAGGGTTTCGGTTTGTCGCTTCGTAACCGTAAAACTTTCAGCACAATCTAGTTAATCTAGCTATTCTCGTCATTTGCAGCAGCAGCCCCTGAAGAGTTGGGCTTGGTCATGGTGGCTTCTTCAGTATTGGCCCTCAGGTTTTTGCAATGAGGACTGCGCACATCTGATACTGATTATTGGTGGGATGATGATGAGGATAACTGATGAAGATGATGTTGAAAATCATGCGGATGCTGCTGGTGCTGGTGATTTGATTCTCACTTAGCACGAGACAGATGCTGCGATGTGAATTCACGGTCCTTCTCACGAAGAGCGCAGTCATAACGAATTGCTTCTGCTACTGATGGTTATTCTTCTTAATCTGCTTTCTGCTATCACGAGTTAGGTTGCATTGGGTGTTGCACCGTTACTGCTGCTGTACTCCCGAACCACTTGTGTCACTGCGAATGAATTACCGCACCCACCACTAGTGTTAGAAGAGTACGGGTGCTATTGGTCGTACTCGTGCTCGCACCAGCACTACGAACTTGTCACTAGTCCTAGAACTCGTACCTGTACCAGTACTGGGACTCCGGACTAGGACTCGCAATATCGCTAGTGACATTGCTCGCGCTATAGCAGTAGGAGTAGCAGTAGTAGCAGGAGTAGTAGTAGTAGTAGTACTACTACTACTACTACTACTACGACTACGACTACGACTACGACTACGACTACGACGACTACTACTACTACTACTACCACTACCACTACCACTACCACTACCACTACCACTACCACTACCACTACCCCTACCACTACCACTACCACTACCACTGCTACTACTACTACTACTACTACTACTACTACTACTACTACTACTACTACTACGACTACTACTACAACTACTACAACTACAGCAACAACAACAACTACTACTACTACCACTACTAGTACTAGGCTTTGGAGTACCATACTTGAATAGTTTTTTGGGGGACCTCGTACATAAAGGGAACCACTATGAACTAAAGGTCTATTCTTTTTTCTCCCTGGCTACTTCAATTCAAACCCAGACTACTACTACCACTACCACAACCGCAACCACGAACTACTACTACTACTACTACTACTACTACTACTACTACTACTACTACTACTACTACTACTACTACTACTACTACTACTACTACTACTACTACTACTACTACTATCACCGTTTCTGCTGCGACTACCACTACCACGACCACTACCACTACTACTTCCTGGGATTCCACCACCACCACCAGCACCACCACCAGCACCACCACCAGCACCACGGCCGACTGCAAGGGTTTCTCCTGTTGCTACTGCTGCCCCTCCTCCTGGTATTGCTACTACTTCCTTCTGCCGCTGCTGATGCTGCTGCTGCTGACTCCCGTCCCATGCAGCTTTTCGTTGGACAGGTTCTCATGCTGGACGCAGATGCCGCGCTCGTGAAGCACCCTCTGATCCTTTCTTTGCACGGTCGTCAGGGCTTTGGGTTCTACAGTTCCGAGGTTGGGGCTTGGTGCGCCCATCTGTGCCATAAAGTCTCAAACTGTGGGCTTCACCCTATTCGAGGTGCTGCCTCGGCACCACCCATGAACCCCCAACCTCAAGACTGTGTAACCTGCCTCGCCTGGAGTGTCCGAGTGCCAGTGTCATAAACTTCCTCAACCTGTAACTTGTGCGCCGGAGCCCTACAACTCTAGAGCCTAAACCTTAAGGCCCAAAATAATCAGGAACATCCTGGGCGAGATCGCAAAGCAGATGGAGGCCAGAGACACGAGCCATACTTAAACCCTGCTCTAACCTTACATTACATCAAACCCGCCATAATCACCCTTACAGTAACCCTTCGGACCCAGAGTAGGCCCTTATTCCCGTTTTTTAGGATTTACATCGGTTCCATTATAAGCACCTTTAAACCAAAAAGGGGCGCCCTTTTTATTCCTAGGTTACTCTTAGGTCTAGACCTTATAAACCCTTTTATCAGGAAGTTTTTAAAGTTCTAATTATGAAAGCCCTTCCCAGACCTTCCAAAATGCTTTTATTAAGGAGTATACCTTAAATCATATCGGGGATCCTATTACAATCTAAAGTGTATTCCAGAATTAAGGGATTTTGGAGGGTCTGGGTTAGCTGTGGCTTTAGCAGCCCCAGGACTTTGAGACTGAACATAGAAATCGAAGCAATGAGAGCTTTGATGTAGGGGGTTTAGGGTTAAGGGTTCAGGAACTCAGTGGCGTTCAAGGTGACTGGGGACGACGGCACCCTTGCCTGGATAGGCATGGGCGAAGCCGTCGTCAGCTGGACAGATCTCGTGTACGGCTAGGAGGGCATCGTCCAGGAGGCGGGCTCCACAGTGTCGTACCAGCCTGAAACATCCGATTACTGCTCGCAACAGTTCCATCCGCTTGCCGGCGGACTCCGACCTAGCCATCCCTATCCGGCCCTTGGCCGAGATCTTGGGGAAAGGGGAGGCCACCCGATACAGCGTCGGCAGCGGAAGCTACAAGCCAACGGAGACGGGCCTACATGAAGCTGCTAAGCGACGCCTGCCAGTACGCCGGATGCCATTTTCTGCAGGTCGCCCACAATGCCGTGTGGGAGGTCTTTTCCAAGCTTGGTCATCTCGTGACCCCTCATTCAGGGTTCACATGAGAGCCAAGCCGTCACCGGAGCTCAACTGGCGAATCACCGGCGACACCACGCCACGTCTCAGCGATCCCGGCGTGCAGCGGCTTTTGGTTCCCTGCTCTTTAGGCTTTGGAGTAAAGTCGAGGTTAAAGACTGGCCCTTTTCACATACACCATGAAGTATAAAGCCCGAAATGGGAGTGAACCATGGACCCTAAACCGAGAGACGTTGACCATGATCTTCGAAGTCATTCTCCTCAGCACTAAGCCCTAGACTGCCTTAAACCCCTAGTGTTTCGGCCTCAGCCCTAAGCCCTAGATTGCCTTAAACCCCTAATGTTTCGGCCAAAGCCCTAAGCCCTAGACTGCCTTAAACCCCTAGTGTTTGGGCCTCAGCCCTAAGCCCTAATGTTTCGGCCTCAGCCCTAAGCCCTAGACTGCCTTAACCCCCTAGCGTTTCGGCCTCAGCCCTAAGCCCTCAGCCCTCGACTGCCTTAAACCCCTAAAAAGGATTAGTGTTTAGACTTCGGTGTTTTGAGTTGGGTGGGTTTGGGATGTTGTTGCACGGAGGTCAGGAATCTCGATGTCTTCCTGACAAGCGAGGAGCGGGAAAGGGAGACATCCTCTTGAGCTTTAGGGTTTAGGGTTTAGGGAAATCCTGCCCAAAAGCCTTATGAAACCTAGCCGGCTCGTCGTTGCACCGCGGGAGGGAAAGAATCCTAGCCCAACACCCTGAAACCTTAAACCCTAAACCCCCAAAAACAGCCACTGCCTAAACCCCCCTAGACGCCCAACTACCCTCTAACATACCCTAAATACCTACTATTAAGGGCCATAAAGACTCTATTAAAGGGCCCTCGGGGGTTCCTGGCCTAAACCCTCAACCCCAGAATCTAAAGCCTAAGCCCACGGACCATGAAATTGCAGCCTTGCTTGTACTGGGTTGAGGGTTTAGGGGGATTAGGGTTTAGGGTTCGTGATAAGTCTGCCACCCTACCTCTAGCCTACATCGTAGTTCCTTGCTTGCTCAAACCAATCTTGTATTTCGGGTCTTGTAATCTAACCCCAAACTAGCAATTACACTGGAGACTACAGGCAAACATTAAATTCCAAACTCAATGCGTGCATCCCACGCCCAGGCACTAGTAGTATAGGGGCTAATTTACCGTATATTCAAGGGATATTGGAGCCCCCTAAACCCTAAACCTTGTGGATCCCGTATAGGGGACCTTAGAGATCCCTGTAAAGGAACCCTATAAACCCGTATAGAACCCTTCTACTGTGGGTAAGCCTCCGGCGCAAAAAGCTCTCTAAACCACAGTAGCGGGCCTTACCTGTAGCCGAAAAGACCTACCGTTTTTAGGGTTCCTTAATTCCTTATTACGGTTTCTGTAAAGAGTTCCTTAAAGAAGGTAGGTCTTTTCGAACACAGGTAATGCCTTAATAAGTAGAATAGGGTTTGAGGTATATTATACTACAACTAGATAGTTTTGGTAATTATCAAAGGAGTAGGATCCCTAGTATGATTTAAGCAATATTCCTTAACGAAGGGATTTTGGAGTCTCTGGGCAAGTGTGCCTATAAGTGCATGTATTTTTGCCGTTGTAAGCAATTGTAGGTGTAGGTTACCGTATTGTTAGCCCTAGTTACTAAGTTCCATGAACCTCTAACTACGCCAATCTCGAAAGGCTTATAGCTGGAGTGACCCCCAAGCCATGCCGGGAAAGCCAACACAGCAAGGCCGCTGCTATTACCAGTCCTGGTGGCGCTGCTAATCCCGGCACGGTGGAAAGTAGCTCTAAGATCCTACGTTGCGGACACCGCACAAAGTTTTTCAATCGGTCTAATGTCTATAACTTGTACCCTTTTTTCAGACATTTTGAGCTAGGTGTTTTAGGCAACAGGCAACAGTGAACACTTTCACCTAGAACAGAGCTCCCGATGCAAACACACGCAGGTATATATAGAGCGGCCCAACAAAGCGCCCCGAAGCACACTGCGTGCGGGCGTAGGGTTTATTCTTCTGACGCCAGAGTCTACGCTGTCGAACTACGAAGACCCAAGGACACTGAATCCAAGAATCTTAAACCCCTACTTAAAGGATCATGGGACTTAATTAGAAGCTAGGGCCGCTAAATAAGATAAATATATTTACAACTCATAATTATAATCCCACTCAAGGTGTTTATAACTGTACGGACTAGCTCCCATGAGCCCCATAGTAGCGACGCATTCAAGCCTAGGGGGCCCTTCCTCTCGCGGCTGTTTTTGGAACCAGGACTGGCTGAAGTATGGCGAGAACCGCATCAACGGAGGCTTCCTCATGACCAGGCCACCAGACAGTAGACAAAGTGCAGTTTGCTATAGGAGTCCAGTTGCCTGTATGGTGGGTCGTTAAGCTTTATAGCCAAACAGCCACTTTCATAGACGGTGGCAAACGCAGCAACCGACTATGTCGGCAACTGGGCTTCAAAGGCCAGAGTGGCTACGGGTCTTTACAGGGATCAGGGTTGACTTCGTGTTGTGGCCGTGGCGGTTTATTTGCCTTGCATGTAGGGGTCGGTATGCCTTAACCTCTGCTCGAGAAAACCTACAAGATGTTCTTCTATACAGGATGCACTGGGCTGACACTTTGTTGGAAACTTAGGCACCATAGACAAGAGCAGGGTTACGACCCTTTTGTACCAGCCTAAGCCCGTTCGAGGCTGATGTTTTCAAAAATTTAGGGTGCAAGAAGTTGACAGCTTCCATCTGCACATCTCGAGTGTTTTGACGCTGGGTTTGCATCAGGTGTGTGGCAGTTGCATTGGGTGAGGGACTGATTTCCAAGCTTGAATAATGGGATCCAGAATGTGAGCGGGAACTTTGGGTCGTTCGGGCTGGGCTCCTTTCTGGCCCCCTAAACTCCTAGACGGTAAACCCTCCCCTAAACCCGGAACCCCTAAACCCGGAACCCCTAAACCCTAAACCCCAAACCCTAAACCCTAAACCCTTAAACCCTAAACCCCTAAACCCTAAACCCTAAACCCCTAAACGGCTGCCGCGAGGAATTCTGCGTGGACGCGGCATCTTTTCCAGGACGGCTCAATTCCTGAAAGTTTCCAGACCTTCCAAAAACCTTTAATTAAGGAATAGACATTAAATTATAATCCTACTATAATTTAAGCTCAATTCCTGAAATCATAGGAGGCCACAATGGGTTTCAGCCTATGGGGGTTTTGTAGGGATTAGGGTGCCCATAATACGGTTCATAAGAAGGAATCCCTACCCCAAGAATCTTAACCCCCCTCCTGTTGGCCTCAAATCATGAAAGTCTCCTGTACCCTAATGCTCTATGTTTCTATAGTCTGAACTTAAGCCTTTCTATACACTAAGGCTTCAATGTATATGTATGTATGGAAATTAACAAATGCATTTCTTGAAAAACAAATAAACAAGAACACACACACACACATATATATATATATATACATATTATACATATATTTGTTTTAAGATAAGGTAAGGTACATTTAGCTTTGAGGTTGGGGTTAGGGTTTAGTTTCTTCCGCCCCTGCCACATCCTTGCCAACGTAGTATCCGACCCCAACAACCTGGCACTTCTACCAGGTTCCCCAGTACTACCCTCTTACCCTTTTTTAAGGGTTCCCTTATCAACATTGAATGCCGGGACAAAGGATACCCGTATTTTATTAAGCAGACAAGAGAGAACCTGGTCCACTACCTGCTCCCAGGCAGCATTGGAAGCGGAAGAGCCAACGTTTGACAAACATCGTCATTGTTTACACGAGCCTGTCAACCGTATGGTCATAAATTCCTAAGCCATTGGGTCCCCAAACCCTTCAACCTGGAATCTGCGTTCTTCCAAACCCTAAACCGCTAACCCCCCCGGCGGGTTGCGTCAGCTTCCGAAAATGCCAGCGAGCTGGCTGCCGGCTCGCGGACAAGTCGTGCTGCTGGATGGTATGCAGTGCAGCGCCAGGCATGCCCAACCCTGGAAGACCAGCCAAAGCCCTTCGGTCCTGTGTGCACGCCAACGACCTACGGCTGCTATCCGAAGCCTGGCGAAAAGCAGGTGCTGTTGTTCAGACGACAGGAAGAACCGGCCTGGTTTTGAGTGTTTTTCGGGGTGGTGTGCTCCCGCCCCGGACTGCAGGGAAGGCCAAGCCAGCACCAGGCGCATGCGAGTCACCAAGCTGTAGACCGTTCCCCTTCCTTTGCACAGCTGTGCTGGAACTGCTAAAAGCTGCAACAGTTTGCGGGAACTATTCCACCCATTCAATCTACGTACCGGTTAAAGCTGCTCGTTGTAATGGCTAAGTTGGTCTACGTAGAGGTTCCGTAGTAGTTCCTTTCCGGGGTTCATAGCTAGAATCCTAAAAGGAACTATCAAGGAGCCTATGGGTAAGCACATACTGAAAACTGTATAGCTACGTGGGAATGGGGTGATCGCCACAATTCTTCTGCCGCGAATCGAAGGCGAAGCAGAGAAACTCAACCCCATAGTTGCCGTTTCCCGTTTAGGGTTTGGTTAAAACCCCTAAACTCCAAACATGATGCACTTATGACTGTTATCCACACTCTCAGCCGTCCGAGTGCTTAGAGGCCTGAGTTTTCCGTCGTCACACCTTCTCAGTCAGGAACCTATGCTGGTTCGTGTGTACTGCAACGACAGGAATTGAAGTAAAACCTTAAAGAACCTATCTTTCTTGTGATCTTGTTGTGTTCCTTGTAAAACCTCTAAAGAACGGACCACTTTGGATTCCTTGTTATGATCTCCTTATATAAGGCCTTAGAAAGGTAGATTATTTTTGGTCCAGGTAGGGCTTATGGTACGCATGGATTGCTAACTAGGCGCGGATCACCGTTATCCTTGCACCCTGAAACTCTGAGAGTTTACAAACCCGAACACCCTGCACAACCTGAGCTCGAAACCCCGCGAAAACCCGTGAAGCCTAAACCCCAATAAATCACCCTAAGGTCCGCGGACCAGTTTTACAAAAAGACGTGCAAAACTCTATGAGACCCCATATGAAACCTTGTCAAGCCCTGAACCCCGTCAAAAAACCCTGAACCCCTAAAACCCATATAGATCCCTTTAAAGGAACCCGTAATAGGATCCCTCGAAAAACCCCAAAGCCTAACCTAAAGCCTAATCCCTAAACCCTAGACTCTGAGCCCAAAACCCTAAACCAGTATAGACCCCTTTAAAGGAAACCTTATAGATCCCTTTAAAGGTAACCCTTATAGGATCCTCCAAAAAAACCCCAAAGCCGTGAGCCTTAAACCAAAACCCCAAAGTTAGACCCCAAAACCCCAAAGTTAGACCCTAAACCCTGAACCCCAAAACCCCAAAGTTAGACCCTAAACCCTAAACCCCAAAACCCCAAAGTTAGACCCTAAACCCTAAACCCCAAAACCCTCAGAGCCAGGACACCTTCCGAGCGCACGTGAAAGGTCCCGGCGGCCTTCGCACCTGGAAGATCGGACGCTTGGGCAAAACGTCCTACGACTCCTTTAAGGGTTCGCTTAAGGGTTCTAATATAAATATAAGGCTCCTTTTAAAGGGATCTATGTAAGGACTTCCTTAAAGGCTCCTTTAAGGGTCCTTTTTCCTAGGACTCTTGTAAGGGTTCGCTCAAGGGTTCTATATTAATAGAAGGGTTCCTTTAAGGGCTCTTCAAGGGATCTATGAAAGGACTCCTTGAAAAACGAATCTGTGGTATCTCAAACCTTAGGCTTAAAAGGGAACTCCAGAAAGTTGGAATATGGATTAATGGTCGGATCCCCTATTATTTTACCTTAAAGGGGTTACGATAATGATATTCCAACTTTCTGGCTTCTACTGTAAGGGTTTCGCTTAAGGGTTCTATATTCTTGGCGTTCTTCTGGTTGGCGATTTAGACTTTGAGTTTTTGGGTTTCTATATGGACTATAGTAAGGAGGCTAAAGTTTAACTCTTGGGAGGGGTTCAGAAGTCAGCCAAGTGTTAATAGAAGGGTTCCTTTAAGGGCTCCTTCAAGCGATCTATATAAGGACTCCTTAAAAGGTTCCTCTAAGGGTTCTTGTGAGGGTTCTATAGAGCCTGTAAGGGTTCCTTTCAGGGAGCTTCTCAGGACTCCGAAGGCTCCTTTAAGAGATCTAGTTCTATATAAGGGTTCCTTTGAGGGCTCCTTTAAGGGATATATATATATATATATATACACATATATATATATATATATAAAAGGACTCCTTTCAAGGCTCCTTTAAGGTCAATTAGGGTCTGCAGTTTAGGGTCCCTTTAAGGCTTCCTTTGAGGGGGAGTCTAGGCAATATAATGCACATACCGGATGAAAGGAATGGTACATGAACACCATGCGGTGATCCTACTGGCCCCAAACCCTAAACCCTAAACCCTAAACCGTTGTCGGACCTCTGCTTGGCGAGGCTTGGAGCATCAGGAATGTAGCAGCAACGAGCAGATCTGCCTCAACGACATCATGAGCGGCTCCTTAGACGTTAGACGAGTTATGGGGTCTTTCCAGCTTTGAAACGTCGGGTTTAGGACTTTGGAGCTTAGTGGCTCGGCATGGGCAGAGCAACAGTAGCAACAAAATTAACACTTCTTTCATGATAAGCATTGTTATGCATATGTCAACCCCAGCCCCCAGCCCAAGCCAGCCTTCACACGGAGTCGTGAAGGGCAGGCACGTGCCAATGTGCTGACAGGGCATAGGAATACTCGTCGCCACGAGAGCATGGAGAGCCATAGCAACGGTGACAGCATCAAGACGATGCTGTGCAAATTACGGTCAATGCATACGACTCATATTGGTATTGCGCATCCTGCTGGCTACTGCCACAACCTCAACTACCAACATTTTTCAATGTGCAGATCCTGCTCCTGCTGCTGCTTCCGCCTTGTGACGACGATGATGGCGGCGACGGCGACTGCTGCTACGACCACCCTCTATGTAGTACTAGCAGCATCAAGGCTGCGATGTGTGACGAAGGCGATGGACAAAACACAAAAACAACACGACTGTTGACCACTGCTACTGCTACTGCTGCTGACACGACGATGACTCGCAGCACCGGAAGTGCCTTCTTTACGTGAGTTCATACGCCATCCTGATATCTGAGCGACGTTTTTCTAAGAAGCCACAAAACATTTGAAGTTTGAGCCCTGACCTGCAAGCCAGCAACCACTACAAATCCAAACTCTTCCCCTCCCCCATGTATACTTAGATCCGCTACCGACGAAGGTACCTTCAGTTAAGCTGAAGGCAGGCCACGGCCTCTATAGACATTTCTTGCCGGGTATGTTTTATCCGGCGAGAACAACAGTGACAGAGACCACGAGAATCATGGTTCATGTTGCAGCTCCTACAATCGAAGACGAAGACTACAGCGTCCCTGCAGATCCAAAACCTACTGCTTTAGGGGTCAGACCTTCTAATCAAGGGGTCATAACCTACTATTTTGTAGGGTTTGGGATCACGGGTCCTACCACGCATCTGACTGCGACGGAAGTATGCCCAAAGAGCTCCCAGATCCGTCCCCGAAGCCGCCTACACCGTGAACCACGAAATCCAAAACTTCTCAAAACGACTAAAAACCTCCAACTCCAAACCCCGAAACATCACCAAATTACTAAGCCATGAACATCCCAGAAGCTTTAACTGAAACGATCATGCGGCTTAGCAACTAGGTTTCAACAACTTCAATTGCATTTCAATTTATTACTTCTAACCTTTTTTAAGGTACTCATGAATTTTAACCTTCCCTTCTGAGTCCCATGATCCTCCAAGAAGCCCTTCGAAGCCTTCGGCTCTATTTTGGGAGCCAACCGAGGCTCTGGCAAGGAGGTTGTCAAGGGCCACATGACCCTCGAGCAGCCCGGTGCCGTGAAGGGTTTAGGGCTCTTCATTTTAGAGTTCTGGGTTCAAGGCCCACTTACCAGTGCGGGAGGGAGATGATGCTGGCCTCAGGGTACTTATCCAGGAAGTACCTGCAAGACGGCGTTGCATACCAGAACATGGCTTGGAACCCGCCAAGGAGCGGCATCATCTACAATCGGGGAGGTTGCACAGCCACTTGGTCGGCGTGATTCCTTATCCGGGAGAGTATTGAGAGTACGACGAGCTATCTAATTAGCTGCGGACCTGGCAGCCACAAGGTCCGGGATCTGCAGCGGAATTCTAAGCACTCTTGAATATTAGGGCGTCCAGGCTTGCATGCTGATTCAGAATTCAGACCCACTTCGCCGCACATATTTCGAGTTCGAGAGACCCACCACATTCAAATGGAAAATGCAGAATAACCCTGCGCCGATTCGGCGAGGTTAGATCATGTGCCGATTTTAGGCGGCATCACTCTCTAGAAACCAAGTGCCCCAAACTGTGAGGGAACCTCGGGCTGTCCATCGCATGTCTTGGGGTTGAGGGTTTGGGTAGTCGGCTTTACTTCTTAGACTTGCATAGGCTGGATTCTGGGTTGAAGGTTATTCGGAGTTGGGCTATTGTACTGCTATTCACGAGTTGGCGGCCCTGGCCTTAAACTTACTACAGAGGTCGGAACAGCCAGTAATATTACCCCGTCATTGTCCCGAATTGCTGCCCACTCCGGGCTTATCCACAAAAAACTCTTCAAGCTTCATACAACCTCCAGAACCCGAAGAGAGCCTTGCTGAACCCTAATCCCTTAAACCCTTGTAGAACCCCTTAACTTCCCTTTGAAAGCTTCCTTCTGCTTGGAATCCTCCCGTAACCCTGCACCCTAGCCTTTTGAAAGGTTCGTTCTTGTGGATCCGAGCCGATCAGTGACCGTACCATGGAGGCTTTTTGCTTCCTTGAGAGTTTAGGGCTTTCCTGTAGCCCCAAACCCCGACAAAATAGTGGGTTATGACCCTTCATCGTAGGGTATATAAAACACCTAGAACGGTAGCTTCTCGGATCCCGTGGTGGGGTTTGTGGGTTTAGGGTTGGATGGCACAAGACCGGGCGGCGAGGCCCCGTTGCAAGAGGGTTGCCCAGAGACTCCAACATCCCGTAATATCCCCTAGAATGAAAGAAATCCCTTACATTCTAGCAGGATCCCTAGCATGATTTAAGGGACATTCCATAGTTCTTTTATAGAAACCCGTACAGATCCCTCCAAGGAACCCCGTAAACACAAAAAAACCTTCAGGAATATTCCTTGATAATATAAGGGGTATTGGAGTCTCTGGGTGGTTCCTTTCCCAGAACTGGGTCCCTCGACGGCTCGTCATGCCATGTCTGTAGGGCTTAGGGTGTAGTCGTGTGCATTTAAACCGCAACCGCGAAAGTTGTGCGTGAAATGTGGTTGCTTTCATATTTCCATCGTTATCATTGTCATGATTCGTGCTATTGTTGCGGTTATTCTTGTCATTACTATATCATTATTGCTGTTGTTATTGTTTTGTGTCTGTTTTTAATATTGGTTTCTGCTGGCTACGGTTTGATGCTCATGCGTATGATCTTGCCTCGTGTGATTCGCACTTTGATACACTTGCGGCTGCTCGTATATTGTTGTCTCCGTTTGCAGGTGACTCGTTTATGGTCGTGCCTGGACCCATAGTGTCATGATTGTCCTTACTCCTGCTCTTACTTGTCTCTTGCCCCCCCCCCCCTCCACAAACAAAAAAAAGGCCCGGGTCGCCGAGTCAGTGACTTGTGAAACGCTATGTGAAACAAGGTTTAGGCTGTAGGGTCAAGAACCCTACTCGGCCACAGGGGCTTAGGATTTAAGGGTGCAGTGTCATTCGTGAAAGCGCTGTTGTCAAGGGTGCAGGGTATGCACACCCCGGACACTCCAACATCCTTGTGCGCTGATTCAGCACCCTGGAATCAGGCACCCGACAGGACTGGAACTAACAGGGCTCTCCTGACCTTAGTCCAAAAATCTTGTACTGGACACCCAAAACCTGCAAGTCAAGTCTTGCGGCTTGCGAGAACACCATCCGCAATTTCAGCCCCTGTAAGCTCTCAAAACCCCAAAACCCTACACCCTAAACTGA
Source organism: Symbiodinium sp. CCMP2592 (assembly GCA_905221615.1). Lineage (NCBI taxonomy): Eukaryota > Dinophyceae > Suessiales > Symbiodiniaceae > Symbiodinium > Symbiodinium sp. CCMP2592. The sequence continues at coordinate 730,474 of CAJNDT010002101.1, forward strand.
GTTCCATCTGCAAACTACCTTGAGCAAGAATTGAATCCTAAAGCCTAAACCCTGAGCCCTAAATCCACAAAAACAAATCCCTAAACTGAAGTCCGTCCACAAACCCCGTTGAGCAAGAATTGAACCAACAGCGAAGCTCGACACCGCCAGACACTGGGAATGAACGATGACCGTTTCTCGGCTTCTTAGAGTTGAGGGCCTAGCGTGAGGGAATTTGGGGATTTAGGTTCGCTTGGAGGTTGAGGGACGTAGAAACTAGGGTTGTAAATGGGTAGCTATACTTATACCTGTACTTAAAGCCCCCTTTAATGTACTTGCAACCTTACTTCCTAAGCCCCATGATCCTCCAAGTAGGGTTTAGGGATCTGAGGTGCGAGGGTTCCTGGCCAAGTTGAGGTCTGGACTTTTCGGTTCAAGGGTTACGGGCCTTCTAGGTTTAGGGTTTCGGAGTTTAGGGTTTAAGGTTTGGGATTTAGGGTTTAGGCAAAAGGGTTTCGGAGTTTGGAGGATGATGTGCTTGGGGGTTCTGGCCGGACGAGCACTAATCAAGCCTGTGGAAAAAGGCAAAAGGTCTTCGGAGTTTAGGATTTAAGGTTTAGGGTTTCGGAGTTTAGGATTTGATTTAAGGTTTGCGGTTTTTCTTGCCTTCAGAGCTGCAGGGGCGGAGCTGCAAAACCAGAGCACCCAGCTCGACTGAACCCACATCCCCTCCAAGCATGAAGTCACCCAAACCTCAACCCCCGGAGCCCGAAAGAACCCAAAATCCTAAACCCCTAAACCCTAAACCCTAAACCCCTAACCTCTAATACCCTAAACCCGACACCCCTAAATCCTAAACCCCTAAACCCCTCAACACACACCTCACACCCAAAACCCTCAAATGCACCAACACCTGAAAGGCCAGGATTCGGGACTGTCAGGTTCACATAAGGGCCGGACTACCAAGCATCACATAATTACCACGGGGGCCTAATTGGCTAGGACCCAGAGTAGGCCCTTATTCCTTTTTTTTAAGGTTTAGGTTGCCTTATAAACCCCTTTAAACCAAAAAGGGCACCCTTTTTATTCCCAGGTTACTCTTAGGGCTAGTTGGGTACGTTCCGACCAGAAACAAGGCGAGTCCAAGAGCACAGCTCAATCGGCAGAAGCCTTGGACCATAAACCTGGCACTAGATTGGGTTTAGGAGTTGGGCTTAAGGGCACGAGTCCACACATGCATGCACACAGGTGCACAAAGAGTTCAGGGTTTCGGGTCAATTTGATGGACCCAACTCCACAACCTCAGAGGCGTTGAGCAGGTGAGCCCTCAGCACTTACAAAACGAACCCAGAGACTCCAATATCCCTTAATTAATTAAAGAAATATTCGTTACATCATATTAGGGATCCTACAGTAGAAGCCAGAAAGTTGGAACATACTTGTCCTCATACCCTTAAGGTACAGTGTAAGGGATCCTAGCACTAGTCCTCCTAAAGCCATGTTCCAACTTTCTGGCTTCTACTATATTCTATCTACTTATTTCTTTTTAGGTATATTCCCTAATTAACAGATATTGGAGTGTCTGGAAGCAGGCCTGCAAGTGCTGCACTTCATGGGTGGGTCGAAGCGGCTGGCTCCGGAAGTGTTGTGCGTCGCCGGGCGGCAGCAGGTTTCTCGTGTCACGGGTTTAATGAAGGGGCCTTAATAATTAGAATAGGGTTTGGCGGCCCATTATACTGTAATTATCATGAGGAACCCCCAAAATAGTACAGGTAACTTTTCAGGCCCCTACAGTAGCATCTTGTCCGGCTGGTTAAGCAAGTACCTCGAGCGAAGATTAATACGGAAATCTGATGATACGTGTATTTTTGGGAGTCCAAGTCGTTAAAACACCTACATCATGCTCAATAGCAATAATTTCCTTGCAATAACCGTACGTTTTCGAAGTTGGTATCCCTAATGCAAGAACCCCACCGATTCTGTCCTTGAAGAGCGGAGGTTCTTGACGAGGAGGCGGTCTGGATCACCCAAAACCTTTTAATTTTGGAACTGACTTCTCTTATGGACTTTAAACCCGTGAACCGTAAGCTCTAATTTCAACCCGCGAAAGGAACCCTTCAAACACGCACTCTTAGGGTTCTCAATTGATCCAGGGTTCGAAGCAGGGGCCTTCGACCAGGACCTTCGCAACATTAGTTTTGGCCTACCTGGGGCTTCAAATTCCTTCTATTTTTTTTTTTGGGGGGGGGGGCTTCTACCCAACTAACTATGTGTGGGAGTTTTAGGGTTCGGCCCTACGATTAAAACAAAAAGGTCTGAGTCATATCCTACTTTTGTTGGTGGTGTTTTTAACATAGACTTTAATTATGTGGTAGGAGTCCTGCTTCGGGGACCACTCGGTTTCCGTACTTCTGCTGCCAATATTTTGGTGGTCGGTCGACCCTATACAACCAGGTCCCTGCAATGCACAAATTCCCGCGTAGATTGTCATGCTTCCTACCCCAAAGAAGCAGAGCTCTCAGATCTGCTAGATATTGATACCCTCCTCCCTGGACACGATATCCGCTAAATCATACGAATTTCGAGTTGTAACAGCGATGCAAAAGTAACATATGTATATAAGTATATACATACGTATATTATACTGCATATACACACATATACATGTATATACACATACACATACACACACATACATATATATATATATATATATATATATGTATACATATATATGTATGTGTGTGTGTGTGTGTGTTCGCTCGCGCGCGCGCGAGTGTGTGTGTGTGTGTGTGTGTGTGTGTGTGTGTGTGTGTGTGTGTGTGTGTGTGTGTGTGTGTGTGTGTGTGTGTGTGTGTGTGTGTGCGTCTGTGCATGTGTGTAAATGCACACATAAATACTTGCATACATACATGCATACTTACCTACATATCTACATGCCTACATACCTGCCTACATCGATCCATCCATCCAACCCAGTTCAATTCAGTTCAATTCATTTCTACCATACATACATGCATACATACATACATAGTTGTGTGTACAAGTAGCAAGAACACCAGTTGTAATGAATCCCCAAATGCCAAACCCTACTCACTCATCCCAGCTTCGACACCGAGGACGGTGGCAAAGATTACACCGGCGATGGTCCTAAGGGCTACGGCTGCATGAAGTAGTTAGGAATTGAACATAGAAGCCTCACTTCTTGCGAACCTTACCTGCCAGATGATAACGATGCGATAAGATGCACCAAGGCCGCATTATAATTATCAAAGGTATGGCCCCGTTATGAGATTTAAAAATTTAGGGTCAGACATATGCACTGCAGCCTTGGCTCAAAAAAGGGGAATCCCCAGGCGGTTTAGGCTTTAGCGGAGAGCACAAGGATGGCTCAAGCCCCAAAATCAAATCGTGAATTTCTCAAGCTCTAGACTCTAAACCCGAAATGCTTTTCTTTAGCCTGCAGGCCCAAGAACCGAACCCAAACCCTCTGCACCTATACACAACTAAATCTTGGAAGCTCAAGATTGAAAACCCTGTTTGAATCCGAAGCATCCTTAAGAGTCGAGCCCTTACCGAATCGTACTACCCAATAGGGCCGCTATGTGGAGGTGTACGCGGCTTATTGGTTAGGGCTTACGGGGATACTTGGACATAATAACAGTAGGTACGTCAATAAGTACCTGAATTGGTGTTTTCACAAACTACACTTAGCGCTACCCCATCCTTAGCCTGACATACTAAGTCCGATTATCCTTTGAAGTAGTTTTTATGCTCCCTAGGGCTCCAGTAACGTGAATAGTAGGTTACCAGGGTCCAAAATATATGGTTAGTAACCAATTTTTTAGGTAAGTGGAGCCCTAGGGACTTACAAGCCCAACGGCTCCATGTACCCTTATAGTAGATACTTAAGCCTCAAAGGGGTCCCTATATAGGTACTTTAGGGCCTAAGTATATACTATATGGGCACCATGGAGCCTTATCCCCTAAACCCTATAGAACCCTTGTAGAAGCCTTGAAGGAACCCTTTAAAGGACCCCTTCAAGGAACCCTATTATGGGCTACTAAACTTAAAGTAGTTTCCTAACAAACTTACAAGGTTATAGACAAAGGTCTGCCGTTTCACCAGCCAGAGCAAGCTCCTGCGAAAGCGACTCCTAGCGGCTGAAAGAGTTCTGCGCTTACGGGCTCTACTCGAATTTTAGGGTTTTAGGGTTTAGGGTTTAGGGTTTAAATTTAGGGTTTTAGGGTTTAGGGTTTTAGGGTTTAGGGTTTAGGTTGACCATGGGACTTAATAAGCTTGCAAATATATACAACTGTACTTGCAATTGCTTATACCCCTACCTACTAAGGCCCATCATCCTTTAAGCAGGTGCACCTACTATTTGGAATGCTTCGGCCTTAAAAAATGTTCTGCAGGTTTTGGAGGGTGCTCGTACGGACCCTATCAAGGCAAGGCCTCTCGCACGCACAGGATGAACTATCATAATGACCCTTCGACACGAACATTGTCTGGCAATAGAACAACGACCATGCCTTTCCCTAAGGCTCCATGTGCCCATATAGTATATAGTTATGCCTTAGAGTACCTGTACAGAGACCCCTTTTAAGGTTTAAGTATCTACTATACAGGTACATGGAGCCTTTGGGTTTCAAACCACTCAACGTCTCACTCAGAAGCTTGAGTCTCCAGTCTCTGACGATTCCCCTCAGACCCGAGCTCGGTCAGTGGAAACCCAATCAGGGTTTAGGGTTTAGGGCTTTAGGGTTTAATTTAGGGTTTAGGGTTTTAGGGTTTAGGGTTTTAAGGTTTAGGGTTTAGGGTTCAGATCGAGGAAATGAGGGGGCAGATTGTAGCAGTTTTGTGGAAGTCAACCGCTAAACCCGGCCACAAGTCGTAAGATACCTCCGGGAACTCTTCTCAGATGACAGCAACATACGGCCCCAAGATACAGCCTTTTAACAGAATGTATGTATGTATATATATATATACACACATAGCCGGACCTGGCGGGAAGCCCAAAACGAAGATGTCCCAAGCAGAAGATTCAAGGATGCACTAATTTCAAGATACATTAGAAGGGGCCCCCACCCTGTAATAGTGGTATAATAGGAATATATTAGGGCCCTAATATACTCCTTATAGTCACTATTACGGGGTGGGGGCAGCTTCTAAAAGATACAGCCTTGGCGTTGGCCTTGTACGGTTGGTCCGACATTGGTCTAGTTTCTGTACTGGCTGTGTTCGTACGATCATGACACGGCTGTGCTTTCTCATGAAATGCTCAGCCCGGTGCCGGGTTCAAAACTCCCCTAAACCCTAAACCCTAAACCCTGAACCCTACTACTCCCAGCATTTTATTTATTTGGAGAAACCGTCTGTGCAGAAACGTTGTCGGTCCTCGCCCTCGGAAGACATATCTCGGTTCTACTCGAGCTTCAGACCCGGGAAGATAAAGCTCTCTAAACCGCATAATCCCCTATATATATATATATATATATATAGATCTTTTTGAAGATCCCTTTTAAAGGAACCCTATTCTTCCCTCGAATCCAAGTCGCCTTGGCCAGACAAAGCGGGATCCACAGCAGACCAAAAAGGAGATGTGCCGAGCTTAGAGGGGAGTTTCTCAAAATTAGGGGTACCTTGGGGTTCCTTAAAAGGGATACTGTAGGGGGGGTCGCTTTAAAGGGCTTGATAAGGGTTTAGAGTTTCCGCAAATTAGGGGTACCTTATTTTGGTGTCCTTAAAATAGGGATCCTGCTATTTAGGGAACTATAATATTAGGGTCCCCTATTTCCGGAAAGTCTTAGATGTTGAGCCTCCCAGGCAACTCACACCTTTGCGTCACCCCAACCCCAAACCTTAAACTCCCATGTTTGTGTGCGCACCTGTAAAATACAATTACTCTCTCTCTCTCTCTCTCTCTCTCTCTCTATATATATATATATAGATCCGTGATCTGAGAGCCGGGCAGGTATCGGTTGCGCTCATGCTGAAAGTCGTTCTGATAGGTTTGCGCATGTGGGGCAGAGTTTCGATGATTACTGCACCTTCGGTCCGACTTTCCATGTTCGGGCACTAAACCCTAAAATGGGACTTAGCTTGTTTAAGAACCCAGTTGGGGCTATAACAACATGTTTGGTTACCTTCTCTAGAACCCTAGTTACTATAACCTCCAAGAACCTCCAAATAAACCCTAAGCCTCCAACAACCTGCGAACACCAAGAATTGCCAGCGGAAAGACGACTTTGGACAAGACGGCATACGTAAGCCCTAATCCACATGTACATACAGCTACGTTGCCTCTAAACAGTACCTTTATAGGAACCCCTGCAAACGACAAAAGTCTACTCAGTAGGTATATGGGTCTTAACACCCGAAACCCTAGACCCCTATGTCCCTATGGTAACCGCATACAAGGCTTATAGAACCTTGACAGAAATTCCCAGGGCACTGGACCTACTATGGCCAGATTTTTGGACATTGGAGACGCAAAGGGTCAAAGCCGGGACGGGGATATCGAGGCATCAAGAGGTTATACGATTTCAGTGTTTCGGGATTGGGGGTCAGGGCTCGACGGGAATTCTAGTTTAGGCTACTAAAGAAGCACACCCAACTAAGTTCGAGGCTTAGGGTATCTCTCGCTGAATTTTAACCATAAGCCCGGAACCCTAAACCCACAGATTCAGGCTTCAGCACATGCACGACCTCGAGAGGACTGTCAGAGTTCAGCGCTTCTTTAGCTTAAGACTCTCTGCCCATAGCCTCGGCGTGTTGCCCCTACACCCGAAACCCTAAAGATTTCTCAGCTCCGTGCTTTGCTGAAGCTGCGACCCTGTCATTCCACCATCTCCCAGAGCTGGCATTACCCGAAGGGTCCATGTACCCAAATAGCATATACTCTGGCCTGGAAGTACCTATACAGGGACTACTTTAAGGCAAAAGTGTATACTATTTGGGAGCATGGACCTTTAGGGTTATGCAGCCGAGATCGCGAATGCAGTGCAAGTTTGAGAGCGTACAGTAGTAGCAGCAGTGTAGTAGTAGTAGTAGTAGTAGTAGTAGTAGTAGTAGTAGTAGTAGTAGCAGCAGCAGCAACAGCAGCAGCAGCAGAAGTAGTAGTAGAGTCGCAGTCGTAGCTGCAGTCGTAGTATTATTAGGAGTAGGAGCAGGAGTAGAAGGAGTAGTGCTCGTACTAACAATCGTAGTAGTAGCGGCAGGAGTATGAGCAGGAGCAGAAGTAGCATTAGGAGTAGGAGTGAGAGTAGTGCACTAGCTGTAGCAATACGGTTGATGATACAAATCCTGCATTACCTTAAGGACCCTAAACTGTGGGAATTATAGCATGTTCCTTATTCTGGGTAATACAGGATTTATACCATCAACCGTAGCAGTAGCAAGCTCGAGGACGGCACGCGCAAAGAAGGCAGCCATGCTCGAGAAGCTGCAGAACTCTCCCCGCAAGCTTGGGCCTGAGCAAGGAGGGCGGGGATCCTGGCAGATTCTCATATGGGAGTTTCCGAGACCTGAGGGTTCCTTTGAAAGGATACTCTAAGAGGACTATAACGGTTCCTTTAAAGGGCTCTAATAAGGGTTTAGAGTTTCCGAAAATGGGGGTACTAAATTTGGGGGTCCTTGTAATAAGGATCCTACTATTTAGGGTACTGTATTAGGGTCCCCTAGTTTCGGAAACTCCCATATTAGAGAGGGGCCTTGGTAATTAATTGGAGTGGGTTCTATGGTATATTATGCTATGGTAGTATCATAATCACGAAGCCTCAGGACATTTTCTGCAGTTATTCAGGCTTTTACAGCTGATGGTTTACGATGCGTAGGATGTCCTCCTGATACAAAGAGGTAAGTGGGAGAAGATCTAGTGTTTCCAGTGATTTCCAGTTCGCTGCTTGCTGCCACAAGTCCTTGGCTGGAAAATCTTCGAGTTTTCTCGATACTTCCGCGTCAGTTTGAGGCATCCTTCGTCCAGTGGCTTACCTTGGTTTAGTAGGGAATGGAAGAATGGGCTACAATTATAACTACCAGTACTACCATCCTTCCATTCCCTAGTAAGCAAAGGTAGGTTGAAGGTGTCAGAGTTTCGGATGTCAGGCTCTCATGTAGGGCGTTAATAATTAGAATAGGGTTTTGGGGGCTCCTTATTATAGTGACAGTACTATTCTAATTAGGGGTGGGTGAAAACCTCCCTGCGCTCCCACCACGACACGGCTCAGGACGTTTTGGACAGCAGAGGAGCGGGAGGCTCTCGAGGTGGGAATTGACCGCCGCTGTTTCAGGATTTTTGCTTCTGGTTGTGTTATCTTTAGTTCAAGTAGCCCGGTAGGGTTGCGGACCCTACATCCCTAAACCCTAAGCGTAATTCTGCGTCTGGGGTTTAGGGATTAGGTGGGTAAGGTGGCAGACGACAAGGGCTCGAGGCATTGAGATCGGGGGCTCAAACTAAGGACCCGAAAAGCCAGAGACTTCCATACGGTTGATGATATAAGTCCTGCATTACCCATAATGAGGAATATACCATAATTCCCATAGTTCAGGGTCCTTAAAGTAGCGCCGGATTTATACCATCAACCGTATTCCTTGGTTCATATTTGGGTCCAGGCCTAGGCTTGAAGGTCAAGAAGGGAGTTTATGGATTTAGGGGTTTAGGATGGTTGCGGCCCCCCTGTCAAGAAAGGGTTTAGGATGGTTTAGGGCTTAGGGTTCATCATCCCTTGAGTGCTTGAGCAATCCCATAATAGAAGCCTGCGCACGTGCAACGCACACTTCAGTAATCAAAATGTACGAAGCGAAATCAGAAACCTCCTTCTTTATCGAACCCATACGGTCGCCCATATTTAGAACCCATGTAAAACCCAGTATCCTCATGGAGTCCAATACGGCCCTTAAACTCTGTACCATAACTGGGAGTTTCCGAAATTAGGGGACCCTAAGGCCCTACTATAGTACCCTACTAGTAGGATCCTTAATATGAGGACCCCAAAATAAGGTACCCGTCATTTCGGAAACCCCAACTCCTGCAGCATCCTCAACTCTACATCACGATTTTGAGCCCTAAACACTTTCTTCCATCCGGGCACAGCCCTGGACCCTGAAAACAAAACCATGCATATGCGTGCGATCTAGGAGCAGATGCAAAAAGGAGCTCCACAGAAAACAAAACATATGAGTGCGTCTATGGACTCAAGCAGCATCGTCAAACAAATGAGCCATACAAGCGCAAAAGGCCTCAAACACTACGCCACACGAGTTTCAAGCCTTCGCTGTCCCCAGAGGCTCCATGTACCTTTATAGTAGGTACTTAAGCCTCAAAGGGGTCCCTACACAGGTACTTTAAGACTTAAGTATATACCATATGGGTACCATGGAGCCTTATACCCTAAACCCTATAGAACCCTTGTAGAACCCTTAAAGGAACCCTTTAAAGGACCCCTTCAAGGAACCCTATTATGGGTACATGGAGCCTTAAACCCTAGACCTTAAATCATTATGATACCCTTATAGACCCCCTAAAGGAACCCGCAAAGGAACCCTGTTATGGGTACATGGAGCCTTTCTTGGAGGATCATCGGACTTAGTAAGTATTGTTATAGATACCTTAAGTGGGGTTATAAATAATTGTAAGTATGGTTACCTTATCTATAACCTTAGGTACTAAGTCCCATGATCCTTTGAAGTAGACCCTAAACCCTATAGATCCCTTTAAGGAACCCTATAGATCCTTTGAGTTGGGGATGAGGTGAAGAGCCAACTCCGCTGAGCTTTCCGGCTCGCGGCTCTTCCCCGCGCCTAAGAAGGGTTTGGGGTCCAAAAGGTTTAGGGTTTAGGGGTTTAGGGGTTTAGGTTTAGGGTTTAGGGATTAGGGGTTTAGGGTTTAGGGTTTCTAAACGCAAATTTCCTATAGTGTCCGTTGTAGTTCCTTTGTTGGTTTAACCAATTATACATTAAGGATCCTACAAGGCTATAGGTAGTGTTTAGGATATAGGGCTAACGATCCAAAGCTCCAAACCTTAGGGTTTTAGGTTGAGAGTTTGTAGGGGTTTTGGATTTAAGGAGTGGGGCGTTCGGGTTCTGGGGTTTAGGGTGCACAGGGTTTGTTCATGATCTCTCAGGTTTTGTAGGGCTTAAATAGGTTTTAATTTGGCTTAAGGCCTTAGGGTTCAAGGGTGTTGGTTTAGGGTCCGTTTCGTTGTGGGCCTAACTGAACCTGATCGTAACTAGTCGTGTTTCGTTCGTAAGGAGTTTAATGTATAGGTTGCAGGGGGTCTAAACCCGAACCCGAAATAAGGGTCTTGTAGGATGGTCTCGGGGTTTTACGAGGATTTAAGTGCGGGGATCAGGGTTTCAGGGTGTGTCATAAGACTTTAGGAAACAGACCAGGATAGGGAATGCCCTGCAAGTGGTGTAGATGTTAAGATTGGCTGTAGGGTTGCAGAAGGGTTCAAGGCAGCAGCAGTAGAGACCCGAATATCCAGATTCTTTATTCTGGATAATCAACCAGGGGCCTACACTACAAACAAGTCTTACAAACTGTTTTGGATCCGTCATTTCCAGTGGAGAGATTCATACGGGACCTGCCAAAGACCCAGAAACCTTTGTGATGCCAGGCAGGTTTTTTGTCTTATCGGAACTACGTCGAACTTATAGATAAGAGTTTGCCGCTGAGGATTGATGAGGGAGCTTGAAGGTTCGACCTTGGGTGTTGTTGTCTGTGCCTTCGGGTTCTAGATGGTCAAGTCGCTGTTTTCATGTCGTTCCCATGATTCGACTGAGGCATTGTGGGTGTGATAAAGAAGAAGTTTGAAGTCATGATTAGGTGAGCAGAGACATAAGAAACTATGCATGTTCCCTCAAACAGGACCGTGCTCACATGTGCCTGATAATGAGTTAGATGTTAATGGCAGCGTCTGCTTCAAATTCACGACCCTGCACCCCAGCCCACTCTTCACGCTTTTAGGCTGCTCAGTTCCAGCTTGGTGCTATGTTTAGGGACGATTGGAGGATCTGCAATATCCTACATTCAAGGTTAATACTTGATTGGTTCGCATGATATTTCGGCTATCTCAGTACCGGAACTACAGTATAGCACTGAAGACCGCAAACCACCCCTAAACCTTAGACCATGAACCCCTGCCTGGAGGTTCATGGGACTTAGTAAGTACAGTTATAAGTACCCTAATTGGGATTATAGGTACATATAAGTGTAGTTACCACAATGATAACCCTAGTTACTAAGTCCCATGAACCTCCAAGTAAACCCCAAACCCCGAAGAAGCCGAGATTTGAGTCGGATCTGGCATCCCCGAATGGGGACAAGAGCTGCCGGCTGCGTCGATGGACCGCGCGGGAAAACCGAAAGCACCTGCATCGAAACCGTAAGCCCCCGCCAAGCAGAAGGCATAGAGTGATGATTGTACTTCTGCTGTTTTATGATGCCTTGCAACACACAAAAATCGCTGAGGCCCGCGTATTATTATATTATGGGCTTAGAAAATCAGCTCGATTCGCCAAAACGAAAGTTGGTGCCGCTTGCGCCGGGCTGCTGGGCTGAGAGTGTAACCACCGTAGGGTTCGGCTTAAGGTCTTCAGGTCTTCTTTCCTTTAAAGGGATCTATAAGGGTTCCTTTAAGGGGATCTATAAGGGTTCCTTTAAAGGGATCTATAGGGTTACTGACTGTTACTTTTCAGCCCTAAACTGTACACCCTAAACCCTATGAAGCCCTCAAAGCCCCACAACGGCAAATGACGAAGGTCGAAGGCCCCGAAACCCAAGAGCCCAAAGCCAAAGCTTCAGCTTTCTGAACGAACGACTGCCACCCAGAACGGTTTGAGGTTTAGAGGTTTAGGTTTAGGGATTCTTTAAGTCCCAGGCCCAACCCGCGCGCCCCGGATTTCTGCAGAGTGTTTGGGCTGTTGTAAAAGTATGGTATATCTGTATAACCTAAGTGCCTGTGTAGTGAGTCTGTACACTGGCCAAGTTACTGTAATCCTTAAGGCTCCATGTACCCATATAGTATATACTTAGGCCTTAAAGTACCTACATAGAGATAGAGACTACTTTAAGGCCAAAGTATATACTGTGAAGGTACATGGAGCCTTTGGGCATGATGCAGGAGCCCCTTTAGGCCAAGCTGGATGATTACTACACTACTACAAGTTTGGCGCGGCCGGTATTTAGGGTTAGGGTTTAGGGTTTAGGGTTCGGTATTTAGGTATAGGCCTGGAAAGATAGAAGCCTGAAAAACTACTCATACAATGAGAGGGTTTCTCATTGGGCTGTATCAGCATACCCCAATGCCCTCGTCAGCACTTGGAGGTTCATTGGACTTCGCAACTAAGGTTATAAATAGGGTAACTATACTTATAAGTACTTATAAACCCAGCTGAGGTACTTATAACTGTACTTACTAAGTCCCATGAACCTCCAAGTAGGCGGCTGTCTTATAGGCCTCAAGGTCTCCGTGCATTTACGATGTTTGGGTCACGCCCGGCACGGCACACCACCTGAGCCCAAAGTCTCTCGACCCTCTCCTTCAAACCCTAACAAGGCCTATATGGGAGGTTCCCTTTAAAATGGGGGATCCTAACATAGTACCCTAATTTATAGTCTGATAGTCTCGACCCCATCTTTCAAACCCTAAGGAGGCTTATCAAGAAACTGAGTTCATCCTTAAAGCTTACACCCATACCTGCAGGCTCATACCCTACGCCTTCTTTTGGGTATCTACTTTTCTATTTAGCCGACCCTAACCATAAACCTAGGTATCCTAAACAAGGGGTAGGGTATGAGCCTACAGGTACAGTCCTAAACTGTAGCTCAAACCCAGCGGATCGCGTTGTCGCAGCTGCGGGCCCCGAGGAGGGGGGTTGTGTTCCAAGGGTCTGTTTAGTGCAAGTGGGCTTTGCCCTCAGAAGGGGCCGTTGCAGTGTTAGGCGATGTACGCATACCCGAGATTTAGCTCAGTTGTTTCCCACAGAAAGCCCAGCCTAAATCGTAAACAGCCCAAGACTTGCTTTAAGGTTCGCATCATCTCGGGCCTACCCTGTTCTCTCTTCCCCTTAGCTCCTCGTGGTTTCGATGGGGCCGCGGCCAAGATGATGAAATGGCACTGTGGTTTTTCCCTGCTCCTGCTCATCCTGTTACGGGATGTTACTGTGACTCGTCCCACACTGGCTTCGGGATCTTAAAAGCCCACAGTCTAGAGGCTGAACTTTCGCCTAAGCCCTATGCACCCTCAATCAAAATCTCCACCCTAAATACTTCAAGAGGTTAATGTTTCCACCTTGATGCGACTAAGAAAGGAGCTTGATTACATTTATTTGAAACACGATCCAATCCCTTTCTCACCAGACTCCACACTCACCTGCCCTCCCCGCAAGAAGCGCGCCCCCGAGACCCCACCCCCTTGACCCTACCCTGGGCCCCAAAAGCCCGAACCTGACGTTCCTACCTTAAACTACCCCTAAGGCTCCATGTACCCATATATAGTATATATTTAGGCCTTAAAGTACCTACATTGAGACTACTTTAAGACCAAAGTATATACTATGAAGGTACATGGAGCCTTTGGGTACCATAGACTACGTAACTTGCAGGTCCTCATTTTTTTTCCCGAACGGATGAAGTTTACAGCGGCCCTATGGAAATATGGTAGACACCAAGCCCTGAGGCCCTCAATGCACCGGATTGTCGGGATCGGCTTTGGGTTGAGGGTTTCGGGTTTTGGGCTTGAGGTTAGGGCTTCGGGTTTAGGGTTTAGGGTTTGGGATCGGGGTTCGAGTTTGGATTCAGAGATGTTGACCCGAAGCTTTCTTTGCTGGTCTAGGGTTGAGGCTCAATCCGTTAACTCTTGACCCCGTGGAAACGGGGCTGCTTGTAGCAGGTCTACAGGAGAATCAGTGATCATATCCCTTGATAGTCCCGATGAAAATATATTCATGCAACCTTCAAGGCCATATTCCGATTGTTCAGGGCCCCATGAATAACCTATAAACACTAAGTTAAGCCCTTATGCGGCACACACACACACACACACGAACAAACCCTGTTCTAATTATTAAGAAGGCCAACACATTAGGGTAAGTTCGGGCCTTTGTGAAAGCGGACATGCGAAGGGAACCTGGGCGGCGAGACAATGCCTTCCAACAGCAATCGAAGAGGCTTTTCGGACGAATGCCCCTTGTCCTGGATTACCCTTATGAGCTGTTCTTTGCATTCTTGCAGTATCAGCTGTAGTATAAAACCAAGGGCAAGTTATCGCCATTGGTTTTCGGTGTCCAAGGGGCTTATATACAGCGTCAGAGTGGGAATAGTTATAGTCTCAATTGTCCTTTCAGGGGTTGCTTCGACTCTGTGTTCCGATAGCCCCAAGCTACGAATTTGGGAGTTTCCGGAAATTTCGAACATTTAAAAGTATTGGTACCTTATTTTGGGATCCTTATAACAAGGATCCTGCTATTTGAGGTGCTATATTAGGATCCCCTATTTTCGGAAACTCCGTTTTCGTAGGCGGACCAAGATCAAGCAAATTGAAAATGATTTCAGGATGGTTGACCGTAGTCTTCCGTGCGGTGTGCGTTTAAGCGACGTAGATGGTGGTGTTTCAAAGGGTACCGTATGGATTACAGACCCTGCTATGTCAGCTTTATCTTCCCGTCCCCTCACATTCTGAAACTCCCAAGCAGATATCACTTGAGGCCCAGTTACTTGCATTCACTGAAATCTGTAACCTTCGGATCCTTTCCCTGTCCATAGTATATTTTCGTGGCAAGCAGTTTTGCGTTCAGCCGCCGAAGCGAAGCACGAAACACAGCAGAGGTCACAGTGGATGGGGTTTCTAGACCCATCGGCCTGTGGGTCAATGGCTGGGATTCAGCAGAGGCCCTCACCATGCTTAATTCCCGGCTTCGGGATTTTGACGGCTGTCAGGGTTTAGGATTTAGGACCGTTTAGGGTTACCCGTATGGGTTAAGGAGCTGCAGACTGTCACTGCCTTGTCTGGCCTGCTTCTTGTTGCACAGCTGGTCAGTTTGTGCGGGGACTTGCGGAACGCCGCTGGAATGAGTCGAGCTGGTTCTGTCAGAGCGGCGAGAAATCCTTAATCCTTCACCCCCAAACCCTAACCTGCAACCCAACAACCCTTAAACCCTGAACCAAGATTCCTGGAAACAGTGAGGCTGAACACGGGGCATGCATAAGGGCCTGCATAATTGCCAACGCCAATATTATTCCTTGTGTATCTACACAAACACATGCAGCATGCAGCATGCACGCCATATACTTACACCTGCACATGCACATGCAGATACGTACATGAACGTGCATACATACATACATCCTAACATTCGGAGGGCTGGAGATGGGACACGGTTACTTCAAACTCTCTCAGCCTTAATGCGCTGTGGACCAGACACAGCTATCAGAGAGTCGAGGGCGCAGAGTTTAGGTGTATTTCGTGTTTAGGGTTTAGGGTCGTTCAGGGTTTAGGCATAGTTGGCCTTACAGCTATGTTCCCATGCTAGACATCCGAAACCATAGGTTACGCGCACGGCCACGGTTTTATTGAATTGAGGCTCAGAGGCAAAGCACACAACACAAGGTCAGTGAAGTATTCAGAACCGTAAACCCTAAACCTCCTCATGTACCTGCAGGCGGAAAAGAGGCTATTTAAAAAAAAACAAACCTCCTTATGCGAGTGTCCTTCGCTTCTATCGACTCGGGGCTTCGAAATGTGGCCTCCCAAAATGGCTGCATTACTCCCCTAAAGCCTGAAGCCCTCATTTCTCAACCCCTAGGACCCAGAGTAGGCCATTATTCCCTTTTTCAGGGTTCAGGTTCCCTTTTAACCCCCTTTTTGAACCAAAAAGGGCATCCCTTTTATTCCTAGGTTGCTCTTAGGTCTAGACCCCCTTAACCCTAAACTGCCTGGAGCCCTTCAAACTTCGGAGCATATCCCACGGAAGCCGCACACCGCAAGCCGACGTTATGCAGCAGCAAGCCCAAAGGCTCCATGTACCCTTACGGTAGATGCTTA
Organism: Symbiodinium sp. CCMP2592; assembly: GCA_905221615.1. Taxonomy (NCBI): domain Eukaryota; class Dinophyceae; order Suessiales; family Symbiodiniaceae; genus Symbiodinium; species Symbiodinium sp. CCMP2592. The sequence continues at coordinate 746,503 of CAJNDT010002101.1, forward strand.
AGCCTTAAAGGGGTCCCGTTTTAGGTACTTTAGGGCCTAAGTATATACTATATGGGCACATGGAGCCTTAGGGAAGCAGCAACAGCGATGCCAGAAGAGCATCACATCTCACAGACGTACGAGCCCCAAATCAGAGCAGTGGCGCTGCAGTGATCGCATCCACAAGAGCAGCAGCAACAACGCTGGTGGTAGCGATACCGGGAAAAGCAGCCCACGATCCGTAAGCAAGATCTAAATGGAGTCGCCAGGTCATTAGCGAGCTCTATGCTATCCTTGTCAGCGCCGCTTTGTCTCCCCAGTCGAGCTGCGAAGGGGCTTGGGTGGTAGCAGGTTTTTAGGAGTGTTCAAAATGATGTTGCTTCGTCTTTGGGTTTAATTACAGGCTTCAAGGGTTGCTTTTTGTGGCTTGGGGATGTGCTCTTGAATCCCTACACAAGCAACCCCGACCCCCCATTAAAACAAAGCAAAAGCTCCAAACCTATGTCGCTGAATCCCCAACCCTAAGAAACCCTAAACCCCTAAACTCCCTAAACCCTAACCCCTAAACCCTAAACCCCTAAACCCCTAAACTCCCTAAACCCCTAAACCCCTAAACTCCCTAAACTCCCTAAACCCCAAGACTTCACCCCCAAAGCCGAGATCTTCCAAGCCTTGGCAACCCTAAACCCTGAGCCGGGCAGAGACCAGCTCAAATCATGAGTGGAAGAGGGTTCCTTTAAAGGGGAACTACAAGGCTACTGTAGGGGATCTATAAGGGTACTAGAGGGTTCCTTTAAAGGGGAACTATAAGGCTACTGTAGGGGATCTATAACGGTACTCTAATGTAGGGGCCTGAATAATTAGAATAGGCTTTTGGGGCTCCTTTAAAGGAGTGGCCTTGTGGCTGTTATGGCTTAAGAGCCCCCTTGTGGGGTTGGGGAGGTTTATGACTTGGGTTGCGAGAGGATTTTCGTAGGATGGCATAAATATATGTAAGGGGTCGAGGGTTTAGGGTTTAGGGTTTAGATAGAGCATCAACTTCGTCTTCACGTTTGGGGCTTCGAGGCTTTGGAAGCTTTAGCGCTCTGGGCTTTGCAGGTTGTATTTTGGTTTCAGGCCTCGTGGGTTTCAGACGTTGGGGTGTAACAGATCCTCACCCCGGGCACAAGTGCCACATAGATTTCTCATGATACACTTAAGCCCCTTTTGTCTCCATTGTGGTTTGGTTTACCCAATTGTAGGGTCCTATATGATAACCCAAAAAAGGATGGAACTAGGTCCCTAAAACCATAGTAAGCATGGCCCCTTGCAACCTAACTCCATAATGGTAGTATATATCCCTATATAAACCCTAAACCCTAAGAGCCCTGAGCAATGTTTCTTTCCCAGGAACTCCTCGGATACAACGTCGTGCTCAACGAGGGCAGCAATGGACGGACACAGGTCCCTTCCTGAGCATTTAGAGTCGAAACCGTTAACACAGGGGCCTTAATAACTACCTATAGCTATGTTGGTGGTTCCTTTCTGTAATTACAGTATACTGGGCCCGAAAACCCTATTCCAATAATAGAGGCCCCTCGATCATAGAACCCTATTATAGGCAGATCACTAGAGACCCTTTTGAAGGAACCCTGTTTTAATACTCAAGGCCCCCCGCATTAACCCGAAACCCCAAACCCTAAACCGCTTCTAGAGTCGATGGCTTAGGGCAGAGGGGGAAATCACGAAATCCGACGGTTGCGGATGGATTGTGGTTCAGGGTTTTGGCGTTTAAGGCTTCGAGGTTTAAGAGTTTAGGGTTCGGAATTCGATCCATCAAGGTGCCCCCTGTGCCCTTCAAAGTAGGGTTTTTCTGTAATTAGGTATCCAGAAAAATCATCGTACATAGGCCGCAGAAAGAACGAAGCTGGAGGGCCCAGCTAAGAGCTCAAGCCCAAAGTAGAAGCCTCTGCATGTAGTATACTGTTCCCAGGGCTCCTGGCTGTGATTACTAGAGCGGAGTATCGAACGAGTACTGTCGGTTAGGCTTTGTGTCTGGTGGGGGTTTCAGGATGCATCGGGGATATTGAGCCCCAAACCCTACCACCTTTCACCCTAAGCTCTAAACCCAGATCTCCCAACCCGAGAATCCGGAAGTTGAACTCTCAAGCGCCTCAACCCCAAGACCTGTAGGTATCAGGTTTCAGGGCTGACTTCCCAGACCTTCCAAGATCATTTAAGTAAGGAATATACCCTAAATCATATTAGGGATCCTATTATGATTTAAGGTAATTTCCTTAATTAAGGCAGTTTGGAAGGTCTGGGTTCTTAGATTGAGGGCTCGCGTGATGAAAGGCAAAGGGATTGTCCACGGATTGGCTTGTAGGGGTGATTGTGCACGGTTGTAGACCAAAGGGTCCAGGCTTTAAGGGGTCAGGGCATTTGTTTTTCTCAGGTGTATACTACAAGCTAGTGAAGAACTTGGAAACCCTCCCCAACTCCTTCATAGACCGCTTGTGCTCCTACACCTAAGCCAGCATTTTCGAACTGAGAGGTTTCAGAACGTCGGAGATGGATCCTTGCCACAAGGATCCCTAAGTAGGGTGCCCCGTTGTTCGTGAGCCACCCAAGGTGTATCGCCTAGCCGGATGCGATGGTGCCATGTCTCTCCCGATCTACTTTCCGGGTTTAGGGTTGTTGCCTGCTCAGTTTGTAAGTAATATACGGGCCTTACTAATTAGAACTTCGGTCTAGGGCGTGGTAGGGTTTAGGGTATAGAAAGAGAATTAGAACACGCGACAACTTGCGAGAACAGCATGCAGCACTTTGTATTCCGAACCGTGCGACGCCCCTTACCTTATAATCTCGATCCCAAACCCCTGGACCTTAATCGACCCGTATAGTCCTCTTGCCGAACGCCTTTAGGATTGAGGGGGCTATGAAAGAGCTCATGTAGGGCTCTGCAAGCGTTGCACTGCTCGTGCCGCTGTTGTTTGTGTCCATTCACGGTTAGTCGACCGGGTCACCTGCTGAGCATGCAAACGGCTGCCCTAAATCCTAAACCCTAAACCCTAACCCCTCGCTGTGATAAAGAGAGCTCTGACCACGCCGTCTCAATGTCTTTGAGGTGCTTACCCTGAACATGCATCTTGGAATGTTCAGGGTAAGCACCTCAAAGACATTGAGACGGCGTGGTCAGAGCTCTCTTTATCAGGCATGGATTTCATTGGAATTCAGGAACTGGGGGGTCAAAGTGACCTCAATCAACCTTGGCATAATCCCGAAGCTACCCTTGATGGTCTTTGGAACTTCTTTGTCTCTAATCCTCCCCTTGCTTTTCGAGCAGTTGCAGTAGGAATTCCGTCCAGACTGTTCGCTGCCGTTGAGAAAGTTACTCCCCTAAGCTGTGGTATCTGTGTCACTCTCAAACAGCACTCCGTGCGCACCTTCGTAATTAGTGCACATCTTCCTTCCAAACAACGCCATGACTGTATTGAAACTTGGCAAGTTTTTCAATCTGAGCTTGATGCTCTCCTTCAACATCGTCGCCTGCAAGACACCGTAATTATTTTGCATGACACTAATTATGAATTAGGTGCAGTCGAAAGCATGTCCCAACCGAATTCCTCAGACGAACGAGGGTTTTTAGCCAGTTCTATTATACAACAGCATGGTTTTAATGCCACGCATCCGACGGATTATACCTGGAGTAATAGCAGAGGTTCTTCGTCTAAGATCGATTTTATTCTGGTTTCTACTCCCACTAATGATCTTCTACAAGATAGAGTACACTTAAACTCTGACTTTCTTCTTGGTTCGGATCATAGAGCAGTTTCAGTGTCCTTCAAGCAGATAGACCCATATGCTTCGCGTCCCAAACGGACACAACGTGAACATACTCGTTGTGGTCTCTGGAGAGTTGATGGTCGGAAAGCCCTCCCAGCCTGTGATGCTCTTGCTGAACACTTAGATTTGGGGAAACAGGACTTCAGTATTTCGGACCTTGAAGGCCTAGCCAAGTCGGTTTCTTATCGCCCCAAAAGCTATAGGCACAAGGACCCTGATCATGTCCTCTCCCTTATCAAACAGCGACGTCAGCTTTCAGGCCAGGAAGCTCGGAACCTAGGGAAGGATATCCTTAGACTTCGTGCTGCGGCTAAACAGGCTTGGCTTACTAACCTGCTCGACCGGGGATCACAAGGCGACTTTGGGGCTATTGCGTATTTCAAAAGAAGGCAGAACACTTTAACCATGCACAATAATTACATTGCACGCGCAGGTGGAGTTTCAAAAGCCACGACAGACCTTAAACAGTTCTATCGGTTGAAATATACTCCATCTGATCCACTGATCGCTAATGTTTCTGCACTTTCTTTGTATCTTGAGCGTGTTTCCTCTTTCCCAAAACCTCCTCTTATTACTGCTACTGAGATCCTTGAGGTCCTTGCCACTACCAAGACCGGTAAATCATGTGGAGATGATGGAATCTCATATGAGTTCCTCACTACCGTCATGCACTCCCAACTTGCGGATCATCTAGTTGACCTTTTCAACGCCATACTTTTCCAGGTTACTGAGATCCCCCAAACTTGGCTCGTTTCAAAACTCACCTTTCTTCCAAAAATCAAAAACCCTTCCACTCCTAAAGACCTCCGCCCAATTGTTTTATCATCCACCCCTGCCAAAATTTTCACAAAAATTCTCCTCTTTCGCTTGCGCCCGTCTTTTCCACCCGTTTCTGGCAACCAGATCGCCTGTATCCCCGGGTCCCAAACCCTTGACGGGTCTGTATGTCTCCAACATCTTATCCACCTATCTCAGGAATACAAACTCCCACTCATTGCAATTAAACTCGACGTTTCTTCTGCGTTTGACCACCTGTCCCATGACTCCATCGCTAGTTTTCTAGCCCTTGGAGGAGCTAGCCTCGAAGCACTTGTCCTCCTTCGCATCATTACTTCTTCGCAGGTTTCTCTGGGGATCTCCGGCGTTTCCTGGCGTCAAAAATTATTTCGGGGGTTGCTCCAAGGATCAAGCTATAGTGCTGAGATTTTTAGCCGTACTTTGGACTATTTCATAGGTTTCCTCCATACTAGATGGAACATTTCCGAGAACACTTGGGTTAGATCTACTGACGAGTCCGGTGTCACGCACAAGCTCTTTAATTTGATTTATGCAGACGATATAATTCTTCTTGCTACGTCCTATGAACAGGCTTGCCGTCTTCTCGAAGGAATTCTTGACATTTTGGCGTCGATTGGACTTTCCCTCGCACTTGATAAGTGTAAATTTATTGTCTCCCCTGACTTGCCCTCTCGTCCTCTCAGAGTCCGTCAATTTAATATCCCACCTGTTAGGTCTTTTAAATTTCTGGGTGTCCTCATGGGTTTTGACCTCAATTCTCAAACAATCCTTGCTGCTCGTCTCACAATGACGAACAACGCCTTTTGGGGATATTACAAAATTCTTCGTCGTCCGGGCTCAAGTCTGCGCAAAAAACTGCATCTCCTCAATACGTACATTACGTCCAAGTGGCGTTGGATTAGTCCCTGTGTCCGACCCGTCTCGGCTGTCAGTAACATGCTCTCTGTTATGCACAACACCCTCCTCACTTCGCTCTGCGCCCTTACTTCTGACCCTTTTGTTACCTCTTCCAGTAACTGGGTCTGTAGGCGTCGAGCTAGTAAAATGTGTGCACAAGCACTTTCCCACCAGTCCTGGGCAGGGGCACACGCACTCTCCTTTATGTCCTATTGGGGTCATGCGGCCCGAATTCGTACCTATCGCTTTGCACCCATTTCTATTGCTCTACGAATTCGGGATACCTTTTGGTTGCATCAAAATTGGAAAACCCACAGACGCTCACTCGGCTTCTGGCCTAATTCTTATCGACTAATTCAACTTGCATGGGAAGAACTCAGAGGTCTAGACACACCCCCCTTTTGGGAAAATGCTGCTCTCGATAAACAGCTTTGGAAAAGTTTTATACAATCTTGGCTAGATTTTAAGCATTTACAACCCTTGCAATACTACCCTAATCTTAGTACTGTTGACCTTCTCGGTAGGAGTCTCCTTCAGGTTGGCGAAAAATTCACGCTTCTTCCTTTTCGCCACGTCCCAATTGAAGAAGAATACGATACTTCCTTTCAGTTTGTCCCAGATGTTGCTATTTTCGACAATGAAGCCTCCATTCAGGTTTGTTCCGACGGGAGTAGTAAAAACTACAAAGGAGGCACAGCGGTCTCTTTCCTCGCCCCTTATGCTCCTATAGAAGAAGCTGTTATTGCACAAGCTCTAGTCCAGGATCGTTGCACGTGCACACGAGCTGAAATTCGAGCGGCAATTTTGGCCTTTAAAATGATCCGCAATGCTCTTCCTTTTCTCTTTGATATACCCATTGTTTATATGACTGACTCAGCTCTTGTTCTTCAAATCATCCAAGTCCAAGTCCATTGTTCCTCGTATCCCCACGACATCTGTGAATTACTGTGTCTCTGGAATCACATTTCTTCGCGGGTTTCCATTCAGCATGTACGCGGACATGTAGGACATCCATTAAATACCCTCACTGATAAAGCAGCTAAGGCTTCTCTTTGCTTCTCACACTATCGTACTCTCTATCGCACTGCTAATTTTAGCCGAGTTTTCATGACGCTGCCACATCAAAACATGCCTAATTTCCATGCATGGTTAGGTCCATGATTGGGCTTTTGTTGCTTTTCCACCTGCGCTTGCACAATTACTTTCAACTGAAAAGGGGGGGGGGCAGGACGAACGCTAAATTCCGTAACTTGATTGCACTGCCCAAGCTGCCCCACGAGCCTGAGCAGACTCACACGCATCCCCGACCGTACCATCAGCATGGATGCTCCCTTGCCAACGGTGGAAGTATCAGCGCCAATGACAGGCGCCAGCATGAGCCTTGAGCAACTTGGAGATGCAATTTCTCTGGGGACCCTCTTTCTGCAGGGACAACAGTGGCTCATGCTAGCAGGAATTCTTGCCCTGTTCTGGCTTGTGCTGCTCACATTTGGGCATTATCGACAAGGCCTGGGCCAATCCCGTGCCCTTGCAGGCATCATGCGAACTTTGCTGGAGCTTCAATCCCAAGTGTCGGGAGTTTCCTTGGCGGTTCCTCGCATGGACTCTGAAGTCCTCTCCACCATGCAGTGCCTGGATGCCAAGTTACTACAACTTTGCAAGGACAATCAAGAACTCCAGTCATTCGTGCTTGAGCTTCAACGAAGCAATACACTTGGCAAAATGGAGAGTACTTTGCAGCAGATCATGGACATTGCTGAGAGCACTGGGCACCTGATGGAACAATGGACGAAAGAAGTCCCGCCACGCATCAAGGAGATCTACGGCTTCACCTCGGCTCTCCCACGACTTGAGAAAGCCGTCAGTGCAACGGCTTTGGATACTGCAAAGTCTTTCGGACTTCAAGAGACGCTCAGCGATGGCCTCCTTAAGCAGGGAAGGGAGTCCCTACACCACCTTCAAAGTGAGCAGCGCGCTCATTCTGAAAAGTTGACGGAAGTCAAGACGACGACGGAGGAGCTTCGAAGCAGCCTAAAGCAGACCAGTGTGGACCTACATGTGGCGAAGACGAGGAGCGAGCAGAAGTTGGACAGTCTGCAAAAGGATGTTCAATCCTTGCAAGGCGCTACCCAAAGTGCCTTCAGAGGACTCAATGTCCTGGTACCTTCCAGCAAAACTCTACAGGACAATCTCACCAATGCCATCGACTATTTGGTGAAAGCCAATCAGGCAGCCAGCAAGGCGACGGAAGACATGGTAGCTCTCCAAGAGATCACTGGCAACACAGATACCAGGGTCTTCAAGGTTGAAGGGCTTGTGAACGGGCTTCAAGAGAGCCTCGGAGAGGTGCATGATACAATCATGCAGATCAACGAGGCACAGAAGATCGTGCAGGATCAGCTGCAGGTGGTGCTCGATCGAACACCAAAGATCGTCAAGAGAAGTCCACCGGCCGAACAGCCATCAAGCTCCCAAGCTGCAGCGCCTGCGCCACAGCCGGCACCGATGGAGCCGCCATCTATGCCTATGCCCCAGCCACATATGCAGCCTGCTCAAGCCAACTGTGGCTCGCAACCTCTACGCCTCTCCGAGCACCTACAGCCTCTCACATCGGGTCAATCCCCAATCTACATGGTGGGAGATCCTCTTCGCACAGTTACGACCTCTGACCTGTTGAGAGCGCTGATGGCTCGAGGCAATTTCTAAACGGCTGCACAGCCTGGTTGCATCCACTGTAACATAGTAGTAGATTGTACCATACCGCGGTGAACTTTTCTATCAGCTTTTGTGTCGCTGTCGACCGGGTTTGGACTTGTATGGTCCCGAAGGCTCGACTCTAATTTTTGCAAGCCCTTAATTTTTGCAAGCCCCGAATTCCTGATTGCAACCTGCACCTTGCCAATTGCTTCTGCATGCCTGCCATAATTTTTGCATGTTGCATTGCAATGCTCCAAATTTGTAATTTTGTCCTTTGCATCTAATTCAACATCCTGCATTGTAACTTTGCTAATTTGTAATTAACAGGCTCCTAATTGACACACATAATGAGCCGTCTCGCTGTTCGATGTTCACGATCGCAGCTCAGACACTGTGCCCAGCACTGAGAAAACAGATTTTGCCTGAGCGCTCCCATGATCTTAACCTCAGAGTCTGTGGCTGACGCGTTGCGATCACTTCAGCTTGTGCAGCCTCAGCCTCAGCTCAAGGGGAGTATCAGTGGTAGCAGCTGCCAGGGATGAAACGCAAACATGATGACTCACCTGACGCCGCCATCCGTTTTCAGCTTGCACCTCACGACTTTGGTCTGGAGCCAGAACAACTTCAAATCCTGTCCCGACGCCTTAGGGTTGCCCCAACCGTTGCTCTACCCGAGACCATAGCTTATGCTGAACTCTGCAAGGTGAACCGAGGATGCACTATTGATAACCAGGTTTTGCTTGATATTTGGGACACTATTCCGGATTGCTTTAAACAGCGTGACAAGCTTAACCCAGAAGCACGTATTCTCGTCCTTGGAACAAACCCCCGAAAGCCAGACAGCCTGTGTGTCTCGACCCTCGACCTCCCAAACACTACCAAACTCCTTGCCGCATACATACGAGCAGTATGCCCTGACCTGCCCTTCAATGTCGTTTCCCTCCGCCTCAATGCCTGCAAAGGGGCCCACAGGGATACCAACAACGGGCCCGAAGATCAGTTCATTCAAGTTTTGACTACGAACATAACAGGAGGTGGTTTGTGGATTGCGAAGGGTTCAGGTGGCGAATGGGATGAAAGTAGCAGATCACATTGTAGATTGCAGTCAACATCCCCTTGTTTTCAACGGTAAGACTGTCTTACACTGCACACAGAAGTGGACAGGACCCCGAAGGATAGTTCTTGTTGCATGGACGACTCTCACCCTACACTCTCCTATTTGTCGGCATCTTGTGGATGAGTATGGGTTCCCACCTATTCCCCGAGCTACGATATCTGAAGGCCCCGCACAGTCCTCCCTTGATCACGCCTTTGTAGCGGGACAACAACAACAGCATGTAATGGACTTTCTCGGGCATGGAACTGTCTTTACCGTTAGCTCAAGTTCTGATACCCAAGAGTCACAACATGATGAGTCAACGAGTGTAGCCGAAAAGCATCCCCCTGAACCCACTGGCCCTTCCACACCCCCCTCCGCCGAATCCTCCCGCTCTCGCTCCTGGACATCCACGCAGAAGGACGATTGACCTGGTCCATCTTGGCGAGGGACCTTCAATTCAGACTGTGCACTCCTGCTTTTGTAATTTGGAATTTGGAATTAAGGTTTTGGGTCGTACTTGCATTTCGGACATTCGGAATTCAGATCCGCTGCTTCTTGCATGTCTCGCATGTGTGCTGACTGTTGACTGGATAGGTGAGAGCGGGAGAGATGAGAGTAGACAGACTCCACAATTCAAGCACACAACCAGCACGGCAGTATCCTCCCGTCGTCGTGGTCACCTCAACTCGTGGAAACCCACAAAAAAACTATAAAAACGACCGTCCGCTCACTGACCACGCGCCGGATTGGAACACCTGCTGCACTGCTCACGCCATCGTCGTCACCCTTTCATTGCCCACATGACTGCCCGAACTGCTTCAGGGCCCTATGAACCATGCTTCCATAAACCATGGGTTCTTGTAAAAGCTTCCGGGTTTGGGGCTCTCTTTCGGTCTTTCTACTCTTTCATCTGTATATTCTGGTATCCTTTCGGTGAAATGTTCTATCTTTCTTTTGCCATGGCCAATCTGACTGCACGCCTACTGTATGTGAATCCGCGCTGACTTGGTCCGCTGACATTTGTCAGCTCTGCTCTTCTACTGGGGAGACATGATTTCATCTATGTCGATGCTCTGCCCCGTGCTTCTGCATGAACGTTCTGCATTGACTGGGCAAGCCCGTCTACTGGATTGGATGAGCAGGTAACTTCTGTCAGCACCCAGCGATGACTACTGAAGGCGATGTATTCTGGAAGGCCTCCAAAGATGCATTTATTTTCTGCTGGACCTATGCAGATCCTTGTGTTTCCTGCTCTAGGTCATGCTCACCCCACAGACTTGTCAAACAATGACGTCTCGGACTGTTGCTATCCGCTTTTCGACGGCTGCTTGTTTTCGAATACACCCACCTTTGGTGGTTGTATTCGCAGACTTAGCGCCATCTCCGACTTAGCCAAGCTGCCATGGAGTGTCTTGATGCTTCTGTGCATCCGCATATGGGCTGACTGCATGTGCAACAGCATGAATTGATTGCATTTGCAAGGAGAATGCAAGTGCAAGTGCAAATGTTGGGAGTTTGAATTGACTGCATGTGCAAGCATGAGCGACGATTTCCTGGCGCTTTGTCCACTTCTGCTAACGGCCTTTTGCTGGCAGTGACGACGCCCTTGAGAGATGAAGAGCTGTAAATGATAAGACTTCTTGTGAGTTGAGGGTCAACATTTGCTTCACTGCTTAAAGCAGGGAAGTTATCGACTACACACTGCATGTATTGTCCCAGGCTGACGACGGGATCAGCATGTCTTTCTGGTCGCCATGCCTATCAATTAGCCGCGCCGTTGAATACCAATTGTGCAACTGGCTGTAGTCCACTATTCAAGACAGACACCCTGCAATGCGGGCTTCGTCCCTGCTAGGTAGGAGGGAAAAAAACCCCTCGCTGTTCAACCAAGTACCCCGCAATGCGGGCTTCGTCCTGGCCGAGTAGGAGGGAAAACAACCCTAAACCCCTAGGGGGTTTCAGTCTTTGTGATTACGGTTTTGCAGGTTGGAGCCGCTTTTCTCAAGGGTAGGTTAATCCCTACATGATGCAGTCAACCCTGAAGGCCTTCAGGGTTTATAGGGCTTATAGGGTTTAGGGGGTTCGGATTTGTTTTTTTGCGGCGAATTACCTTATTTGGGGTTTGGGGCGTGGGGGATTCTAAACGTTTGTGGAACCGGAAGCAAAGGCAGTCAACACGACGGACTTCTAGATGTAAACATGTGTGTCGGTGTGTGTGAACTTGTCAATGCAATCTTGAAAGACATTTCAGGTACTGAGGTTGGCATCACTCCATTCGTAACCCAAGTACGAGCAGTAATCTTGCAGTACTAGCAGAGGAACGCTTCCCACGAATAGCCATATGCGGGGCAATATGCATGTGTGTGTGTGTGTGTATCTGTATATATATATATATATATATATATATAAATTAATATATACATTAATATATATATATATATATATATGTGTGTGTCGATCTACAGAGAGAGAAGAAGAGAAGAGAAGAGAGCAAGATGGGGAAGTCGTGATGCCTAAGATTTTAAGTGATGCATATGAATGTGTGTGCAGCATGCTGGGTTTGTTTTCGCAGCTTTACGCCCTAACCCGAATGCCCGAGGGTTTAGGGTCACGAAGCCCAACATCTCTGAATGAATCCCAAACCCTAAACTCCAAATCTGCGAAGGTGTTCCAGAAGACGGTTGCGACCCACCGCGAAAGTATGATCTGGGTCTGGAAAGCTGGCAACCTGGCCTTTGTAAAGGTTTTTGCCCGGTAGGAGACGCTCTTTCATCATACTTTACATCTAACTATCAATATTACTGCAATGCGGTCTTCGGATCAGCCAAGTGGGAGCCAAAAAAAATCAATAATATTGCCCCTTACAGTCGTGTGTAAGGTTCGGGGTTTACGGCTTCCGGAGGCGAGGTACCCCTAAACGCTAATCCCTAACCCCCTAAACCATCCTAAATCCCTAGAAACTCCAACCCCCGGAACCCTAAACTCTAAACTTCTAAACCCATAAACCTCTAAACCCTCAACCGTGGATGCTGAAATAGAACCCCAACTCTCCAAAAGCCCTTTCGTACACCCTAAACCCTAAATCCCCAAAAGCCCTGCCCACGTCAGCCCCTCCTCAAAGTCCTGCCCAAGCCCGCGAGTCCCAACCTTGCAATCCTGAAGCTAGCTGGGGGTTCGGGGGTTTAAGTTTTAGGATTAGGGTTTGGGGTTTAGGATTAGGGTTCAGAGTTTGGGGTTGAGTTTTTTGATTTTTATTCCAACCCTTCAGGTCAGGATGACGGGCTCAGGTCCCCGCATTCTTGAACCTATAGGCCTATAGGCCATTAATCACTAACCGGAAACTCTAAACCCCACCCCACCCCTCCCCCCCCCGAATCCCTAAACCCTAAAGCCTCTTCAGGTTCGCGGCAACCGACTACGGTTCTGTGACGCTGAAAGATCTTGGTCCGATAGCGCCCACCATTATCAACATCCTCCCCTATGTGCCTCGACTTCTGAAGGTTTGGATGTAGGTTTTTAGGGTTTTAGCTGGGTGGTTTTTAAGGACTTGGATGTGTTGGGGTTGAGGGCTTTGGGGTTAGGTGCAGACGAACTTTTTGCATCTACATCACCACCTGCGAGAGTTGAATAAAGCTGGAATCCCAGGAACAGCCTCTGGGAGGTTTTTTCGGCCAACATGTCTTCGCCCTTTTCCTACGTCATCCTAGACCCAGAACACATTCTCGAGACCGCCAGTGAACCCAGACAAAAGAGATTTGGCTGCTGCGCCTCGGTTAACAGAGCTCGAGTATTAACTAGTATAATTTCTTGTGGTTCCTTACGATACATCTCCTAGAATCCACACCAAAACCCCATTCTACGTTTTAGGCTCTCGTATTGAGGCCCTCTAACATGCTTTTCAGTTACCTCAAAAAGAACCCTTTAAACGAGCAATCCTGTTCCAGTTGGTCAGGTTCCTTGGTCAAGGTTGTTCGTTGGGCGAGACGCTTGTAAAGAAGGCCCGCTGCAGGGGATGCCCACTCTCAGCTACTCTTAGGAATCATTGCTTAAAGGACACAAACCAGAGTGGCAGTTAATGTTTGGCCCTGAGTCTAAAATCCAAAAGCAACAAAACCCAGATAAGCAATGAGCCTTCAAACAGCCCTCCCCCTAAACTAGCAGCAGTACACTACATAATAGTTAAAAGCTACAAGCGGCACAACCCCGACTAGCAATCAGCAAACAGGCGCTAAACCTTATATAAGCCAATGAAGGGCACCCCAGACTGGCAACTACACCCAAACCCTACACCCTAAACCCACAAACCCAGATTGGCAATAGTGGCATGTTCATCATGGGCGAGCCGAAGCAGAGAGCGATGATGGAAGATGGCCTCGCTTTGGACCGCGTTTTTTTGTGGGGGTTCTTGGCAGGTTTCCTAGGGAGTTATAAAAGGGTTTCAAAGTTTTATAGGAAGTGTAGAAGATGCCGAGAATTCCGGGCTTCCTTAAGGTCTACGGCAGTCAGAGTTGAGTAGTCCTGTGGGGCGTGGGGGTATAGTAGTGTTTAGGGTTCAGTAGCTCTGAGGGTCCACACTCCCCAAAGGGTAAACTTCGGCCTTGAAGTAATATAGGGGCCTTAAGAATTACCTATACTATTTCGGTGGTTCCTCATTGTAAGTATAGAAAAACATACCCCCAAGCACCACTCTATTTATTAAGGCCCCTGTACTAAGTCCCTCCAGAAGATCTTTGTAAATTCTCCGGCTTTCCAGAGGCCTGAACCAAATCCAAGTCCCTAAGCCGCTCTCGAGCCTCTAATTGTCTCTAATTTGGGGTCTAGGGTTTCGGGTTAAAGGTTCAGGTTTAAGTTTTGCAAGTCAATGTCAACAGCGAGTAGACGAAAGTGCTGCGATGCCTAATGGCTTCAAGCGTCTGGGACTGGCAAGCGAGTCGGAGGCAAGGACCGAAAGGAACAACTACCGTCAGAAATACATGTACATGCATTCATACACGGATGCACACAAGGACGAAATCCACGCACCCTTCTGCGTAGTGCAATGCATGTCAATGTGTGAAGTGGCGCTTTTGCACTTTCATGAAGCACGCGACTGCCCGAGCGTGCGGGCATGTGTCCGAATGTTTTGTTTGAAGCCGTGAATGCATGTGTGCATGCATGCGTGTGTATGTATGCATGCCCCTAGGTGGCTATGTAGGTGTTTACGTACGTGTTTGTGTATGGATGGGTGGAGGGATGGATGTCTGTTTGTGTGTATGTATGTATGTATGTATGTATGTATGTATGTATGTAGTTATGTATGTACGTACATCTGACTGCATGCGTATATGTACGTATGTACGTACGTATGTATGTATGTATGTATGTATGTATGCCATGTAATGCAATGTTATGTTTTGACATGCATGCTATGTCATTTCATGTTAGGTGTTGCTATGCTTTGCCAGTATATGTATGACTTATTGTTTATTTTCTTGTATGCTTGCATATATGAGTTTATGTATGTGTGTGTATGCATGCATGCATGCATGCATGCATGTATGTATGTATGTATGTTTGTTTGTTTGTACAGTATTGTAAGTAAGAAAGTATGTATGTACGTACGTATGTATGTATGTATGTAACGACCACTTGGCAAGCAGCCACGTTTTGGCGCAACCAGCTTTGCATGCAGGAATATTATCGCTTCTACGACGTGAATTGGTGCGGATGCTCAGTTCACCCGAACCTCCAGACCCGAAGCCCTGGAACAACTACCTGGGGATGCAGAAACCCTGCCGTTTTAAGGTTTCGACCCTCTAATTAAGGGGCCATAACCCACTATTCTGTAGGGTTTGGGGAAACCCCAAACCCTAAACCCTCGCAAGAACAAGCACCTCACGACGGCCCTCACGACATCTTTCCACCTGGACCCTACAAACCCTAAGACACTATCGGAGACCAGACCCCAAACTGCCCAGAAACTCGCAGATTTCGGCTTGAGGGTTTCTTGCATGTGAGATCATAGTCTGGGCTTTGGGTGCTGGCATTGCAGGCGCTGTCTAGATTTTAGGGGAGATTTTAATGGGCTTGGATTGTGTCCATGCTGAAAAGGGAGATTTTAATGATGAGAATTCATTGTTCGAGACTACTGCCTGTGTTACTACCGGTTATGCAGGCATGGCCGTTTCAGGGTGGAGCAGTGTTATGTAGGTAGTTGTCAAAATTAGGGCCCCTTTTTGGGTACCCTGAATAGTAGGTGCCGTATTATATTGGGACCCAACAAGGGACCCCAATTTTGACAACTACCCGTGTAAGTTCTGAGCTCAGAGGACTTGGCTGGTTTGACTTTCTTTGTCAGCCTACGTGGTGCGTTTTCAGAGATGCATACAACTGTCGGCAATTAACCGCCACACGGCCGATTTTTCCCTAGATAGCTGCGGGAACCTTACCACTTCTCACCCTCAACCCTGTATCCTAAACTCTATGTAACGATTTAGTCTGTACTTTGCCATCTTCTGGGCAGCGAGGGATACGCTGGGGCTTTCCCACCGCAGGAGCTCGATTGCTTTCCAAGACACTTTTCGTCTAGGATGATCGGGATTCAAGGTTTACAGTAATTGGGGTTCAGGGGCTCGGGTGTTCTCCATTTCTCTACTCATATATCTTGAACCCTAAACCTTTGTAGAAACCCTTACAGGAATCTTTACAGTAACCATGACTTAAAGGAAACCCTTTAGGTACTTAAAAGACCTTTTGAAATAGGATCCGAGCTCGGAGTAGCTTTGGCTGCCATACGGTTGATGATATAGATCCTGCACTACCTCAGGGACCCTAAACTATGGGAATTATGGTATCTTCCTTATTATGGGCAATGCAGGGTCTATATCATCAACCCTACTGAGCCGTTTAGGGCCCCTGAGAAGTTGAGGAGATGGGGGCTTAGGGTTTGGGGTTTACCTAGAGGCTCATACTCTACCCCTTTTTTAGGGCGCCGACATTTTAAGATAACAGATCCCAACCACAAAACTAGGAATCCTGAAAAAGGGGTAGGGTATGAGCCTCTATGTAGGGTTTAGAATTACGAAGTGGGAAGCCTGTTGCAAAAGGGTTTCGGATTACTGCGATTGCCAGAAAAAGCTTAACTGGAGGTTGATGCCTTAAGATCCTTCTGGGAGAGACCCTACCATACACAGGGCCTGTAAGTGAAGTAGAGCACCTTTCGTGCAGGTTAAGCTAAGCGCTCTTCAATACTCGCACTGGGCCGTTCCCCTACTTGGAGGTTCATGGGACTTAGTAACGAGGGTTATGAATAAGGTAGCCATACGTATAACTGCTTACAACTCCAATTAGGGTACTTATAACCTTACTTACCCAAACTGAGGCTTGCCTGCCTTGTGCGAGACTCTGAGTCGGAAACCCTAACCCGTGTTCTTCGGGTTGAGGGTTTAGAGTTTAGGGTCTTGAACCCTAAACTACCTCTTGTCTGAGCAGTAAACCTCTTGTCTGAGCAGTAAACCTCTTGTCTGAGCAGGTTCTACCCGCAGAAGTACACCAAAAAGGTCCACGAAATCCCCTTGGATCGTCTCAAAGGGTGTGCAGCCGCTTGGATAAATTCGAGGGCTGCTCGAATCCATCGCTTCGCTTCAGAGGGCCGGAACCCTAAACCCTATAACTGGCCTATGGCGAAAACTGACCTATGGCGAGTTCGAGTTGCGAGAGCGTAAAGCTGACCTATGATACAAGGATTTTGTTTCAGGCACTACGCCCGGAGGTTGAGTTCAAACTTTACCCTAAACCCTCACTAAACCCTAAATCCTAAGCCCGAACCCGACCCCCAAAGCTGGAAGTCTTCTTTCCTACGGCTGCCAGCTTGATACATCTTCGGTTGCAGCTGACACCAAAGCTTCTCCTTGGGATCCGAAAACCCTACCGTTTTAAGGGTTCTGCCCTCTAACTAAGGGGTCATAACCTACTATTTTGTAGGGTTTGGGGCCACAGGCTGCTCCCAAAGCCGGAGCTAACCTTAATTGGGTGGTTGTCGAAATTCGGGTCCCTTTTTGGGTCCTTGTTATAGTACGGCACCTATTATTTAGAATATCCGAAAAGGGACCATAATTTTGACAACCACCTAATTGTTGGGGGTTCAGGGCTTATTGTTGGTTAGGGTTGAGGGGGCTAGCAATTCGGGCCATTTGAAGCCCTGACCCAATAAACCCTTGCAAACCTTCCAACCCTACCCTACGCCGTAGGGTCTTGTGAAAGAAACGAGGGCCTGGAGACAGGTTCGGTTTGGCATCCTTTTCCGCGCGAGGGATTTGTTTCTGTGAGTTGCTGCTACTAGTATGTCATTTGCAGCGTCGGAATACTCACCTGCGCTGTAAATCCCTGACCCCTACCTGTGGACCGAAACCTTGTTGTTGTAAAAGTTACACCCGTTACTTAAGGGGTAATAACCTACTATTTTGCAAAGTGTAGGGCTACAGGTAGACCCAAACTTACTGTACGGAGCCGGGATCGCAAGATCTGTGGCCAGGCTGGGAGTACAAACTCTTCGTGGGTTTCGTGCTTAGGGTACAAAGGGCCTTTGAAAGTGATGTGACCCGTGGTTACTCCGGGAAATAAAGGTGTTCGGCTTACCGCTCACGGCTTTGGCAGCATGCACTTGTGCTGTGCTCTGAGCCTTTGAGAGCACCCCCCTCCAAGATTGAAACATCAAGCGCTGCCACGACTCTATAATTTTGGGATTTTGCGTTTAGCTCCTTGCGAAGGTGTAGGAAGTTCGAACATCACATACCGCTAAATGCAAGCCCAGGTTACATGATGGGCGATTATACACAGGTATATGGTGATTCACATATAGGACCCACAGACAGTAGACAGTAGGAGGCCCGATATGGACCCTAAACCCTAAACCCTAAACCCATCGGCAAAGTGCAACCCACCAGACAGGGTCCTCTTCTCAACCCTGTGAGTTGAGGGTGTTGAGGGTTGAGGGTTTAGGGTTTAGGGTTTGAATAGGTTATGCAGAAAGCCTGTACTTTAGGACCTAGATAAAACCATCCACGGATTTAGGTTCTGAAGGCCCCTAAACCCAAAACCCTAAACCCTATTGCCCGCAGAGAGCCCTGCCGTTCCGAGGCCAGCGTGCAGAGTTTATACCCGGATATCGCCGAAGCCTCTCGGCCTGCTATGTTGTTCATGAGGGTCCCGTACTTGGGGTTATATATGTAATTATAAGTATAGTTACCTTAATTATAAGCCCAGTTACTAAGTCCCATGAACCTCTACGCGGAATTGAGGGTCTACCTATAGTCTCCATTGTGTTTCCTTTTTTTGGCTGAACCAATTTTGGATCCCATTAGGTAACCCAGAAGACCAACTGCAATGGAGACTTTAGGCAGGATGGTGTAGGGTTTCTAGGCGAGGCTGTAAGATCTCAAGTTGGATGAGTCTCATGCTTGCATCCCTGTTGCCTTGAGCAGTCCGGAGGATGCTCTCTACCCTCACACGCATCGGCCTCAGTACAAGTTCCAAAAGAGGCGAGACTGTGGCAAGGTGACACATGTTCATGCGCCACAACATACGGAGTTCCCAAAGTAGCAACTCGACATGCTTGGTCTGTGGTCCTGAACCCTTATAATATATGTATATACAAACTATGTACATAGTAATTATTTTACATACTTGTGTATATATATATATATATACATATAGAATATGATTCAACACTGGGGGAGTTGTGCTCGTCGAATGCCTATTGCAAACGAAAGAAACAGCAGGGCCACAGTGGTCCAAAGGCTCAATACATAGGTACTCCAGGATTCGGAATGCTACTAAGAAACGTCCAGAGGGCTCCCTTTGCAACTTATCCTACGGCTTTAGGGTTGGGGTACATGATGGTACAATATACCCCAGAATTCCTATTCTAACTGGATTCCGGCCCCCAAAACGGTTCAAAGACTCGGCCCTCTAAACCCTAAACTCGGATCATGCGAGACGGAAAAGGGTCCTTCAAAAAAAAACCTAAACTCGGGGCCATCCGGTTGAGTCTCTCGATGGAGCCGATACCCCTAACCCTGACGGTACTAGTAGGGTTCTTTTAAAGGGATACTATAAGGGTTCCTTTAAGGGGATCTACAAGGTTCTAGGGTATAGGGTTCGGAGTTCAGGGGTTAGGGCTTTTGGTTTTGGTGCTTCGAAAGCCGCCCAAGTGAACAGAGAGCAATGCGCATTGGTAGGTTTTGAAGCCCATTCAAGCTGATGCGTTTCAGGACGAACCTTTTGGGGTTCAGGGTTTAGGAAGGGTTTGGCGGGATTCACACAAGCTTGTGCAAAAACGGTTTAAGGTTTGGGGTTTAGGATTTAGTGATTTACCGACATCCTGAAATACGTGCAAGTCGCCGTGGCCAGATCTATCTCGCGGCCACGGGAGACGAGGATGGCGTGGAGGAAATTAACGGCACCAAGGCGACCACTGGGAGCCAGGGTTTGGGGTTTAGGTTTGGATTCTCGGTGTGTTGTATCCTGTTGCTTCCCCAACGGTGCAAATGCATGATAGTCGTATACTCTGCTGAATACTTACCTACACGGACCCACACGTCTCATCTGTCCCAAATATGTGATGGTAGGTTCTTTCAATGCTTGAGGCTTTCTTCAAGATGTGATGAACTTAAACTTACGGCATATGACATGTCCAGCTGCACATGTTTCTGTCCCGCTCTGTTTCAGAACAAAGAGATATCAGATTTGGGATTGCGATGGCGACCACTGCTGCTGCTGGGCTACTACAAAGTGGGTCAATTGCTACTACGAACCAGTGTTAATTCTTACTACTGATTTTGCTGCAAAGCTCCTCCTCCTGCCCTCCGCCCATTCGCAGCCGCCCTGTGCCAAGATGTACAATAGTTTGGCAACCTTTCGTCACCGTGGTTGCCCTTAGACCCTTCATAACACTGGTAATACAGTAATCATAGCACTAAGACTAAGACTCACACTTTAATAACACTAGCAATAATAATAGTAGTACTCGTAGTAGCACTGGTAGTAACTATAGTAATGGTCCCTTTGCTAAGCCTTGTCTCAACAATAACCCTAAGCCCCTAAACCCCCTAAGCCCTAAGCCCCTAAACCCCCTAAACGCTAAAGCCCCTAAACCCTAAACCCCTTGAAGCCCCAAAGCCCATAGGCCGAAGCGGCGCCCCCCCCCCCCCCCCGCCATACACACGTCCCATACCTGAATGCACAGCACCCGGAACACGGAACATGAAAGCCCCAGGCCCTATGCCCTTATAGGTTTATAGGTTTAGGGCTCTAGGGTTTAAGGTGTTAGGGCATGACTTCGTGATGTAGACTTTGCTTGACACGCCATTTCAATGTCGATCACTGTGGATGTAGGACTGCTCAGCGGCAGGACGGCTACCGTTGAAGTCGGCTTGGAAGAAGAGGTGGAAGTACTGAGATGTCGCGCGCATGCCGCACTAGGAATCAGAAGAGGGCGGCTGGTGGACAAATCTGGAAATGTTCTAGCTTCGCGTGTGACAGTAAAGGATGCCAGGGTGCAGAATGGTGATATGCTGACCCTGCAAGTAAGCCGAGTTCAAGTTCATGCGACCGCAGATGCTTTTGCTGCCATTCTTGGCGACGGATCTGTCGTGACCTGGGGTGATACTCACCGTGGTGGTGACAGCAGTTTACTACAGGATCGGCTGCAAAATGTGCAGCAAATACAAGCCAATGACCACGCTTTCGCTGCCATACTTAGCGATAGATCTGTTGTGACCTGGGGTGATGCTCGTTATGGTGGGAACAGTCGCGCCGTGCAGGATCAGCTGAAGAATGTGCAGCATGTCCAAGCCTCTTACGGAGCTTTTGCTGCCATTCTTGGCGATAAATCTGCCGCGACCTGGGGTCATGCTCAGTATGGCGGTGACAGTCGTGCTGTTCACGATCAGCTGAAGAATGTACAGCAGATCCAAGCTGCTAGCAGAGCTTTTGCTGCCATCGTTGGCGATGGGTCTGTCTTGACCTGGGGCGGTGCCGAAAATGGTGGTGACAGTAGTGCTGTGAAAGATCAGCTGAAGAACGTACAGCAGATCCAAACCTGTCGTACTGTGTTTGGCGATGCTTTTGCAGCCATGCTCGACGATGGATCGGTTGTGACCTGGGGCAAAGCTGGGCGTGGTGGCGGAAATGTTGGTGTGCGGGATCAGCTGAGGAATGTGCAGCAGATCGCAGCCTCCGGCAGCGCATTTGCAGCTGTTCTTGGTGATGGGTCTGTCGTGACGTGGGGCAGTTGTGGTGGGGACAGCAGTGCCGTCTGCGATCGGCTGACAAAAGTCAAGCACATTCAAGCCACAGGAACGGCCTTTGCTGCCATCCTTGGCGATGGATCCGTTGTAACCTGGGGTTCTACTGACAGTGGTGGCGACAGCGCTTCGGTGCAGGATCGCCTAAAGGATGTGCAGCAGATCCAAGCCTCTTCCCGGGCGTTTGCTGCCATTGTGGGCGATGGGTCTGTGGTGACCTGGGGTGCTGCTGAAAACGGTGGTGACAGTACTGCTGTGCAGGCTCGGCTGAAGAAAGTGCAGCAGATCCAAGCATGTGCTTATGCCTTTGCTGCCATTCTTGGTGATGGATCTGTCGTGACGTGGGGTGACACTCACCGTGGTGGGGACAGTAGCGCCGTGCAGGATCAGCTGAAGAATGTCCAGCAGATCCAAGCGTCTAGCAGAGCTTTCGCTGCCATCCTTTCCGATGAATCCATAGTAACTTGGGGTCGGGCTGCTGGTGGTGGTGGCTACATTCCTGTATTGAACACTGGCTACAGTCCTGCTGTGAATGGCGGGTACAGTCCTGTTGTCAATGGTGGCTGCAGTCCTGCATTGAGATAGGTGTTTCATCATGCAGCTGCTCAGCTGGCTGCTCCGACATGCTCCGACTTTTCCAACAGTAAACAGTAGACAGCATCTGAGGATTGCAGCTGCCTTTGCTTCTCGGTGAGGCTTTTCCTGGGCATTCCTAAATGGAGTGGAAAAGAACGTGCACCAGCTGCATGAAAGGAACAGCAGTCGGGTACAGCGCTGCAAGAATTTCGAGGACGCGTGTAGCCAACACGCAGCACCCCAAACCCGTCCAGCCGCCATGGAATGTAGCGTGTTTACTCGGTGGTGATATGTAGTCCTTTGCGGTTCCAAACCCCAAACCCTAGGTTCCCGTAAACCCAGGAATTCCGTAGCCATTTTGGCTCAAGCCATTTTGGCTCAAGTCCGCCGTCAGCTGGCGTGTGTGCCCCTGGAGCGCGGTCGCGCCTTCCGGGCCGCGTCGGGCAGGCTTGAGCTCTCCTCCTCCTCGTAGTCCTGTTCTGAGGCCTCCCGGGTGCATTACTCCACCAGTCCCTCTCGTCGTGTCGTCGTTCGTCGGGATGGCGGGGTCGGACGAAAGTACGCTCCTGTTGCCCCACCTGCACCGTTCCGAACAACTGGAGGGGGGGGGGGGGGGTTGGATGACGCTGGGACGCCAATTAGCTCAGGGGCTCTTCTGGGGGCCGAGCAGCCCGACATGGTTATGCAAGAAGCGGCCCAGGATGCGCTCCGGGCCGCCTTGGGGGATGCCGTGGGTGGGCCGTGTGATCCTGGACCGGGGAGAGGGGTGGGGCTGGCGGAAACTGAAGCCAAGCAGGCTGAAGCAGCAGCGGTGGCCGCTAATCTCCTTGCTAAACACCAAGCCACCCGAGCCCCCAAGTCCTCGCCTAAAACAAGCCCCGAAAAGAAAGCACGACCTCCGACCCTCGATCCCGCTGCCGCCAAAGGACCGCCAGTGGGGCTGCAACCCCCTCCCCTTTTTGGGGGGGGGCCTGTCCCCCCCGACAAGAACAAACGCCCGCTGCCACAGGAGTACGACATTGGTGATGATGTCCCCCCGCCGTGGGCAGCCTCACTTCAGGCGGGCATCGACCGGCTTCATCGAGGACAACACGAGCAGATGCAGGCCATCCAGGTCACTAGAGATTCCATTCAGGGAGTAGCAGATAAGGTGCAGTCTTTGGAGTCGAGGCAGGATTCGCACTTAGAACGAACTGCGGCTCTTGAGCTCCGTTTGGCGGCTATGGAACAGGAGATGAGGGATTTTCGCTCTAGGTCTCCTAGTGTCACCTCAGCATACACTCCGACGCATTCACCTCGTGGGGCTCGTGGGAATCCCGCGCATGATGATTGGCAGGTTGTTTTAGGCGGTTGGAAGGATGCGAAACGCGAGGACATCGAACAAGAAGTGAGAGACTGGTTCACGAGAGCTGAGTGTGGCCCTCTCCTGCAGGCCATGCATTGCAGCTCGGTGCGTTCCAACACGTGTAGGGTCGACTTGCTGTACATGCAGGATGCCATGGCAGAACGACGTAAGGTCCAAGGCATGTGTGTTGAGGCCCTCCGAGCAGTTGCTCAGCCAAGCTCCCTTCCAGGGCAAGGGACGGGGGCACTTTGGGCAAAGCGAAACCGTAGTCCTGAGGAGAGAGCCCGTATTCGAGCCATAGTGTCCCTCAAGGCTCTTGTTGCCAAACATTTGCCCCCCAGGGACTTTGAGTTTGACTGGCGTGGAAGGTTCTGGGCTAATGGGGTCAGTGTGCTTGCCCACGTGGACCAGAAACGTCCGGATGATGGGGCTCTGTTGTTGCTTGATGTACGGGGCCACGAAACGGGATGGTGGGTCCCGGGTCCCCTTCTCGCTCGAACTTTGGGGATTGATCTCAAGGTCTTGCATACACACTTCGAGGTTGAGGCGTCAGGATCCCCCTAGGAGGGTGGCCGGAACAGGAAACGAGGGCGACCCCTCAAACCCGAATTCGTAGCATGTACCTGGAATCTTCATGGTAAAAGTCTCCGTGAGGTTGCTGATCTGTGGCAGGGGACTGTCCCATGCCCTGACTTTCTTTTTGTGCAGGAATTAGGTGCTTGTCCTGGGGCCACTCCTGAGGTTCAGGTCTCGGATTTTTGTTTTGGGTCTGTACCCTACAAGATGTATCACTGCAGCGCGCCCGAAGCACACCTCAACCAGGCTATTCTTGTCAAAACCGAACTGGAATTCCATGCGACACACAAGTCGGGGCTTCCCGTTGGTCTTGTCCTGCATGGTGCATGTCGGAATCACCGAATTCATTTGGCATGTTTGCATTTGCCCCACAGTAAACGGGTCAGCACCGAAGCTAAACCACGATCTTCTGCAGAGGAGGTTTGGAAGGACACCTTGGAGCTACTGGATTCTCAACTGCAGGATACAGGTGGCGAGGCCATGGTCATCGTCGGCGGTGATTTCAACCAGGACCTTCATGCCAGCTCGGACACCTTTTCGGGAATGGGGCTTCTGAGGGCTCTGCTTCAGAAACATAGCCTCTCGTTGCATCGTTCCGTGGGCATCACTTGGACGGCCCGTGGGGCTGCTAGCGAAATCGACGCTGTCCTGGCTCGTGTCCCTAGAAGTCTCACGTATGCTCACAAGCGGGATGACATGCGACTGGCGCTCCCCTCGGACCACTGCCCCGTCTTTCTGAGAATTTGCACCCCGATGCCGCTGCTCCACAGAGGCACACGCCCCACCACCAGGTGTGGCCGGTGGCTGCCCAGCATTCCGGAGCTGGAGAGCTATGCGGCCTCGGACATGGAGTTTGGTCCCTCTCGCATGTCTGAGTTGTGTTTAAAAGCCGAGCGAGTTCCTTCCCTTCGATACCAGGACTCTTCGGACCTTAAGGCCCTTATTGCAACCAGACGTGCCTGCCAGGACCCTCACACGAGAGCGAGCATGTTGTCCGAAATACGGGCACGCCGAACCAACGATCGGCACGAACACCAGTTGAACATTCTGCAGCGAGCCAGGGAAGGGGATAGGCAGGCTATCACGTACCTCCGAAAGAGTGCCGCGCATGCTTCGTTTGAAACCAGCTACATTGAGCAAAGAGGGGGGCAACAAGCGGCCAGCTTGGAACTCCGGCAGTTCTATGACCGCAAATACGCTTCCCTCCTCCCGCCTCCCACCGAGGAGGCGATCCATCGGATGATTGCTACACATTCCTCCGTTAGACCGCAGCCCTTTACTAAGGATGACTTAGGCCTGGCCATCGCCAAATGCAAGCCACGCACAAGCGCTGGCCTGGACGGAGTGTGCTATGAGGCAATCCGGACCTATCATAGATGCGACAAAACGGGCAAGCTTCTCCGCTTCATGAATCGTTTGCTCTTTGGGCAACAGCCTCTTCCCGAGAACTGGTACGAGGCCAAGGTAGTGCTCCTGCCCAAAACGCCCCAACCCTCCAATCCTGCTGACCTGCGCCCGATCTGTCTCTCTCCGTGCTTGTCTAAGATCTTTGGCAGGCTACTGATGGGGAGAGTTGCGCCTAAATGCCCGCCCTACCAAAGTGGGCAAATGGGGTGCAGACGAAAAACTCAGACGGTAGACGGCATCCTCGCGGCGCAGACAGTAATAGGAGTCTTACGCAGAAAGCACCAGGTGGAAGCACATGTGGCCAAGCTAGATATTAGGGCGGCTTTCGACAGTCTTTCCCATTCTTCGATCGTGCACTTCTTCATGCACTGTGAGGTTTGTCCCGAGATCCTCCTGCTATGGCGTCTGTGCTCCCAAAATCGTTTGCTAATGAGTTTGGGAACTGAGACTTGGCGTACCGAGGTCCGCCAAGGGATCATGCAAGGCAGCAGCTATTCAGCTGATCTCTTCGCTCGAGCTATAGATTTCCATTTGCGGGGGCTCCAGGCTCGGTGGAATACCGAGTTTCCCCGCTGGGCGGATGCAATAGAGCTCCCACATTTCCTGCTATATGCTGATGATGTCATGCTTTTTGCGATGGATGCTAGGGAACTTCAGGTCAAACTCAGGGACCTGACGGACACGTTGGCGGCGGTAGGGCTCTTTGTCAACCCTGCCAAGTGCAGCGTGCTTAATATTGAAGGATCGACGCCGGGGGTCTGGCTCCGGGGCTCTTGCACCCCTCTGCAGGGCAAGGACCGCTTGATGTTCCTTGGGGTACCTCTTGCACACACTAATGCCCCCGACATGGTCCTCATGCACCCGCTCAGAAAGATGACAAATTCTTTCTTTGCAATGAAGAAGATCTTGGACAAGCCCTCGACTCCGCACAGGGTTAAGAGTGTTCTCTTTGACTCGTACATCAGCTCGAAATGGCAATGGTGCAGTTCGGTCGTTTGGCCTACGGTGCGCGCGCTGAAGAGCATAGAAGGGCTTAAGAATTCCTTGCTTCTGGGGGTTTTTCGCTTCGGAAGAGATCCTTTCAGCACTTGGTTGGAAAACGTGCAAGGATGTCGTAGAGCACTCAGTGTGTACTGCCAGTGCTTTCGAGGACCGCAGTGGCAGGTGGCCTGGTTGACACGTATTTGGACCTATTTCGGTCACCTTGCCCGGTCCACGGAGGACACGCCCTTACGCCGCATGCTCAGGACCATGGGGAGTCACCGACTCTCCACGGGACAGCTTCGGCCGTCCTGGCTTTCGGAGACGCCTTTTCACAAGTTTCGCTTGGTTTATCAGCAATTGCAAATGCAAGGAGAGATGCCTCATTGGGAATGGCAGGCAACAGACCGCACGGCCTGGCTGGCTATGCTGCCGCGATGGCTGCACTATTGGCATGCGTCGCCTGTCCATCCCCTGACGACGGAGTATGTAGCTGGTCGCCAGCTTGTCGTGGTAGATAAGGGAATCTCTGCTCTACGCAGACGACGTGATGCACTGGAGGGTCTGTATCGTTCCGGGCTAATCCATCTCAAACCATGGCGTGCTGATAACAGAACAGCGGTCACCTTCTGGGTGACGCATGTGCCGGGCAGTCTCGTCGCATGTGTCTACTGTTTTCGTGCCAAGGTGAAAGTACATGATACCACGGTTTTGCACATACGCCTTCAATCGACTGGAGACGGAGGGGTGGTAGTCGTGCCAGTGCTGCTCGCTCTTTGCGAGCTCCTTCGGCTGCATGATGTTACCAGCCCTCTGCAACAGGCGGGCGTTGTCCTTCCCCCTCACCTCCTCCAGAAACACGTCCTTGAAGGTACAGCGGATGCGAGAGATGCTGATTCTGCAAAGTTCAATAGGGTTTCAGAGGAGGTGGATTTGCTGTCACGAACGGCGTTGACACCCAAGCGACTACCGAACAGGTGGGCGGTACAACTAGGATTTGAGCCTTCAGTGCTTCCGGAGGGATGGGATTTTCTGTTTCGCACGGCCGACTTCCACAGGGCTCAGTACTTTTCGGAGTTGCGGTCAGCGCTGCTGGTGTTGCTGCGACCCCAGTTGCTGTAGCCCAACCTCAATGTAGCCTCTGGCACAAGCGTAGCCTGTGGGATCCTTTCCGGTCCTCACTTCCGTGCTCGCTCACCCACAGGGGGGGGGCAGGACGGGACGGAAATGGCACCCAAGCGCCCCCGCCTTGACGCGGAGATCCGCGCTCTGCAGTTGCTGGAAGCAGGGGATTTTGTCACCAAGACTCAGGCCCTTGACGTCCTGCGGCTGATCCCCAAGGCGGAGTGGACTCGCAAACAAGGTGGCTACGTGCTGACCTTTGGAAGCTTCCAACGAGCCAGATCTGGGATGCGGTCCTCTGGTAGGAGGTATCCGCTGACCACCAGACTCATGACGAGGCTTGTCCGCCACTGGTCGCCGGATACAGCTTTTACCACGATAACAGTGCTGGACAATGTCATGACACCGCCCCATACGGACTGCCACAACTCTGAGGTCCCAGGGGTCCTTCTGGCTCTGACACAGGGCTACAGCGGTGGCGAGCTGTGGCTGGCTCATGACTTGGGGGATACAAGGATGTTGTGTGGTGGTGTCTTCCGGAGGGGGATCAAGATTGACGTCACCACTCCCTTCCAATTACTCATGCTACGTGTGCCTGGACAGGAGACCGGGTTGTGTTGTCGGCCTATAGCACGGCTGCCAGTACGTGCAACCTCTCGGACGATTTGTACTGCCGGCTCTGCTCTTTTGGTTTTCGGCCTCCTACTGCTCACGAAGAGGATCGCTTTCGACACGAGATTTGGGGGGCCACGGTTACGAGGCAACTGAGGCTTGAGCCTAGACTGGTGTGGCCGCGGGGCACCTTGTTACACCACCCTCCTGTGACGATCGACCTGGAGGATTCCTGTCCAGCAACGATACCGATACCGTCTGATACGGAGTCGGATGTCATCAGCATGTGCATGGGAGCAGCCAGTCCAGAGCCCGACTACTGGGATTGTGTTATTTCCGATCCGGAGTAATCTTTGTGCTCTTTTTGTTCTTATTTCGGTGTTTCGGAGTTTGGGTGCTCTGGCTGCTCCTTTTTATTTCCCTCACGGGTTTTTGCCTCTGCATGTAGTGGGTAATCCGCTAGTTCTGTGCAGCTCTAGGCTCTGATACTGACCGCTGTAGAGGTTTGGTCACCATCCATGATTTTCCAGCTGGCCTGCGCCGTGGCCTTTGGGCTATGCTTGGCAGCGATGTACTCGGTGTACTGCATGTTCCGACTGAGTATGAATTCAATGCGTGCCCACGAAGCTGTTTTGCTGCAGCTCCTTGGAGAGCAAAGACAGATGCATGACCTCCTGAACCAGACTCGGGGCGACGTTGCTGAACTCCGACGAAGACATGGTGAAGCCCTGGACTCTCTGTACCATGGCCTGCAACTACGATCCAGACTGGGGGCAGTGGACAATACTCATGCCCTTGTTCAGGAACTCCATTCTCGGGTGTCTGGTCTCGCGGGAATACAGCATGTTGGCCACGTGCGAGGGCAGCTGCACGATGTCTTGGATGCTCTGCGCGAGATACAACAATCGCTCGAAGGGATGAATGTGGACGGGAGTGCCTCGTCTTCAGCGCTGCCCATCGTCCGACTTGCCGTTCCTACTGGTACTGAACTGCAGCTGCTGTGATACATTCGAATTCAGCATAGGCAATGGACGAGAGTGCTTTGTTGTGTTTGCTTTTGGTTCTTGTTAGCTCGGGTCTTCGTTCTTTTGGTGTAGCCTTCACACGCACTCTTCGCGCCTGCTGGAGAATTCCTTGAATTTACTGATTTCCGAATTTGTAGCCATGTAGCATGTTGGAATTTGCAGTTGTGCGTGTGCAGCCGAGTAAAAGCATGTGCCGCCGCGAGCTTGCCAGCGCATAGGGGATGATGCGATGTTTGGAAGACGATGTAGGTGATACCTTTGACCCTCGGGACCAGCATTTTCTGCCCAACACTTGGTATCCACTGCCCGTCCTAGCACTGCTTCCTGTTCCTGTCTCTAGCCTGAGCCTTGGCTGCTTGGGGGCCGCTGGGCTCGATTACATGATCGACGAGGCGCGTACTTTGGGCAGGGTTTTCAGGGTTTTCTTTGGGTTCTTGGACGTGATGCTTGTGACGAGGGCCTTTTGGGGTACTTCTGGGTAGCCGCTTCTGCCACATAAAGATACTAGGACGCATGCTGCTTCAAGCATCCCCCTCCTGCCAGCTCTAACGCCGCATGCTTGCGCAGCTCCTTTGGCTGACGCGCCCAGTAAACTGAAGGCTACAGCTAGACTCCCGTGCTGAGGCGCCATGTCTGTTGCCTTGTACCAGGCTCAACACCGCTTTCCCGAGGGAGGCGAGGATGGGCCGGATCTCACCGGAGTATGGTGCATGCTCCTCACGGGTCTGATGGGAGCCTTGTTGGCTGGTCTCTTCTTCCTTGGCCACTACTGGGGGTGGGCCCTTTTCCCCTGCATGCGACGTGCGGGGGTCCAGCAACGTTTGGACGATTTGGTCCGGGCCGTGCAACAACTGCAAGCGCTGGTTCATGCTGAAGGCTATGCCACCCGCAGTGCTGGCGCGGACGCCCTTCAACGGGCCATGGGCCTGCTTGACGTGGACGATTCCCTGACTCGCATGCTCAATGATGGATTCGAGGACGGCCGCAATCGTCTGCAAGCCATCATGAACAAAGTCATGAAAGTTGGCGAGGTGGCCAACACAATCCATGCCATGCACGCGAATTTGGGGAATACCCTTGCAAGCCACCAGCTGGAGCTTCAGAGAACCATCCAGCGTGCCAAGGACGACCTCAAGCAAGCCTTTTCCTCTGCTGGGTCGAAACTGGCGGGCAGTGAACACAAAAGCATCACAGATGCTCTCAGTGCCATCTCGGCTGCCCTCGAGGAGGCCAAGCTCAACACCTCTACAGCTTTGGATGCGGTGGCCAAGAAGATGGTGAAGGACTATGCGGACCTTCAACGATTCCTCACTCCGCTACAACGAAACCAAGAGAGTTTCTCCACGGGCATGAACGGGAGGTTCGAGCAGCTCCAGAAAGACCTCTCAGGCATCTCCTACGCCTTGAGCAAGCAGATCAAGGAGCTCAGTGGACAAGTGCGATGGGCTCAGCAATCCCTGGATAGAATTCAGGGGGACAGCGAACACTTGCCAGATAAACTCAATTTTCTGAGGGGGCTTCTTGAGGCGGTCAAGGAACAGCTGGAAGTCCTTCAGAAGGAGATCGAAGCTATGAATGCGGAGCCAACGGCACGCTCTCCCACTGCAGACCCGGCCACAGCTTCAGGACCAGGACCCGCCGCCCCACCGCCTCCGGCTCCGGCGGCAGCGACTGCGGGTGGACCAGGGCCCACGATGCTGAACCTGGACGAGTCCCTCCCAATGGTGAGCCGCCAAGGGCAGGGATATTTGTGCCCGATCACGCTCCCGGATGGGAAGGTCATTTTCATCCCGAGGTCGGTTCTTGCACAGATGCTAGGAGCACATGTATTGTAAATGTCTCGCTGCTCTTGAGGGCCTGGAGATCCTTTCTATGTTGCACTGTTTTGCTACTTCTTTGTGGCCTCTATGTTCCTGTTTTCCATGTGTCGATGGCCCCTCAGCAGCACATCCGACGACTGTGATGATGCATGCTCGTACAGTAGGAGGCGAGAGCGATGTTTTTCATGCGCCTGGCCCCTGAATTTCATGCAAACTGCAAGTGTCGTGAAGACCCGAATTTGGTGCATCGAATTTTCAGCATGCCTGCATTGAATTCAAGAATATGAATTTAAGCCTGCGAATTTGGGAATGATCATAGGTCGTCTTTTGCAACAGTACCGAGCATCCACAGCCAAGCAGAAGAAATGCCGCTTCGAGTGTCTTCTTGGACGACCCCACACAAACCCACAACCACCCCTCTCCCTTTGCCCTCTCCCCCCTTTCCCCCCCCCCCCCCCCCGCTCCCTTCCTCCCTAGGTCATGGAGTCTTGTTACACCATAGCCCCAGCGTCTTGTTGCAGCGTACATAGCCATACCCTCCCCTCTAGTGTCAATACATGCCTGCACTGTCATATGCCCTGCTGTTCCTTAGCTCCAAGCCAAGCGTCTTGTCGTTTCTGAGTGGCATTGTTGCCGAACCAGAAGCGAGCCCACTGCTACTCCCGTTGCCCTACAAACACACTGAAGCCTGACAGGATCTTCATGCTCCGCATCACCACCGCGATCGGGGGACGGGCACAAACAGGGCAGTGCTGCCGGGAACCACGCCAAAGCAGGGGTTTGGAGGGTCTTTCCGGCCCCGTCATTCCCGCGTTCTCGTTCGTGTTGTGGGTTCTCCTCCAACCCTCCCTATTCGGGGTCTAGGTAGCCCTAGCCCGCGGCGCTTCTGCCATGGCTCACAACTGCCAGTTTTCTGCTCGCACCTCTGGGTCCTGGCTGGCTTGTGATGGCAGACGATGCCACGCTCTAAATGCTGTTTCGGCCCCTGGCGCGACGACTAGACGACTGCTCTGACCACTGGGACTGCTTTGATGCCACTCATTATTGTGTGTCTCCTTGGATTCCCCACGGAGAGACCAATGATGGGCTGTTCTGGTTATGCTGCCCCTGATGTATGTCCCATAGCTGACACCGCGGACGCAAAACGTATTCTTGGGAGATGCCCGGCCGAGATGATGGAGTCTGTTATGCTGCACTGATGTATGTCTGGCAGCCGAATACATGCTCCACTGAACGCGAGTCTGGAAGCACAGAGCCTTCGTTGTGCATGCATGGAATTTGGGCTATGCTTTCTGCATACCACGGCTTACACCAAACTGACTGCAGCAATCTGGGTGATGCATTGAATTTGGATGCATACGATACAGCGTGAAGGGCCTCTGCCCTGTGGTGTCTACTGACTGGAGTGCCGATGCTGGGCCGTTTTTCCTTGCATCGCTGTCGAGCCTACAACCAGAGGAACGTACCAGTCTGGACGCTTAGACGTACAACGCGCATGAACGGAATTTGAGAATTTGAATGCATGTGCAACTGCATGAAGCTGTCGAGCCCTCATCAGCAAGTGGCAACGGTCTGGACATTTGGGCGTCCAACGAGCATGAATGGATTGGGAATTTGTGTGCATGTGTTGCTGCATGTATGGCATTTTGCCAGTGGGGCCAACTGGACTGAGGATGCCGTGATTTCTGTGTTGATGAGTTCACAGTTTGAGGATGATGCGAATAGCTGCAGGATGCAGGTTGAGGTTGATCGTAGCGCGGATAATGTTTGCTGTCGTCAATGTATGATGGCTTGGGCCACATGTGCCTGTCGTGGGACCAGGGAACCTCGCCAAGGCTTGTCCGAGTGTGAGTGCTGAAACCCAGGAATCCTTGAAAAGGTTGTTTTAAGGCTCAAGGACAGGGTTCCGATCAGGGTTCTTAGTAAGGGCACTTAGGTGTTTAGTTTTGGAGTTGGGGAAGCTGAATTTACAGGGGTGCATGCGGCAGCACATACAATGTGGCGAGCGTCTCTTCGGGCCGAACCCAGCAGCCACTGTTTGGTTTCGTTGTCGTTCTCCCACCACTACTCGCACAGAACCTCAACCCTAAACCCCCCAAGCCCTGAACCTTAAATTTAAAACGTCAAAACCCTATAGACCCCTAAATCCCTGAACCCTCAGCTCCCAAGACACACCCTTAACCCTAAACTCTAAACCCCTCCAAGTATAATCCGCAACCCAAGTCCCGGCATCCTTTGCTAAGGGTCCGGGGGAAGGACCCAATAATCCGGTTCTGAGCTTCAGGATAGTAGTTATGTAGCTTAGACTTTGGGAGGATATATATATATATATATGCTACATATGTATATGTATATATATATATATATGTATATAATATAGAGGGAGATAACTTTTATAGGTACGTGGACATTTAGGGTTACAGCTGCACAGCTCTCAGACTTGCCTGAGCCCCCAAGAAGCCTCAAACTTAAGGGCTTCGGGTCTAGTATTTTTTGGGGTTCTGGTATAGAAAGTTTCCGCTTTAGGGTTTGGTAAAGTTTACCTTAACCCCCAAGTAACCTACCTTTTTAAGGACTTATATAAAGAAATCATATTAGGGAGCCCCAAAAAGGCAGGTTCCTTAGGGTCCAGGTATGGTTAGGGTATAAGATATTTACCGGGTTTGGTGAAGTTTTAGGGTTTACTAAAGTTTAGGGTTAGGGTTTGGACAGTTCAGTGTTTGAGGTCTAGAAATCTTATTGGTCGGAGTTTCGGGCTCCTAATTATTCTATTTTCTTATATGTTCTGCAGGTTGAGGGTTATACGGTTCGAACACGCACGTGTTTACGGTTCATAAAGGTTGAAGGTTCATAAGCATTTGGGGTTTAGGCTAGATAAGAGTTCAGGCTTTTGGATTAGGGTTTGCTGGGGTTGCGGGTTTAGACTTGTAACAATTTACCCGGGCCTCAAATACAGCCACTTCTGTTGGCAGCTTAGTTTAGCTTTTTTGCCCGTTGACACGCAAAATTAACGAATCATGTTTTCGAGTACTGTCGTCACTTAACCCTAAACCCTAAACCTTATCAGAGGGCCTAGCTACCGGCCCTAAATCCAGAACCCTTCAACCCGAAAGTCTGTGGGCTCGACCCTGGGACCCAGAGCATTAGTCCTGGGTAGTATTAGGGAAACCCCTTGCAGGGTACCCTTCTTATCCCTGCTTCGGGCTGGGACCATGTTGAGAGGGTCTATATCCCCAAGGGTCCCCCTAATCCTAACTCCTAATTAAGAATGAGCACTGGCCCTAGGCTCCTCGCAAGCTGAAACCCCCATATGGATGGTTGTTGATGTTGGGGTCCCTTTCCGGATCCTTATTACAATACGGCACCTAATATTTAGGGTACCCAGAAAGGGGCCATAATTTTGACAAATACTTCCCACAACCTTTAGTGTTTCGTGCTAGGGGTTTAGGGTCTAGGGGTTTAGGGTAACGGGTGTAGGGGTTCAGGTTTAGGGCTCGAAGGTTTAGGGTTTACAATGTATCCCGAACCGGCTCGCTACGAACATATTCAAGCATGGCTGAAATCGAACAGAAATCACGGTTTTTACTGGACCACGGAATCATTGTTGGAGTCCAAGCCAATGCCTGTTCTGCTACAGCCATGAGCCTTGCATGCAGTCTCACTCGCTCAGGCATTTCTTTTCAACTGCCACCCTATGGGTTTAAGGGTTTACGGTGTTAGGGGTTATGGCACCCCTTTTTGGGCACCCTAAATATTAGGTGCCGTATAACAATAAGGACCCCAAAGGGACTATGATTTTGACAACCACCCATATTGCTCCCGAAGAAGAAGATGCCCGACAAGCCGGAGCCGGCCTTTGACCTTCGTGCAGTTTCCGCCATGCAATAAGTTTCACAAGATAGGGGACCCTAATATAGCACCCATACTAGGATCCTTATTATAAGGACCCCAAAAAAGGCACCCTTCCTTTTCGGAAACTCCCATATGTCGATTAACATGCGAGTGGGATTGCTCAGTGGCAAGACAGCCACTGTGACAGCCTACTTGGATGAAGAAGTGGGGAGCCTTAAACGTCGGGCAGAGGCGACACTCAAAGTGGGGAAAGGGCGGCTAGTGGACTCATCTGGAGGTGTTCTGGATCTACTTTCACCGATCAAGAGCGCCCGCCTGCAGGATGGTGACGCACTGGTGCTGCAGGTACGCACAGTTCAAGTTCAAGCCGCTGGATCCACTTTTGCAGCAATTCTTAGAGATGGAACATGTGATGTGCAGGATCAGCTGCTGGATGTGCGGCATATCCAAGCCAGTTACAACGCTTTTGCTGCAATCCTTGGCGACGGATCCGTCGTCACCTGGGGCGATCCTGCATTTGGTGGTGACAGTAGCGCCGTGAAGGAGCAGCTGAAGAATGTGCAGCAGATCCAAGCCACAGTATCTTTTTGGGGCGGTGCTTTTGCTGCCATTCTTGGTGATGGATCCGTCGTCACATGGGGTGATGCTCGCCTTGGTGGTGACAGTAGTGCTGTGCAGGATCAGCTGAAGAACGTGTGGCAGATCCAAGCCTCTCGCTCGGCTTTCGCTGCCATTGTTGGTGATGGATCTGTCGTGACCTGGGGTGATGCTCGCCTTGGTGGTGACAGTAGTGCTGTGCAGGATCAGCTGAAGAACGTGTGGCAGATCCAAGCCTCTCGCTCGGCTTTCGATGCCATTGTTGGTGATGGATCTGTCGTGACCTGGGGTGATGCTCGTCTTGGTGGTGACAGTAGTGCTGTGCAGGATCAGCTGAAGAACGTGTGGCAGATCCAAGCCTCTCGCTCGGCTTTCGCTGCCATTGTTGGTGATGGATCTGTCGTGACCTGGGGTGATGCTCGCCTTGGTGGTGACAGTAGTGCTGTGCAGGATCAGCTGAAGAACGTGTGGCAGATCCAAGCCTCTCGCTCGGCTTTCGATGCCATTGTTGGTGATGGATCTGTCGTGACCTGGGGTGATGCTCGTCTTGGTGGTGACAGTAGTGCTGTGCAGAGTCAGCTGAAGTCTGTGCAGCAGATCCAAGCCTCTCGCTCGGCTTTCGCTGCCATTGTTGGTGATGGATCTGTCGTGACCTGGGGTGATGCTCGCCTTGGTGGTGACAGTAGTGCTGTGCAGGATCAGCTCAAGAATGTACAGCAGATTCAAGCCTCTGTCCATGCTTTTGCTGCCATTCTTGGCGGCGGATCCGTCGTGACCTGGGGTGATGCTTACAACGTCGGTGACAGCCGTGCTGTTACGGAGCAGCTGAAGAATGTGCAGCATATCCAAGCATCCCACAGCGCATTTGCTGCCATCCTTGCCGACCGATCAGTCGTGACCTGGGGTTATTCCATTTTCGGCGGTGACAGCACTTCCGTACAGCACCTGCTGAAGAATGTGCAGCAGATCCAGGCCAACGACAGAGCCTTTGCTGCCATTCTTGGCGACGGATCTGTCGTGACCTGGGGTGATGCTTACAACGTCGGTGACAGCCGTGCTGTTAAGGAGCAGCTGAAGAATGTGCAGCAGATCAAAGCCGGTGCTTTGGGATTTACTGCAATTACTGGCGATGGCTCGATCGTCACTTGGGGTTACATCGAGGAGGAGACCGAGGCACAAGCCAAGAGGGCAAAGGCCAGGGCAAAGCCCAAGTCAAAGCTCAAGGCTAAGGCCAAGGCAAAGGCCAAAGCCAAGTCCAAAGCCCAGGCAATGGTGCTTTAAGGCTCTTGGAGACTTTGTTACTTTGTTCCTTTTTTGGTTCCGGTCTTCTTGTATAGGGGTCTCCGAAAAAGTAGTTTTTTGCTTACCTTCCAAGGGGAGTAGAGGGTGCTTCCAGTTCGCAAGAGACCCGCAGCAGTCCGCAAGAGACCCAGTGCAAAGTAAAATATCCCGCATCCCCAAACCCTACAGTTACGACCCCTTAATGATAGGGTCTAAGCCTTGAAACGGCAGGGTTTTTGCATCCCTATAGATCCTAAACCCTGGGCCCTTAACCCTGAAAGGACTTAAAAGGGAACCCTTATAGATCCCTTAAAACGGTAGACCCTAAACCAGAGAGTGGTTGTCCAGTCTTCGGTGCGGTTTTAGACTTTAGACCCCAAAGTAAGTACTACTGTTGATGATATAAATCCTGCATTACCTTAAGGACCCTAAACTATGTGAACTATGGTATATTCCTTCTTATGGGTAATGCAGGATTTATATCATCAACCGTATTTATAGACTTTATACCCCAAAGTATTGGCCCTTTGCATAGTTGGAGCCCTCGTGTTTCACGGTGCAGCATATTAGGCTGAGCATTTAAGGCCTGATCAAGAGCTTGGGTGTAAGGTACAGCGGCCTTTTTCAGGCTTTAGGGTTAAGGGTCTAGGGTCATCTCAAGGCCAGCAAGAGCCACAGCATAGGGTACATGGAGTAAAGCCCTGAACTCCCCGGAGACAGAAACCCTAAACCCTACCTGTATCCCCAAAACCCTACAAAACAGTAGGTTATGACCCCCTAACTCTAGGGGCTTACCCCTAAAACAGTAGGTTTTTGGATCCCCACATAAACTCTAAACCGTGGTATGCCTTATACCCTAAACCTGTACCTGTGACTCCAAACCCTACTAAATAGTAGGTTATGACCCCTTATTTAGAGGGTCTGACCCTTAAAACGGTAGGTTTTTGGATCCCCAGGTAACCCCTAAACCCACCTCCAGCCCTTCAGGTCGCCCTCCTAGGACCTACTTGGAGGGTCGGGGGACTTAGTAAGTAGGTAATAAGTAGACTTATAAGTACCCTAACAGGGAGCCTAATTACGGTTATGATACTTATAAGTCTATAAACTAACTACTTACTAAGTCCCCCGACCCTCCAAATAGAGTTCTCCACTCAGCTTCAAACGTTCTCACAAGCCGCGCTTGGTTAACATAGGGGCCTTCATAATTAGAATAGGTTGCCCATTATACTATAATTGTATTCAGGAACCAGTATAGGTAATTATTTAGGCCCCTAAACCCCGAACCCTAAACCCTATAGATCCCTTAAAGGAACCGTTAAAGGAATCCCTTTTCAAGGGAACCCTAGCTAATCATTAAGGCCCCTATAGTACAGGTCCTGAAGTGCTACCAGGGCAAGTGGTTTGCATCCCCGGCTTGCCGGGCGCAGCCGGAAAACTGCACTGCATTGCAGCTGGGCAGCTGAATTTTGCAGTCCGGGGTTTCGGGTTTTTGTGTTTAGGGTTAAGGGATGTTAAGGGTTTATTGTCTATATCCTGACAAGTACGACAGGTCCATCGTCCCTCCTTGTGTTGTTCCGACGATGTAGACCCGATTGTCCATGTCCGTGTTGCTTAGATTTGGCCAGCAGACTAAGGTGTTTCCATTGCGGCCATCCCTTTTTCAAGGCAAATAGAAGTTCTATTCTTGCTATTCAGACCACTAAACCCCAAACGCCTCTCTGGTACCTTCACCGCGGGATGAGCGGAGATGCAGAAGGCCAGCAGATAGCACAAAAAGCATGCAGACTGCGACACCTCCATGGTACCTGAGTCCCCTGTCAGAGCCACGCTCTGTTCGGGCAAAAGACCGGGTATGCGAATAAGCGCTAGGTTTTGGGGAAGGGTTCCATTCCTGTAGGGTTCTTTCCGGGTTTAGCGAAGAGTTCATGCAAGGGCTTGTTAAGGGATTCTAAGATGCGATGCGGCAACCACGAGCGGCACCGCATGGGCTCTCTAAAGGGAGCCAGATGGATCATTGTTTCGCGGCTCTGTAAGAGACCATGTACCTGCACGGAGAGGTTCCTTGTTACATATGTATATGTATATATATATATATATAGATTAGTATATATGTACGTACATACATACATACAAACACACACTATATGTGAATCTGCAGGGTTTTGCTTGGGCCCTTTAGGGCTGTGGGTCCCGGAATCTAAGAGCGTAGTATTGTAGTGCTGTTTGGGGGCTGCTTTCTACCCTTCCTCCCATGAGCTTTCCAGGATCACTGGCGGTGACGGTTGGGGCACCTTGCATCTGACACAGCAGATCTCGCCACTGGGCTGAAGAAGTACCCGGGAAAGAACTACAAAGTCACCTGTGTAGTTATGGCTAATTCCAATCCAGTCAAAGCCTCGCGTGCATGATCGGGAATCTAGAGGGTCCGGATATACTGCCCTTATGGAATGGCGTCCCAAAAGACCATCCTTATTGTGGGTTGGGCGGCCCTAATTTTAAACGCTTCGTGTCGTCCGCCTTGGCCCGGCCTTAGGGTTGTTTGCGGCTTTTGATTTCGTCCTTTCCGGTCCATGTGTTGTCCGGGCTTTTAGGTTTTATGAGGCCTAGGTTTAGGTTAGGGGGTAGGATTAAGAGTTCTGGGGCAGGCTGCAACAAGTAAGGATGCTATAGGAAAATTTCCGTATTCGGAGACTCAAATATACGTAGGTGTTGCAAGATTGGCGGCATGAGATGTTTATCCCAAGAAGTACGCAATGTACTTATCCCCGAAGGAACGAAGGAAGTCAAGTGGAGAGCAAACAACAAGAATCGAAAGAAGTAAGCCCCAACAACTCAAACGGTTTAGGGTTTAGGGCAAGGCAGCGCAGGGCCAAGCAGGGCAGGGCGGGCAGGGCAGGGCAGGGCGGGCAGAACAAGAGCCCGATTTAGTTAGAGAAACACTGATGCGGTTGATGTGGAAATTGCTGCATTTCCGAATCCTGTGCCTGATATTCGACATAGCCCCTAGCTGGGCGATAGCGATGCTTGAATCTCCGATGTCGGAACCCTGCACCCTACTGCCTAAAGCCTTCCACGCCGTATTTCCGAGCCTGTAAGTTTTGGAGCGGAGCTTGCAAGCTTCAGTTTCTGAGCGTACAAGTCGTAGCAGCAGCGGATGGAGCTTGGCGCACCGGAACTTAGAAAAAGACAGGAGGGGCGGGGGGGGGGAGGGGGGCCACTGGGGAGGGGAATAGAAGGAATCCGAAAAGGAACCTCTGACCGCTTCGGCCGGGGCCGAGGCGAGTTTTTAATTTAACGCTTCGCGTCGTCCGCCTCGGCCCGGCCGTGACGGAAGCAAGCGCACTGTGAAGGCTTCCTTGAAGGACCGGACCCTCAAACCTTAAAACTTAGTTTTAAGTGGTGTCCTTTGTTCCTTTGTTTTCCCGGCTCTTAAGGTTGGTTGAGGTATGCAGACTGAACACCTTCATCCCGTAACGACTTGCTCCTAAGACCCTGAATAAAGAAATAAACACGAACGACCTCAAACGGTTTAGGGTTTAGGGTTTAAGGCAAGGCAGGGCAGGGCAGGGCATTGCCAAGCAGGGCAGGCCAGGGCAGGGCGGGGCAGGCGCAGGGCAGGAGCCTGATTTAGAAACTACTTATGCGATTGATGTGGAAACTGCTGCATCTCCGAATCCTGTGCCTGATATTCGACATAGCCCCTAGCTGAGCAACAGCGATGCTTGAATCTCCGATGCCCGCAATCCGCCAAAGGGTTAACTCGTCGAACCCTGCACCTTGCTGCCGAAAACCTTCAACACCAAATTTCCGAACCTGTTTTTGTAGCCGACAGCTCGCAAGCTTCAGTTTCTGAGCCGTCTCCAAACCGTAGCAGCAGCGGATGGAGCTTGCGCTGGCACCGGAACGACCGCTGCCTGTTTGGGACGCGGAACATGCTTTTTGCGAATGTTGAACCATAAACCCGAAACAACCCTACTTGGAAGGGCAGGGGACTTAGTAAGTAGGTTATAAGTAGAGTTAGACGTACCCTAAATGGAGCTACCCCAATTATAACC
Organism: Symbiodinium sp. CCMP2592; assembly: GCA_905221615.1. NCBI lineage: Eukaryota > Dinophyceae > Suessiales > Symbiodiniaceae > Symbiodinium > Symbiodinium sp. CCMP2592. The sequence continues at coordinate 787,331 of CAJNDT010002101.1, forward strand.
CTACTTATAACCTACTTACTAAGTCCCCTGCCCTTCCAAGTATACCCTAAACCCTAAACCCCATAGATCCCTTTAAGGAACCTAGATCCCTTTAAGGAGCCCTTTAAGTCAGGTCTATATCCTTTCAGAAAGGCTCCAGACGGGGAACCCCGAGCTCCTTAATCCCGATGACCCTCCAGACCTAGCTCAGTGCCTGGTGTGCAGCCCTTAACTAAGCCCTAAGCCCAACTCTAAGCCCTAGAGGGTAGAGGATTTTAGGGCTTGGGGATCTTAGGCTTAGGGTTTTAGGCTTCTTGAGCTATGATGATGTACAGATTTCAGGCTTCGAAGTAGACAGTCCAGCTGTCTACCCTGGAACCCCGAACCCCAAGAGCCCAAAAGATGCTATTCAGAAGTCGAACTAATTTTCTATTCCGGCTCGTGTTCGCAATGCTACATTTCCTTGACTTAGTCATGTTTTTTTTTGTATAGTGGGGAAACCCTATCACACCCTGCCATAGCACCCCTGTAGCACATCCTTGAAGACCCGAAAAGAAGGCCTCGAACCTCCACTTATCACAGATGTGCTTCACCGAGGTTCCACAGCATGCCGGCGGCGATTGCGACTGCGGTCAGTGGGCAATGGGGCCCAATCAACAAGGCGCCGGGGCTTCTAGCACTGACACCCTGGACCCTAAACCCTTAACCTGCAACCCCTAAACCCTTCTATCCTGAATTCGTTTTCAGACCCTGCCTGAAGGCCCAGGCCCTGAACCCTACAGACATGTTAAAAAGTATGGAACTTCTCACATACAGCATATAACATATTATGATACAGTAGTGTAGAGCAGTATAAGGGGTCGAAATATTAAACCAAGTTGTAGTAAGAGTATCCAGGGAAAGTCACTATAGAACGAAAATGCACTGCACCCTTGCACGGCCCATCTATTCCACTATTACAGCCTAAATCCTTTGACAGCGGTTAATTGGAGACCCACAGAATCCCCACTCCCTAAACCCTAACCCCTAAACCCAAAAAAAGCCTAAACCCAACACGCTACACCCCACTCCCTCAAGCGCTGTCTGCACGGAGCAACCCAAGACCCAAGGCCAGCACTCCTTCGAGCCAAGAAAATCCAACAGCTTGCAGCCTTCACGGATAGGTCGAATTCATATGGGAGTTTCCGAAAATCCGGGGTGTATACCTAACTTTGAGGTCTTGTTGAACCTTGAACTTAGAGTCATAAGATCTGAATTCGCCCCTTTCCATTCTAACTATGCCGTAAGAAAGCAAACTCTATCCAATCCCCAATTATATCTTGACCCAACGACGAACCCCCAAGTCCCGAGCCCGCACAACTGTCAAGGCCCAACTGTCGCAATCCCAAAACCGTAAACTCCGAAACCCTGCAGAAACCCTACATCACGTGGATAGCCTGCACTGGCTAGGCCCTGACATCGTGAACCCCAAACCCTTACACACATGCCCCGAAACACCGAAGAACTGTCGACCCTAAGCCTTAACTCCTACACCTTGAATCCTACCTGTGGATCCAAAAACCTACCGTTTTAAGGGGCAGACCCTTAATTAGGAACTCTTAACTCGCCGCCTTAACCACCAACCGCTAATCCTGTAGGAGTTTCTCAGCTTGACTTACTGGTGGAAGCCGGCGTCTTGGTATCCAAATGACCTAGCTTTTCTCAAGCGGTTCAGGGTTTAGGGTTATAGACGAAGCCATAGTAAGGAGCCATCTTAACCCGAAGCCGGGTTTCGGCTGTACCTGTGGCTCTGCCTTTTTTTCAAGGGTTAGGATCTATTAGCCCGAAGCGACCATGTATTCATATCATAATATATATATATATATATATATATATATATATATATTCGGGCATCAATGTAGTCCCTGTTCAGGTACTTTAGGGCCCAAGCGTATACTGTTTGGGTGCATGGACCCGGTGGACCCTCAGGGGCAAGAACCATATTCGGTTAGCTTCAGGGTTGGGATCTGCAGGTCTCAAAGCATCTGTTGTGGAGTTAGAGCTACCCGCTCCTGCCACACTCCGCCTGGCTGTCCTCACGTAAATTTGACGGTTTAGGGTTTATAGAAACTGTTTAGCGTTCGGGTGCCGGTGCCAAGAAGCTTTGAGCGAAAGTTCTATCGTTCGAACCTTGCTTTCGATTTGTCGGGGGCTGGGGGCTGTACGTGTCAGCGGCTGGGCTGGGCTGGCTGGGCGTATGTCCTGGTCTTTCTTTCGGAAATGCAACTAACTGATCAGTGGTTTGTCGTTCGGAAATGCAAATGGAGACTATAGGTATTGGGCGAATTTCAGCGGAAATGTCGAGTGTGTTTCGGCCGGGTTTCTGCATTGCGCCTTGGCTTTCGCTTTGTGGGGCTGAGCTGGGCTGAGCTGGGCCAGGCTGTTTTCCATTTGTCGGTGGCTGGGGGGGGCTGAAATTGACGGGCTGTTGGGAGGTTCGGTTCAAGCTACTCTGCTTATGTCGTATACCCTAAACCCTAAACCCCAAACCCTAAACCCAAACCCTAAACCCTAAACCCTAAACCCAAACCCTAAACCCTAAACCCTAAAAAATGCCCATGACTCGTTCACTCAGAGCCCAAAGGGAGACCCAGCCCCAAGGGTCCCAAGTAACCTTTTGGGGTTCCTTTGAGAGCTCCTTCAGGGGTTCGTTTAGGGTTCCATAAAGGGCTCTTTTCGGTGTTCCTTTACGGCGGAACATTATTTGCCAAAGCCATACTAGTTACTAGTACTTCCGAACTTAGACACCCTGTTTGTTCTATGTAAGTACATGTAAGTACTTAGGCCACTTTGGGTTAAGCCCTAAACCCTAAGCCCCTGAACCCCTAAACTCACAAACCCTTCACCCTTAAGAGCAACTCAGGACACCACCTTCGTGCTGCAGTCTCCGGATCTCGTTTTGTTTCCGCGACACAACCAGACGGAGTATGCTCGACTAGTCTACGGAGCCTTGGACTATAGTAGCCCTTATAGCCTTACAGTATCCCCTTTAAAGGAAGCCTATTCTATTAAGGCCCCTTTATTAGCTCAATCCCGAGCCCTATTCTTTCGAGGCCCCTATATGGGAGTTTCCGAAAACAGGCGACCCTAATATAGTACCCCAAATAGTATTATCCTTATTATAAGGACCCCAAAATAAGGTATCCCTAATTTTCGGAAACTCCCATATCTAAGTCGGGCCTTCTCCAATCTGAGGACGTCTCCCGAAAAGTGCGAAGCCTCCGTAGCCGAGGTCCTGTATATACCCATAGGCCCCATAGTGATGCCTTTTTTGGGGGGTTCGTATTTAGAATTCTACCAGGTACTCCCAAAACGGAACTACTATGGGGCCTATGGGTAGCTTGCCCTGCCGTTTTTTAAAGGCCCCCGAAACTGTACGCTGAACATCACTAAACCGTAAGTCTCTTTATACAACTCCTTAAAAAGGTAGGTTTTTGGGGGGGGGTTAAGGCAAGCCTTGAACTGTGACAGAACTGTTGCCACGTCAGTTTTTGCAAACAGGAGAGCGTGCATGTTGCGGCGGTTGCCTTGAACTAAAAGCCCTTACAGTAACTACAGGGTTGAGGATCCGGCATTTCCCTCCTAGCGGTAGTCAACATCCCCAGACATGTGTTAACCATTGCGAGAAGAATGTTGTGGCTTGTTTTATCATTGTAGACTGCATTACACACTCCATCCACGACACTCATTTCTGACTTCGACAATTAGGTCTGTTTAGCCGGGTGATTCGCCGCACGCACCCGGAGACCTGGACGTACGCTTGGTACTCCCTCGTGCCCAGATCTTCCAGTAACCCTTACTTTAAAGTGGCCATGGCCTGCCTGTATCTGAGCCTCTAACTACTCTCCATTACCGCTGCAAAGCCGCACTCACGAACTTTGATTTCTTTGGAACGGCGTTCCCAATCCGTAGCTTCAGCCTTCGTCCTTGGGCATTTCCCAATACTGGGGCTTCCCTGCCGGCATCGAATGCCTACAGATGAGGCTGATCCCTGGCCTAGAAGCGTCATACTTCAGGCTCCCAGCGAAAGCACACCTGGCTGGCGAACCTGGCGGCTGCTGGCTGCTCGGTTACAGCCTGCTTAGGCGCTGTAGGATATAGGTTTTGAGGCTTAGGCTTTCGGTTTGATGCGGTTTTTAAACTCTAAGCCTTATAAGCCCATTTAAGGATAGGTCTACAGAGAAGCCCTAAACCCTAAACCCTAGAGTTTAGCATTGGTGCTCCGGGTTCAGGGCTTTTTGGGGCTTTCACACACTACTTTGCAAGGTTTGCTCTGGGGTCTCTCAGGGTCTAGCTCGGTTTAGGGTTGAGGCTTTAAAGGGAACTCCAATATCCCTTAATTAAGGAATATACCTTAAATTATAGTAGGATCCCTTATATGACTTAAGGAATATTCCGTAATTAAGGTATGTTGGAGTCTCTGCGTTTAGGGACTACATAAGTCTATGTTGCGAATCCCTGGACTTCCTGCTGGGCTGACTAGGATGTCTTATAAGGTGTTTTCTTTTTCGTATGGTTGTCAAATGGCAAGTTTCGTGCCGGTTTTGGGCCGCATGTGACCATGAAGCTGCAATTAACCCATAGGCCCCAAAGTAGTTCCCTAAACCCCTAAACCCTAAACCCCTAAACCCCTAAACCCTAAACCGGGAGTTCATATATAGAATCCTACAAGGTAATCCCCAAAAGCATCTACTCCGGGGCCTATGGGCACGGATGTTGCAAGGAGGGTTTAGGGTTTAGGGTTTAGGGAGGTTATTCACAAGGATGTGCCGGCCTGTCGCTTCGAGGGTACAGTCTCGGATTCGTGTTCAGTTTTCTAGGATGCCAGTAGGGTTCCTATACAGATTCCTAAGAAGGGATCTATAGGGATTAGGGTTTAGGGTTCGTAACTAGGGTTATGAATTAGGATGCCCAGTAGTATCCTTATTCCCTTTTTTCAGTCCTAGGTTCCTTATTAAGTTAGTTACCCAATACCAAACAGGGAGATCTTTTTATTCCTAGGTTACTGGGCATCCTAGTTTTGGGAACTGAGGGTTCTGGCTTGGCCTTGAAAGTCTGGGGGTCAAACTTTACTACGATGTGTCAGGGAGCAGAAAATCTACAGCAGTTCGACTCCGAAACAGTTTTTTTCAATACTGGACCCCTGCCCAGACCCTGAGCTGTAGAATTGTAGTAGGTCTTGTTGTGTAAACTGTCGTACCGTTCGGGCAGTATCATTAACATAAACAAGGTGATCGAAGCAAGGTGCTACAATTCAGGGTCTAGTTTGACATATACTGTCGAGGCTTTCGGCCCCTGTCACGGGAAAGCTTTCAAATTCAAAGGCCCCAATCCCCAAAGACAGCTGACTGAAGCCTCGACACTTGTATCTTAAAGCCTCAAAGGCACCAGGTCCATATGAAACCCTCTGTTCTCCCCCTTTAGGGTTTAGAGCTGGATGCAGGTTTAGGAGTTTACGGTTCAAGATGTTGCGAAATCCAAAGGCCTTCCAAGCTTCCAGCAGGTTTCGACTAAACCCTGAACCCTAAACTCTAAACCCTAAACCGAGACTCCCTACAATGCGGGCTTCGTCCTTGCTAGGTAGGAGGGGAAAAACCCTAAACCCTATAAACCCTATAAACCCTATAAACCCTAAACCCTATAAACCCTAAACCCTATAAACCCTAAACCCTATAAACCCTATAAGCCCTATAAACCCTATAAACCCTATAAACCCTATAAACCCTATAAACCCTAGCAGGTTTCGAGGAAGCCGCGCCGCTTGCTGTGGCACTTGTGCGGAACTTGTTGGTGAACGAAGCTGACATGGGAAAAATGCTGACGCAGCCGCTTGGCTAGCATTTCCGGTTTCTCAAAGGGGGAAAGGAGGGACCCTTAATGGGGACCCCTAGTATACTAGGGGTCCCCATTAAGGGTCCCTCCTTTTACCCTTCGAGTTTAGGTTCCACCTTGCGGTGTAAAATGGTTTCGCTCGGGGTTCCACACAGTTCCGTGGAGCTTTTGTACATGGCTTTCAGTGAGCGAAGGGCTGCGGGGTTTGGTTTAGGGTTTAGGGTTTAGGGTTTAGGGTTTAGGGTTTAAGGTTTAGGGTTTAGGGTTTAGGGTTTAGGGTTTAGGGTTTAGGGTTGGGGGGCTTTCTAGACACCAAGGCTTGAACCGTCCTAAACCCTAAAAATCCTGAGATGCACCCGAATCGCTATGCCATGAACCCTTAAAGGGGACCCCCTAAAGCATCCTAAAACCCTAAATGATGTAGGCAAAGCCCGAATCCCTAAAACTCTGAACCCTAAACCTAAAAGCCTGAAGCCTTCCACGATGGAGACCCCTGCTGTACAAACCCTTACAGAATCCTCAAACGAACTCTCATTATATAGAAACCCCAAAGCCTTGAGAATAAAACCCCTTATGGGAACCCCCACATTAACCTTAAAAGCTTCAACCCTACCTATAGTCTCCATTGTAGTTCTTGTTTCTGGGTTACCTTATAGGATCCTTAGTATATAATTGGTTAAACAAAAAAGGAACTACAATGGAGACTATAGGTCAAGCCATAAATCCTAAACCCTAAGAGGCTTGTTCCTAAACCTTAAACCCTAAACCCTAAATCCTAAGAGGCTTGTTCAGAATGATGATGGTGAGCTGGACCACTGGGCTGCTGCCTGCACGTGGCTACGCCAGGAGCTTTCAAAGGTTCCTTTACCCTTAGGCTCTATAGGGGCTCATATAGGGTTCCTATAAGGGATCTATAGGGTTTAGGCTCTAAGGGCTCATATAGGGTTCTTTTAAAGGGATCTATGAGGGTTCCTATGAGGGATCTATAGGGTTTAGGCTCTATGGGGGCTCATATTTCAAAGCTTTTGGGCCGAAAGACCATACCATATAAGGCTGTTGGGCTATTTTGAGCCTTAGCCTTAAAACTTCCAGGGCTGCAGTTGCGTATAAAGTTCGTTGCATTTAGATTACGAGGGGCCCGCACCGTGGAATAGTGGTATAGTAGGAATATAATGGGGCCCTAATACAGTCCTTATAGTCACTATTACAGGGTGGTGGGGGCCCCTTCCAACATTTAGACTTGAAGAATGAGTATCTCAGGTTTTACTGAGACGGCTTGGGGCAGGCCATCGGTCCAAACGAGTTTCGGGTTCGGGGTTAATGAGGATCCCTGATTAAAAACAACCCTTTCACTGAGGGCCTAGAAATTACCCCTAATCCTTGAAACCTAAACCCAAGTGAAGAAAGCACACTCCAGGTCGGAAAGTGTTAAGTTGAGGAGCTATCTTGGGATTCCGGGTTCTACTGCGAGGTTCATGAAACTTAGTAACTACGGTTAAAAACTGAGGTAACTATACTTATAACTAGCTATAACCCCAGTCAAGGTACTCATAACTGTAGTTACTAAGTCCCATGAACCTCCAAGTAGGATTTGGGGGGAATTTAGGATTTTGGGGGTGATGTTGTTTGAGGGGTGTTGGCCCTGGGGAGTTTCAGGGGTGCTTTGTGTTTCTGTTTGTAGGTTAGGGTGCACGCTGTACACCTAAAAGATGTTCGTAAACTTGGGAGATGCAGAGATCCTAAGATTTAAAACCCTAACCTGCAAAAACAGAAACATCGTATGCAACCTACATACCCTCTAAGCCATGTACAACGGCATCCGCCCTTCTTTTACCCAAATTCTCTCCCTAGAGCCTCAACCCTAAACCCCCGTTCACCCGGGTTCAGACGAACACCGCAGATAAAGCCTTCTTCCCTATCGGACGAGCGTGGGAAAGTGCCGAAGGCCTTCCTGCCCCAAACTGAAACCCTAAACCCTTAACCCCCAAAGAGTCTTAAACCCCTTAAGCTCTGACTCTCAAGCCCAAAAGCCTTGAACTTTACGAGCCGAGGAAGACTCTGAAGTTTTCCTCAAGGCCCGACCCAGAATCCCCAAAACAACCCCTACAGTAGAAGCCAGAAAGTTGGAATATCATTATCGTAACCCCTTTAAGGTAAATTATAGGGGATCCTACCGTTAATCCATATTCCAACTTTCTGGAGTTCCCTTTAAACCCTCAAACCTAGGCGCCGGATTTTATTTGGGAGTTTACGAAAATTAGCAGGGTTACCGTATTCGGGGCCCATATACTGAGGATCATGCTATTTAGGGTGCTATACGGTTGATGATATAAATCCTGCACTACCCATAATAAGGAATATGCCATAGTTCCCATAGTTTAGGGTTCTTAAGGTAATGCGGGATCTATATCATCAACCGTATCAGTGCCTTTGACAAAGCTTGATAAGGAACCAAGGTAATACCATAAACCCTAAACCCTAATACCCCTTATAGTACCCTTATAGAACCTTTATAGTAATCCTTTAATAGGAACCCTTGAGGCTCCCAAAGCCGCTCCCAACGCTTGAGGAGACGAAATGGACCTCGTGGCTTCCGAGTGTCACGGATCCTCGCCCTAGGGTTTAGGGTTCAGGGTTTTAGGGTTTAGGGGTTTTTGGGTCCTTTAAGGGCTCCTTTAAGGGTTCTTTAAGGCAGAAGACGATCATAGCAGCATAGCAGTGAACACATTGTCATCGTCCAGTGCTTATGGCATTTTCGGTCGGCAACACCTGTGCTTGGTTTTGAGCCCACAGCCAGCGGCATATGGCACGGGACCCATCGAACAAGAAAGTGGGAGGTCGGTGGTGGAGGGGGGGGGTACCTCAACCCTAAACCCTAGACTGCAAACCCCAGACCTGACACGAAACCCTCAAACCTGAAGCCTAGACTATACCCGAACCCCATGGACCTCAAATGCAGCCTTTGACCCAAAATCCTTGTAGAGACCCTTAGAGGCACCTGGGCAGGAATCTTAACACTGACCCTCCCTGGGATTCTTTTTCAGCGCACTGTTCACATTGTCCAAAGGGAGATGCCGATGCCGAAATCGAACCGCCAGCTCGACCTTTCCCCGCCCTTCCCGTGATCAGGATTGCAGGAGTCCCCCCCGAAATAGGGGTCTCTGGGAACCTGAACCAGTAGGTAGGTATGAGCCCTCACCCTTAGACCCGTGATGGCAAAGAGGAGAGGGAAGATAGATGCACAATCGTGGATAGTGCAGTGTGGGACCATTATTATCAGTGCTGCGGCTGGTGCTGCTGGTGCCGCTGGCTGTGTGGCTTTTTGCTTTTCGGTAGGGGCGGCTGCTGCTGGTCGAGTAGCCAAGGATTGTCGCACTGGCAGCGGCTTGGTCGACGCAGCCGGCAACTTTGTCTCCGACATACAGGTGGCGGTCGGGTGCCAACAATGTGAAACAGGCCGCATCTGGTGTTTTTGCTTCCGCTGGACATACATTTTTAGAGTTTGCCTTTGGGGTTGAATCGCTACCTCTTCTGTACTCAGTAGGTGCATGAATGAAGCAACTATAGGCATTTGATTCAACTAGTACTTGCCAGTATTCACAAGTATGAATAGCATGTTTTTATGTTGTCGTTACTACTATGTACCGTGCCTTGACAGCTGTTATCATGATGACATTTATTTCGGTATGCCTGTGTATCCTTACCAACATGTTTGAAGCATTCGCTGCAACCAAGGGTGTCTTTGCTTGGCTCACACAAACTGAGGATGCAGAGGTTTTGCTTGTAGTTTTGTGGGATGAACTACATTTCCCAGCCCTAAGATCAAGCGCGAAGCTATGATCCAGGAAAGCCTAGAAACTAAAGACGGGAAAGCTTTATTGGAAGTTTTGCACCGATGAGGGGATCAGATTCCCAGAGGCTCCACTATCCCAGAAATTAAGGAATATACCTTAAGTCATACAAGGCTTCCTACTATATTTTGAGGTATATTCCTTGTAATTCCCTTATGGATCGCTTTAAGGAGCCCTTTAAGGAACCCTTGGGCCTTAGGTATACTCCTTAAATGGGTGTTTCCGAAAATCGGGAACCCTAATAAGTACCCAAAATAGTCGGATCCTTATCAAAAGGACCCTAAAATAAGGTAGCCCCGTATTTTCTGAAACTCCCAGAAAGATATTAAGGGATATCGGAGTCTCTGGGCTGTCCACTCAGCGGATCGGACCTCGGCTGGTAGTCTCAGTTGTAAGGCTAATAATGGGGCCTTACTAATTACCTACACTATGTTAGGGGGGGGGAGTTCCTTCTTATAGTTATCGTACTACATACCCCAAAACCCTATTATGAGAATTAAGGCCCCGATGTTCGGGCTTTTCTCGCAGCTAGGGCTCTAATTCTACACTGAACCCTAGATTATTAATCATACGCCTGGAACCGGAATCCTTACATCTTCAACTCTAAAGGCCCCAAATCCAAAACCCCAAACTCTGAACCCTAGCCTAATACCGAAATCCTTACATCTTCAACTCTAAAGCTCAAATCCACAGCACCAAACTCTGAACCTCTTAGGGGCGCATCTAATGTTTCTTCTAAGTAGGCTTCTTCGCAGCCGGGGCACCATTAAAGGAGCTAAATAAATCCTGGTAAAATCCTTCGCTGAACATGTGATAAACTGGGTCCTCAGGTGGCTCAAGCATGCCAAGCTTTTTGTAGCCTTTTCTAGCCTTGCCTAGCTTTTCAATGGAATTCCTTAGCCGGGCCCCCGGCCCCAAATCAGGAAAAATCTAGCTTTTTCTAGCTTTATCTAGCTTTTTCTAGCTTTTTCTAGTTTTTTCTAGCTTTATCTAGCTTTTTCTAGCTTTTTCTAGCTTTTTCTAGTGGATTGGAAAACGCACTGCATGCCACATAATTCCAGGAAAAATCCCCCGCTCAACTAACTGCCAACCCTAAAGCACCAAACAGAACCTTCAATCATACATCCGAAATCCGCCACCCTGAACCCTTTATCTTCATCCCAAAACCCTCGCCACTATCTCCAAACCCTGAACTCCTGAACCCAAAGCCACAGGTCCAATCGAGACGTCATTGCAGGAAATTATTAGTCTTTTTTAGCTATTTATAGCTTTTTATAGCTTTTCTTAGCCTTTACAAGCTTTGCCTATGTTTTTGACATGTTCCATGGTTTTCTTGTACTTTTCCTGCAATGCTGAAGCGGCCCGCTTGGAAGAGACATGTGATGTGCTCCTATGAGAACCCTGAACCCTAAACCCTCAACCCCTAAACCCTGAACCCTAGTCTAAACAGGCATGTACTCTGCGCCTGTGGCCAACACGCGCACAAGCATATGTCGCCTCTGCTCTCCTGGAAGCAACCAGACGCTAGGCCCTGGATTCCAGTTTCTCTTAAAGCGCCTATAAAGGATCTAGTTCATTGGTTCCTTTTGAGGGTTCTGTTTTGGAAGTATGAGGGCGCCGGTTTGGGGGTTCTACAGAGAGATTACGGACTATAAACCCTGAGCTCCTGAGCCCCATAAACCCTTGCAGCAGTAGTAACCCTACTCATAATTACTTATAACCCCAATTGAGATACTTATAGCCTTACTTACTAAGTCCCATGATCCTCCAAGTAGACCCTAAATCCTAAACCCTATAGATCCCTTTAAGGAACCCGGGTTTAAGGCTTTCGGCGGTCGGCTGTTGGTCCTGCTTTTTGCAGGCAGATTCCCAGAGAGCCCAATACCCTTGAATCAAGGAGTTTACCTTGAATTGTAAGCAAGGGTCTTCATGTTATGAGCTGGGCTATTGGGCTCTCCGGGCTAAGCATTCAACTGCTACGGTTTAGGGTTTTAGGGTTTATAGGATTCTATTATTTAGGGCTTCAGGGGTTGTGGGTTCTAGGGTATGAGTTTCAGGGTGGACCTTGTCATTTCAGGATTCTTGGTGGGGCCCTAAAGTCACAACCCCGAGCCTACTTAAAGTATCATGGGACCTATAGTAACTAGGGTTATAAACATGGTAACCATACTTATACTGTAATTACTTATAACCCCAATTAAGGCACTTATAGCCTTACTTACTAAGTCCCATGATCCTCCAAGTAAACCCTAAATCCTAAACCCTATAGATCCCTTTGAGGAACCCTATAGATCCCTTTATCCCTTGAAGGAGCCTTTACAGCTACCAGGTCCCATGATCCTCCAAGTACCCAGAGTAAGGCGCTTGGTGGGCCAAGCAACCTGCACACCCTGCGAGCCCGGGACTGTGGCGCGGGTTGCTGGGCTGCGGTGGTATGTACCTTTCAGGGATCTATATGCATACGGGGTGCTCCAGAGCTATAAGGTGGTATAGGATCCTAGTAGTAAGGGGATCTATAATTATGAGGCTTCCTGCCTATACCAGTAGATGGGCTGCGGTAGTATGTACCTTTAAGGGATCTATATGGGTTACTTTAGAGGGATCCATAAGGCTTCCTTTAAGGGGATCTATAGGGTTAAGGGGTTTGGGAGTTTAGTGCCTGTAGTAGAGTAGGTAACCTTTAACCTTTTTGGGGTAGTATAGTCCCTACATAATCCCTATATGACCAAAAAGGCTAGCCTTTAGTTCCCCATGATACCCGACAAGTATAGGATTCAGGGTTTAGGGCTTAGTTATTGTACGTACTTAGCCTCCGCATCTCGCCACGAGTGCGATGTGCTTGGGGATTCTGGCCGGGCGAGCACTAATCAAGCCTGTGGAAAAAGGGCTTAGTTACCGTCAGCCTAAACACTTTTTGCCTAAACCGTGGGTGTACGACTAAGACATGATTACTAATATGAACTAGGACACAAGACCAGTGCGGACAGTTCATGTACCCCTACTTCTATTGCCTATTGCTGCTGCGTCCAAAGGCTCCATGTACCTTTATAGTAGATACTTAGGCCTTAAAGAGGTCCCTATATAGGTACTTTAAGGCCTAAGTATATACTATATGGGCACATGGAGCCTTAGGGTATGTTCCGCTGTTGTGCGGCTACGACGAAGACGAGGACTCGAGGGCGAGGAGATGCGCATTCTCATGAACCTTCCCTTTGAAGCGGTAGATGTTAGCACTTCCAGAACTTGATGCAGGTTTGGCATTTTTCTTTGGCTTCTCGTGTCAGCAAGGTTCAGCACCACGGGCATCCCAAAACCTGAAACCGTAAGCCCTTCTCCCTAATCCCGCGCATTCTAGACAGCAAATGATGAGAGTCTCCCCATCGAATCCATCAAAAACCTACTGCCCGCCCTGAAACACGACTCCTGACAAAACACTGTGGAACCTTTGGAAAACCAGTTATCATCGCTACAATCGTATCAAGCCCAAAGCTGGACGATACTGTAGACCTTTAAAGAAGCACGCAACTTCCCTGTCTGTAAAACCCAGAGACTCCCATATCCCTTAATTAAGGAATATACTTCAAAAAGGATAGCTAGGATTCCCAATCTGAGTTAAGGTATATTCCTTAATTAAGGGATATTGGAGTCTCTGGGAATCCTGCCTGAATTCCTGAAGTCTAAACCTGAAGTCTAAGCCCTGAACATGAAGTCTTCCGTCAGCCATAAAGATCGACGAGGGTGACTTGGTACCTGAGAAGCTGAAACTAGGCTACCTTTGTTTTCCCCTACTCAAAGGATCATTGGACTTAGTAACTAGAGTTATAATAAATAAGGTAACCATACACATAACTACTTTTAACCCCAATTAAGGTACCTATAACCTTGGCTAAAATAAAAAATCTAAAGCCCTAACCCTAAGCCTTAAACCCTAAGCCCTAAACCCCCTAAGCCCCTAAACCTTAAACCCTAAACCTTTAACCCTATAAACCCTGAACCCCTAAACCCCTAAACCCCTAAACCCTAAACCTTAAACCCTAAACCCTAAACCCCTAAACCCCTAACCCCTAAACCCTAAACCTTAAACCCTAAACCTGAAGTCTAAGCGCTGAACATGAAGTCTTCCGTCAGCCATAAAGATCGACGAGGGTGACTTGGTACCTGAGAAGCTGAAACTAGGCTACCTTTGTTTTCCCCTACTCAAAGGATCATTGGACTTAGCAACTAGAGTTATAAATAAGGTAACCATACACATAACTACTTTTAACCCAAATTAATGTACCTATAACCTTGGCTAAAATAAAAAATCTAAAGCCCTAACCCTAAGCCTTAAACCCTAAGCCCTAAACCCCCTAAGCCCCTAAACCTTAAACCCTAAACCTTTAACCCTATAAACCCTGAACCCCTACACCCCTAAACCCCTAAACCCTAAACCTTAAACCCTAAACCCTAAACCCCTAAACCCCTAACCCCTAAACCCTAAACCTTAAACCCTAAACCTGAAGTCTAAGCGCTGAACATGAAGTCTTCCGTCAGCCATAAAGATCGACGAGGGTGACTTGGTACCTGAGAAGCTGAAACTAGGCTACCTTTGTTTTCCCCTACTCAAAGGATCATTGGACTTAGTAACTAGAGTTATAATAAATAAGGTAACCATACACATAACTACTTTTAACCACAATTAAGGTACCTATAACCTTGGCTAAAATAAAAAATCTAAAGCCCTAACCCTAAGCCTTAAACCCTAAGCCCTAAACCCCCTAAGCCCCTAAACCTTAAACCCTAAACCTTTAACCCTATAAACCCTGAACCCCTAAACCCCTAAACCCCTAAACCCTAAACCTTAAACCCTAAACCCTAAACCCCTAAACCCCTAACCCCTAAACCCTAAACCTTAAACCCTAAACCTGAAGTCTAAGCGCTGAACATGAAGTCTTCCGTCAGCCATAAAGATCGACGAGGGTGACTTGGTACCTGAGAAGCTGAAACTAGGCTACCTTTGTTTTCCCCTACTCAAAGGATCATTGGACTTAGTAACTAGAGTTATAATAAATAAGGTAACCATACACATAACTACTTTTAACCACAATTAAGGTACCTATAACCTTGGCTAAAATAAAAAATCTAAAGCCCTAACCCTAAGCCTTAAACCCTAAGCCCTAAACCCCCTAAGCCCCTAAACCTTAAACCCTAAACCTTTAACCCTATAAACCCTGAACCCCTAAACCCCTAAACCCCTAAACCCTAAACCTTAAACCCTAAACCCTAAACCCCTAAACCCCTAACCCCTAAACCCTAAACCTTAAACCCTAAACCTGAAGTCTAAGCGCTGAACATGAAGTCTTCCGTCAGCCACAAAGATCGACGAGGGTGACTTGGTACCTGAGAAGCTGAAACTAGGCTACCTTTGTTTTCCCCTACTCAAAGGATCATTGGACTTAGCAACTAGAGTTATAAATAAGGTAACCATACACATAACTACTTTTAACCCAAATTAATGTACCTATAACCTTGGCTAAAATAAAAAATCTAAAGCCCTAACCCTAAGCCTTAAACCCTAAGCCCTAAACCCCCTAAGCCCCTAAACCTTAAACCCTAAACCTTTAACCCTATAAACCCTGAACCCCTAAACCCCTAAACCCCTAAACCCTAAACCTTAAACCCTAAACCCCTAAACCCCTAACCCCTAAACCCTAAACCTTAAACCCTAAACCTGAAGTCTAAGCGCTGAACATGAAGTCTTCCGTCAGCCACAAAGATCGACGAGGGTGACTTGGTACCTGAGAAGCTGAAACTAGGCTACCTTTGTTTTCCCCTACTCAAAGGATCATTGGACTTAGTAACTAGAGTTATAATAAATAAGGTAACCATACACATAACTACTTTTAACCCCAATTAAGGTACCTATAACCTTGGCTTACTAAGTCCCATGATCTTCCAAGTAGGGGATCCCCCGCACGCGTACCTGCGGAGTTGGAAAAGAGCTTAAAAAATAAAAAACCTAAAACCCTAACCCTGAGCCTTAAACCCTAAACCCTAAACCCCCTATTTAAACCTTAAACCCTAAACCTTTAACCCCATAAACCCTACACCCCTAAACCCTAAACCCCTAAACCCCTAAACCCTAAACCTTAAACCCTGAACCCCTAAACCCTAAACCCCTAAACCCTAACCCCTAACCCCCTTCTCAGGTGTCTGGCCTCTCGGAATGTGAGCTCTGCGGCCTGGGGACTTACGCGTTGCTGGACCTGTTGGATCAGGGGTTTAGGGTTTGGGGTTTAGGGTTTGGAGTTTAGGGTTTAACCGGTCTGCTGGACAACGAGGCCTGCTGCAAAAAGGGTTTGGGGTTTGGGGTTTAGGGCGACAATCCAAGCCCATGCTGAAAAGGGTTTGGGGTTTAGGGTTTAGGGTTTTTAGGGCGTTAGGGATTATAGGGTTCGGGATTTAGGGCTTCAAAAGGGGTTTAGGAGTTTAGGGCTTAGGAGTTAGGTATGGTTAAGGTTTAGCGTTTGGTTTAGGGTTTTCGGGAACAAGCATGGAAATTCGCACCTTATGGGAACCCTAAGCTTCACCATTCACATCGTATAGGGCAAGGGCCACTTGGATTAAAGCGATGCGGGTCTGAAAGCTTGAAGTGCAGTCTATACCTTGTGAAGTTGGACACGGTCAGGGTAACGTATGTCGGAGTTGCCTACAGCTCTTCTGCCAGGTTGCCCCAATCACCGTTTTACATCGCAAACTGTGCAGAGGCTGTGCGGTTCAGGTTTTTCCGCGGATGAGGCCTCAGTGAAGCTACGGTTTGGTGTTAGGGTTCAGGGTCGGAGTGCCTCCAATTTGTTGGATCTAGAATATGGCCTCGAACTGCTCAGGCTCAGGGTATCCCTTTCAAGGATGCTGGCATAAGTTTACTGAAGAGACTCAAGTGGTGACAGGCATAAGCTGAGCCGATCAAGCGTCTTGGTAGGCCCCCTAAACATGCACTTCCATCAAAGGCGGTTGGCCTTGCTCGCAAGCAAGAACAACAGCTCAAAGCCGCAAGCAACATCATCATTCCAAGTGTGCTTCGTTTCGGATATACAAGGACAACCAGGACCTCTCATGAATCTTGAGCAACACCTCTTGGACGAGGACACCAAAGCCTGTAAACATCAGAAACTATTTATGCATGACCAGAGCAAGCTCTATACCCTAAACCAAAACCCTCTACTGAACGAGGAAGTCCAATCGTTTGATCTCCGGCCCACGCCCAGGAACGAGAGTGGCATGACTGCCTGTCATTCTTGCGGCGATCAGGCGGGTTACCGAAACCCGAAACCTTAAAGGTATAAACCCTACCCGTAGCCGAAAAGACCTACTTCCCGCCAAACCCTGTGCAGAGGCTTTCGGGTTTCGGGCCTCGACACAATGAGCATGAGCTCCTAAAATGGTGTTTCCCGAGATGAGAAACTTAGGAGCATGTAATACATATGACCGCATGCTGACTTTGGTAAATCGTAGTTCAGGGTTTAGGGTTAAGTTAGGAAAACGGTTTCTAAACACCCTGAACTCCAAGCAGTGGCGTGACAGAGCACAGCCCATATCCGAAAATCGTTAATTTTCAGGTTCTTTGCATCCAATTTTCATTTCCTGAAACCCAATTTCCGGACAGAATGGGGCTGGGGCCCAAGAGACCGTAAGCTCTTAGCCCCGCACGGTCTCAGGATGGCGGGTGTTAAGCGCGATTACACTGCTTCATTTTTGTGTGCATGTACGTCTCGATGTATGCATGTTTTTGATGTAATCATGTACGTACCCGCTCACATTTTCGCGGAAAGACAGGTGGAAAGACAGAACGAAAACACCCTACGCTGACTGTTTGTATGTGTATATATACATATATATATATATACATATACGTATGAGTACGTGTATATATATATAATATATGATTATATATATATATATATATATGTGTGTGTGTGTGTGTCATAAACACGAGGAGGAGCAGCCAGACCTATGGACCACGAAGATCCAGATCGGGTACCGCGGGCTGCATGTGAGAATCTTTTAGTAGACTAAGGGCAGGGTCATGAGCCCAGATGGGTTGGTATTTCGGCCGAGTTGTGAACAGGTTAAGCTTGTGACATTTGAGTAGAGCGCAGAAGCGTAGAAGCGAACACGACAGCACTCACACCGCTGGCACGTCTGACCTAGGCCCAATCCCCACTCCCGAACCATGGACTCAAGCGCACTGGAAGGGTCCATGTAGGTTTAATGAGCAATTGTAGCTTCAGAGTTGTCACTACGAGGGTTTGACATGGGCCATGTCCCTATATATCATGTACTCAGGTACGTCGGGTCAAATTCTATACTACATAGCTACATAGAAGCCCTTTGTAGAACCCCGGAAGAAAGCCCGTAAAGGGACTTATGTAGCCATGACTCTTTGTTTGTTTTGTCTCTGCACAACCCGCAAGATTTCTACTTCAGACCTACCAGAAAGCCCCCATTAGATCAGCATTCAATCGTAGCAACAGCCTAGACAACCCTACTAGTATTCTCAAACCATGTAAAACGTTAAGTTCTGGAGGCAGAGGAAACCGAAATTGATAATCTACAGAGTCAGAGGTCGGAATAAGCACTAATAGCATTCCTACGGTTGATGATATAAATCCTGCATGACCTTAAGGACCCTAAACTATGGAAATTATGGTATATTCCTGATTAAAGGTAATGCAGGATTTATATCATCAACCGTATGTATATATCTATAAGTGTAATATTTATGTAGTATACCTTACAAGCCCTATTCAAACTATGTAGGCTCTAAACAAATGTACTACAATGTAGCGTACTTCCAAAACCTATTCTAATTATTAAAGCTGCAGCATTATCTGACGACCTCTGTTGGGGTAATATAGGGGCCTAAATGATTACCTATACTATTTTGGGGGGTCCCTTATTATAAGTATAGTATAATGGGCCCCAAAACCCTATTCCAATTATCAAGGCTCCTATAGTAGGCCTGTTCAAGCCTGACTGAGGCAAAGTTTTGTCTTACATGATGGCGCGTCTTCGGAGGTGCCTTGTGCAGCGACTGTTCACTTCGAGGATTATGGGACCTAATAAGTACAGTTTTACTTCTAAAAGAACTCTCATTAGATAAGTACAGTGATATTTATAAGAATTCTAATTAGACAAGTACATGTATACTTATAAGACCTCTAATTAGAACTAGAGTAACTAGAGTTGTATGTCTGATTGTAAGTATATTTGCTTTACTCAGGCTTTAACGGTCTCCACGGGCTATATAGGGTTTCGGAGGCATCAGGTTTTCGGGCAAGCTTCTGAAATTAAACAAATCGATGATGCCCGAAACAGGTTGCAACAGGCTGCACAGGGATTCTGCAGGCGTCCATAGTGACGCCCAGCACGGGTTTATAGATTGTCAGGTCTTTTGGGGCATTTCTTGCTGCAGGTTTTCAGGATCTATTGCAGTGCTTTCTGCTGCATAATGTAAGGGCCTTAATAATTAGAATTGGTTTTGGGGTATGTTTTACTATAACTATCACCAGGAGCCCCCAAAAACTTGTTCCTTAAACTAGCCCTTATAGTAGCCCTTCATAGACACATGCAA
This sequence comes from Symbiodinium sp. CCMP2592, assembly GCA_905221615.1. Classification (NCBI taxonomy): domain Eukaryota; class Dinophyceae; order Suessiales; family Symbiodiniaceae; genus Symbiodinium; species Symbiodinium sp. CCMP2592. The sequence continues at coordinate 806,645 of CAJNDT010002101.1, forward strand.
AGCCTACCTATGGGCACTTCCCTCAGGGCCCATGTATCTGAACAGTGGTATGCAGTGAATACACTATAAGGAAATATGCGTATACATACATACTTACAGACGTACATACAGACACACACGCATAATTTATATATATATATATATATATATATATATATATATATATACATACATATATATATATATATATACATACATATACATACATACATATATGTATATATATATATATATGTATGCAAGGGCACAAACACTCCTAGGGATGTGCTAAAGTCTCAGGTCCTGAATCTGCAACTTTCTCCCACCGTATATAATATAGGGGCCTCAATAGTTCCAAGAGGGTTTTGGGGCCCAGTATGATCCAAATATAAGTAACATTGAACCCCCAAAATAGTGTAGGTAGTTATTCAGGCCCCTATAGTAGGCAGCCTTCCCTCCGGAACTGGAAGGATGCAGACTCTGATGTAGGGTTCAGGGCTTGTGGTTCAGGGTTTGCAGTACACTGTTGGGGGCTTTGCCATTTGGGGGCTTTGAACCCTTAACCAAAAACAACCTCAACGCTGAACACTAAGTAATGCTAATAAAGAACTCAAGACATCCGAAGGTCTTGGGCTGGACGTGTGACTAGTGATTAGCACTGCTGTTAGCAAGTTTCATGGGCCGGCCATAGCCAGCTTTCCAATTCTCTTGTGGTTTGCCACTGGCGGTAGATGGTCCAGTGCCCCACGATCGCTTATGACCAATCCCAAGCGAAGATCTTCAGAAGTTTGTCAGGAAGAGTGCAGCTGTGTGGCAGGGGCCTTCCGCACGAATGGGCTGCTGGATTGCACCTGTTAAGGCGTAGAGTGAGATCAGGTTGAATTTGTGCATTGACCATCTCAAGTGATGATGCTACAACCGATGTCACTCTTCTGAACAACACCGTGAGATACGGGGCGCATCCTCAACCACAAACCCGGTGCAAAGAGTATGATACAAGACGTCCACGGCCGATGAGTACTGCGCATGTAATTAATGCCTGTCGTGGCTCATTCAGAGCCGAGGACCCTGGGACAGGATGTAGATTACCTTAGGGGTACTTAGAAATAATGTTTAATTTTTGGTTATTATAACCCCTAAGAAACAGCGAAAAATGTAATTTTTGCTAGGGTCCTAAGTTCAGTATAGTTACGGAGACGCGAAGTCCTAAACTCTTCGACTACACCCTAAACGTTACGGTGCGATGGGCAAAGACCCATTCTGGACCCATTCAGACGGAAGAAACTCTCAACCAGAGATACGCTCCCGTGGAACCCCTATATGTTGCATGGTTTAGGAATTAGCGGTTAGGGGTTTGGGGTTTAGGTTTATGGTTAGAACCTTCATACTAGCATTTTGGATGCGAAAGTTAAGCAGTCAGGCGATGTGAACTTTGCGAGCTTGGATCCATCTGCAGCGGCAACGGCAACCTGACGCTGCAGCCAGGTTCCGCAGAAGAAGTTGCGCTTGATGTCAGAGTTGGGTATATAGTGGGGTTCCAGGATTATGGGTATAGGGTCTAGGGACGATGGTGACTCTGGCTCAAGCTGGTGTGGACTTCGAGATGCTTTGTATGCTTGAACTTATTGATTAGGGTTTAGGGTTTAGGGTTTGCGGCTGCTGCAATGTACTGAAAAGCAACCCGTTTCTTGCAAAGACTCACACAAGGGCTTGCTCTCTGGATCCATGCTCTACCGTCATCTTGTCATGATGCAAGTAACAGTAGTCGTCGTCCTTCCGTCATTCATTGGTTTATCTCATGCGAGTCGTCACATGTGACAGCTCCTGGTGACTGCTGCTGCAGTTGCTGTGCATGTGATGTTTTTTTGCGCTCTAAACCCCAATATCAAACACACCTGAAACCCCTTAGCCCCTAAACCCCATAAACCCTGAACCCTCATGGAGAAACCTTTGAGGGACCCATCAAATCCCAATGCTCTGAACGCCCCAATCGCTGCAACAGGCTACTTCGCCACAGTGGAGGACAAAAGCATGATGGGATCTTCTGCCCTCGGGTTCCGGGGTTTGGGGTTTGGGATCTTTAGGGTAGGAGCTTAAGGGGTTTGGGATTCTAGGGTTCGCCCGTGGGTTCGCCCGGAGCCCTCCAAGCCCGTCGTGGGCTTCAAGCTTATATAGTCGGAAAAAACTACAACCAAATTGTGTCAAAGCTGTTCAGAACGCTTAAACTTTGGCGTCGTTTCTTTTCAATCTTCGCATGCCAGGCTCCAACCTGCAGAGCTCGTCAGCATAGTCAAGATATTCGGGATCGAAGGACGTAGAAACCCCAAACCCCAAACCTGGCCTGGCGCTGGAGACGAACTATAAGGGCTTCCATGGATCAGTCCGAGAGCACTGCCTTAGTTGCTGAGTGGATACAGTTTACACTTCTTGGGATAATATTACCCCGTATAAAACTAAAAGTGTACACTTTGGGGGGCCCCTATGAACTCGGCAACTAAGCTACGGCACCGGCTCTGTACTCCTGAGGCTTTATCCTGTGACTCCAAGCAATGCAGGGGTCGGAATATATGAAGGTTCCAACCATAACCCTAAACCCCAAATCCCTAACCACTAATTCATAAACCCTGAACCATGTTTGTCCCATACTGTCCCCAAATAATCTCAATGTTTACGCTACTGTCATACGCAACTGAACCCTCTTGAAATTTAGTTGGGCTCCTTTTTTGATGAAAGCACAAGGTCCGAAGTTTGTAGAACCGGTTTTGGGCTAGTTGGCACACAAGGAAAATGCCTCCCTGTCCATAAAGTTTCAGACGATAGAAGTGCGGGGTTCTACGCCTCAAAGCCCAAACCAGTATATTGCGTTGCACATTGGAAGCTGGATGCATTTATGGTTTTAGTCGTTCTGCTGGGCTGTATCCCACACTTTAAAAAGTCCAGGGTTCAGGACCACTCCTCTCCTGACCATGCGAGCTTAAGTAGCCCCGACTGGGGAGTTCGGAACCCTTTCATTTATGAAGATATAAGACCAAATTATGATAAAGAAGTTATAAATAATGCCTCCTTAGAATTGTTATGTATCGCCTGCTTCATGTCCTTGCATGTAGAGGAGCCGAACTTCATCTACAAGTGCTTCGGCATTGCCATGGCCTGCCCGGGCGGCGAGCCCGGCACCTGCGCCGAAGGTTGCCAAGCTTGCTTCAAACTTTCTTTGTGCTCTACCCTAAAGGGCTCAACACAGCCCCAAACCCTTAGGATACAGCATTGCGCTGTGGGCCCAAGTATGAATCCTTAGAGCCCTACTATCAGATTTGGGAGTTTCCGAAAATTGGGACTACCTTTTTTGGGGGTCCTTATAAAAGGGATCCTACGATCTAGGCTACGATATTAGAGCCCTAAGGGTCAGAGACCCGATCTTGTTCTTTGGATGCTCTTCGGACATAACTCGACGGTTACAACTGTTCGTTTCTGTTTTCGGTGCCGAAAATTGCCGGCTGAGGACTCATATCATTGCAGCACTGCATTATTATTATTAGTAGTAGTAGTGGTAGTGGTAGTAGTAGTAGTAGTAGTAGTAGTAGTAGTAGTAGTAGTAGTAGTAGTAGTAGTAGTACTAGTACTAGTACTAGTACTAGTACTAGTAAACTAGTACGAGTAGTAGTGCGAGGAAGAATGAGGGGGACCAGGATTTGGGTTGGCAGTTTTCCCCCAAAGCCCAACATGAGTGTCGGAGTGGGGGGCGGTGACACTATGTGTTGGCCCCAAACGACCATCATGGTTGTGGGGGCCCTACTTCCTTAATAGTGGTATATGTGGAGCCTCTGGAGTAGTTTAAGATATCTTCTTCGATTAAGGCTTGTTGGGCCGTCAAGACGATTGTTGTGACGGTTTAAGAATTTGGGCAGCTTTATGGCTTTATAGCCTTCAAGACGATGCCTGTCCCAATAAACAAGCCCAGCAATCGCCAATGCGATTCCTTAGGGCTCCCTTGTATCGTAATTATACAAGCAAGGAGCCAAAAACGCTGTTCTAACTATTCAGGCCGCTACATTACATTGCTACATAAGATCACATCATCTGCCTCTCGCCGGCTGTGCTCCAGAATCTGCATCGGTTGAGGGTTAAGGTCTCGGATTAGGCCAGCGTTTAGGATTTAGTTGTCTGCAGCCTCCCCTGAAGCATTTCAGGGTGCACCTTTGTTGGACAGTGAAGTGCGAGAAAAGACTATAAGCAGATTGCACATCCCTGCATCCCATGCCCCACCCGCAGCCACGCCAAGACCTATCCAAGATGGGGGCCTAAGCAAGATAGTAGCAAGACTCCTCTGTAGTTATATTCACAATATAACTTTCATACCGTATGCCCCAGAACCCTATTCTACTTCTTAAGGCCCCTTGAGTACCCAAACCACCCAAGCCCGACATGTCGGCACCCCGAAACAGCTAGACCCTTCTCCTGGAATCCTGTAGAAGCCGAAATCCTGAGCCTTGCAAGTTTAGATCCCAAACCCCAAGCCTGACGTCTCATCCTAGCCTCTACTTAAAACACAGAGCCCTAAACCCTGAACCCTAGTCCCCGACGCAGGCCGCGATCCCAGCAGCATCGCTTGCGGAAGCTGCCTGCCAGGCATGCGGTTCAAGGCCCGCAGGGTCAAGGTCTCGGTCTCAGTAGCCGTATGGGAGTTTCGGAAAATAGAGGTTCCTTTAAAGGCATACTATAAGAGTACTATAAGGGTTCCTTTAAAGGGCTGTATAAGGGTTTAGAGTTTCCGAAAATGGAGGTACCTTGTTTTGGGGACCTTATAGTAAGGATCCTATTCTATAGGGTATTACATTCGGGTCCCCTATTTTCGGAAACTCCCGTATAGGATCGACGGTTTACGGCTTCGGGAACCCCCCGACTCGCAGTTTGAGGGTCCCGGACCAGAGTTCATAGGAGGCCACAAGGGGTTTTAGCCTATGGTGATTTAGTAGGGGTCAGGGTTCCCATAATCGGGTTCATATTAACCCCCTTTTGGCCTCCCATCAAGAGTCCCACATGGACTTGAGTCGGTCAGAGGGAAGGTCCAAGCGAGTACAAGCAAAAAAAAGCGAGGACGAGCACGACATGGCTTAGGGTTTAGGGTTTAGGCTTAGACTGACATCGCTACCATGACCTTTCCGGTACACTGCCACCGTCACCACTTCTTCAACTGCGACTGCTACTGTTAGTGTGGCACTACGATACTCTGTACCAGCACATGTGAAGCAAAGCCTTGTAATTTGTAGGACCAATCGTTATGGCATTCGTAGTTAAGGCCCTCACACACACAGCAAAAGAGCCTGGGAGACTTGTGCAAGCAGAGGCTGTTACAAAAAAGGTGTGCCTTTTGTGCACTAAATGTGACCCAACCTAAATCCGAAGCTCTTAGCCCTTCATCCTTGCGTCGTTTAGTGTTTCCTTTCGGCCAGCCCGTCCAGAAAGGCCTGAGCCTTTAAACTCGAATCCTCGAAGCTCCTAAGCCCTGAACCCTAAAACTAAATTTTAAAGTGGAGCCTTGCCTGCCTTGTGCGAGTGTGAGTGTTGAAACTCTAAAATCCTGGAAGCTGAAATTGCAGGACAGCAACTGCACGAAGTGTGCAGCCGGCGACACGCTCTTTGCAGCCTTCGTGGCTTGCTGCATTATGCCTGTGGGCCCTAGGGCTCGAAGTTTAGGGTTTAATGGTTTAGGGTTTATGGCCCTGCTATAGGGGCCTTAATCGTTACATGCACTATTTTGTGGGTTCCTTGTTTTGTTTATAGTCATTGTATATTGGGCCCTAACACCCTATTCTAATGATTAAGGCCCCTACATTATGCCTGTGGGCCCTAGGGTTCGGAGTTATCCAAGTTCGGGTCTGGTGGAAAGTAGCACCCGTCAACATCGGATACTCCCAGCTGTCGTGGTTGCTTGATCCCATTTTCTATACTGAACTTAGAACCCTAGCAAAAATTGTAATTTTAGCTGTTTCTTAGGGATTATAATAGCCAAATATGAAATTATTCCTAAGTACCCTTAAGTGTTCAAGATGCCCTGAGGCCGACAAATGACAAAAGTCAGCCAAGCTGCTCAGGTTTAGGGGTTTGCTGGACTGTACAATCTTCTCTGCAGTGATCGGTCGCTGGATTGCATTCTGCAGTCGGTTGCCACGATTCGATGAGCTTTTTACTCGACGGCTTCTAGTTTCGTTTAGTGTTGTTCCTTTGGGTCGGGTTTCGCAAGTTGAGTATCTTACATCTGATCTCTGAGATCTCGAGTTGGATGCACCTCGCATGCATCCTTGTTGTTGCGAGCTGTTCGGAGAACACTGTGAGTTGTTCGGAGAACGCTCTCTCCCGTCACACGCATCGGCCTCAGTACGGGTTAGAGAAAGGGAACCTAAACCGTAAAAAAACCCAATCCTGTAAGCCCATCACCCCCAGCCTCCTCGCCGCAATCCTGTACAGAGGCTGCCACTTCTATGGTTAAGGTTCGAACCGCAAGCGGTTCCCCAGGGGGAGTCCGGGGGTCGAGGATCGGCTGGAAGGATTGAGTTCCGAAGCTTCAGCCGCATGCCTGCTCTCTGTAGCTTAGATGAAACTGTTTGCCCATGTCGAACTGAAATAAAGCTGATGTTCCCAACAGTGCTGGGTGTCAAAGGCTTAAGCCTTAAGCGCTAAAACCAAACCAGCGTTTGACTGGCACTGCCCATTCGGTCATAGGGCTGCGGGCCTAAGTAAGAACACACCTTGACTGGAGAGGGGGAGGGACCCCAAGCACTAACTTACGGCGTAGGAGTTTAGGGGTTTCCGTTAAGGACCCAATGCTTAGGGGTTTAGAGCTTAAGTGCTAAACCCTAAACCCTGAACCTGAAGTCAAGGTCCTCTTGTCCACCATTGGCGTGCTGTTCTGCATGTACCTAATCTGGGTGCGGCGAAGCTCCAGGACTTCGCGCAACGCTTCTATTGCTACTACTACTGCTGCTACTACTACTACTACTACGACGACGATTACCACGACGACGACTACTACTACGGTGACTATTATGCTACTCCTTATGCTACTCCAGTAGCGCGGCTCTCCAGTAAGGTCGCTAATTAGTCGTACAAGGCACTCTTTAAACCAGCATACTGTCACATCCGCACTGTGGTTCTGATTTGTCGTAGGAGTTCGGTTCTGTTCTGTTCGGTTCTGTGCGGACTGTCGGGCCCTTGTTAGGGCGCGTCCAAAAATTAAGTTCTTGAATTCACATGCGAACGTTTGCGCATGTTTGTCACCAGAACGACCCAGTGGTCCCGTCAACGTAACGTACGAGTTACTGTTTAGTCAGATGATTGCTTATAGAAGCCGTGCGTTAGGGTTGTTAGGCCCTAGGCTCGATAGTCGAATTCATTATACAGGGTTTACGGTTTAGGGGTGCCAGGGTTTAGGGGAGCTACGGTTTAGGGTTTAGGAGCCTTGAAGCAGTATCGGGTTCTGGTGCGGTGCACCCCCTGCAAGGACTGGCTATCCGGGGCATGTTTTAATCACAGCTCTGGCACTCGGACAATTTGTTCCTTGGACTGCTCATGGGGTTGGCAACATGTGGGAGTTTCCGAAAATTAGGGGTACCTTACTTTGGGGGTCGTTATAATAAGGAACCAACTATTTGGGGTACTATTTTTGGGTTCCCTATTTACGGAAACTCCCATGTCGGATCTTGAGTTTATTTGAGTTTAGCGGGCTGTGGGTTGAGGGTTCAGTTCAGGGTTCCATGGTTTCGACGCTGAAGCAGTGGGTCACCGCGGCACGAAGCTGTTGTGGAACCGTCTAAGATGCTTCCGGCAGTTTCCGAAGCAACCAAGTGTGCCAGTCTTTGTTCTGCCAAGCCATGTGGGAGGCAAAACTCATGCTACCTTTGACGGACCAACTGATATCTAAAGGGATGTGGAGCTATCCTACAACAAGGTCCCAAAACCTAAAAACATTACACCAATTCTAACCCGTAAACCCCAAACACTAAGCCCTGAGCCCCAAACCCGAAACTCTCACAGACGTAGAGCAGTAACATGGCCTGGTTTAGGGCTTATGGGGCTTATTGGGTCTATAAATCGGGCTTATATGGATTGTAGGGCTCGTAGGGCTTACGGTGTCTGGTAAAAACCCCAAGTCTTGAGATCCCTACACCCTACAAGCCCGAAGCCCGAACTCCCAAAACATATGAACACCTAAACCCCGATTTGACATTGCGGTTGTTTAGGAGTCAGCGGGACTTAGGCCTTTTATGCAGGATGCCCAATGCAGGGATCTGGTTGGATCTATACTATGGCTTTGTGACTGCGTTTGACTTCCATATGTTCTTGCGACAGGCAAAAGTACTCACGAGCCCACGTGCATTTGCCCATGAACCTAAGGTCACTGCATTCCAGCAGCTCCTGGTCATCCAGCAATTTGAGATCGTTTGGGGCGAACCCTTCCACAGCGACCTGGGTACAACTTTGGGACAGGAATTCCAATGGATCGAGTATAGAGGGTCAAGTGTCGCACCGCTAGGAGCAGCAGGAGCAGTCGCGGTCGTCGTAGTAGTCTTCGTCGTATGTAGTAGTAGTAGTAGTAGTAGTAGTAGTAGTAGTAGTAGTAGTAGTAGTAGTAGTAGTAGTAGTAGTAGTAGTAGTAGTAGTAGTAGTAGTACCGCATGCCCCGCCGGTGCGACTTTTGGGGACTTGTAGTGGTCGGAAATGCTGTGTTTTACGGCACTTTTTTCGCAGTTATCGAAAGTGGCAACTGTTCCTGGTTTCGTGTGTATTGTTATCATGTTTTCTATCATTGTTCATCAATCTCGCACCTCAAAATGCTGGTATTTACAGCACTTGTCTTTGCGAATTTCATGTTTTTTGCTGTTTTTTGAAGTCTCGATTTTCCTGCCCAAAACCTAGCGATCAGAATGAAGGTTTTTTATGGCCTAATTTTGATCATGGTGTTCATCCAAAAGGTTGGAAAAGACAGCATCCATTTCCAAAACCTAAGGACGTCCATGGTCTAGCGCATTGAGGTTTGGAGAGCATCCATGTCCAAAACCTAATGACGTCCATGGTCTAGCGCATTTTGGTTTGGAGAGCATCCATGTCCAAAACCTAATGACGTCCATGGTCTAGCGCATTTTGGTTTGGAGAGCATCCATGTCCAAAACCTAATGACGTCCATGGTCTAGCGCATTGACGTTTGGAGAGCATCCATGTCCAAAACCTAATGACGTCCATGGTCGAGCGCATTTTTTTTGTTTGGAGAGCATCCATGTCCAAAACCTAACGACGTCCATGGTCTAGCGCATTCCTCGACAGTTCTGATGGAAACATGTTGTACATCCACGAACTCTGCGACCGGCGTCGCACCAGGGGGGGATAGGGTAGTAGTAGTAGTAGTAGTAGCAGCAGCAGCAGCAGTCGTAGTAGTAGTAGTAGTAGTAGTAGCAGCAGCAGTAGTTAGTAGTAGTAGTAGTAGTAGTAGTAGTAGTAGTAGTAGTAGTAGTAGTAGTAGTAGTAGTAGTAGTAGTAGTAGTAGTAGTAGTAGTAGTAGTAGTAGTAGTAAGTAGTAAGTAGTAGTAGTAGTAGTAGTAGTAGTAGTAGTAGTAGTAGTAGTAGTAGTAGTAGTAGTAGTAGTAGAGGAGCTAAAGTAATAACTGTAGTAGCAGCAGCAGCAGTAGGCAAAGACTACTACTACTACTACTACTGCTACTACTACTGCTCCTGCTGCTGCTGCTGCTTCTCGAGGCATCATGCAGTTTGCGGAGTTCATCAGTCTGAATCTCGACATGGTGTCGTTGCAGTGCTATGCGCCTGGGGAGCTGTCGCGGTACATGCGCCCCGAGCGAAGATTACAGGATTTTTGAACTTGGGGCTCAGGCTGTGGGGTTGCTGAGGTCAAAAGTAGACAGGGTTTCTGAAGAATTGGTAACACTATCCTATTACTAAAACCCGATCGTGATTGCTAACGTGCCCCCTACATGATGCTTTTCGGAATTCGGCCATACTCACGGGTGCAGTACGGTCCTACGTACCCCATCTTCAACTCAGACTTAGACCTGCCCATGTCGCGGATTCCTTTCATGACCCGTCTGTTAGGGTTTAGGGTTTAGGGCGTCTTTAGTAGTTTGGCATTTGGGGTTTACTTCACAACATAGCTCCGTCATCTTCAGCCAGAAGTGCGTGCGAAGCCCTAAGCCCTAAACTCTAAGCCCCCGTACTGGACTCTCTTAAACCCCTAACCCTAGCCCCGACTCCAAACTACCCAAACCTCTTTCATGCCGCAAACCACGAGATAATTGGCTGAGCTGCAGGCTTCTTACCATGCCCTATTGTTCTAGCGTGTTGGAATATAGCGGGTAATTCTAACAAGGAATAAACACAAGAATGTGGTTTTGGGTCCATTCTATTCTAACCATTATACTGTAATTTGATAAGGATCCCTCAGGAATAGTTTTGCAATCTTTCTTGATCGTGTCTTCAGGGTTTGGAAGTGGGCAATGTCGTTGCTAGGTTTACAAACTGAAACTGTTTACAGTTATCGACCTGAGCTATACCGTGTGTTGATTCATGGTTTGTCTGACTTCTGATTCCTCGCAGTAGATCGTTGGTTGTTGGGCGATGGTCCTGGTACTGGATACTGCTGGGCCAGTCGCCGTCCAGCCTTGACTATCCCGTGCGACTTGAGAGTCGAAAAACCCGAAATTTCCGAGCCTTAAGCCCGTAAAGCCTTGAACCTTCAACACTAAAGCCCTAACCCCTATACCCTAAATCAGCCTGGAGCCCCGAAAACCTGGAAGCCTATTCCAAAATCCCTACAACTCCAGGCTTCAGACGATGCTTGTGCCCATGATCACCGTGGTGCTGGCCATCATCCACGGCTTCTACATCCTTTCAATACGCTCCACGAGCGTGACCTGCTTGGTATAGAAGCCGGAATAGTTGCCTACCAGTATCCCCGAACCCTACAAAATAGTAGGTTATGACCCCTTAATTAGAGGGTCTGACCCTTAAAACGGTAGGTTTTTGGATCCCCAGGTATCCCCTATGGTACTGTCGCGGGGATTTACGGTGGAAAGCCCTGAGCCGACAAACTTCAAGCGGGTTTAGGGTTAGAGTTTAGGGTCTAGGGTTTAGGGTTAAGGTCCGGTTAAGGGTTTAGGGTATAGGATTAAGGGTTAAGGTCCGGCTAAGGCTTTGTAGGGTTTAGGGTGGTTTAGGGTTTAGGATTAAGTTCAGGTTTAGTAATATGAAGGACCGTCTGAGTTCGAGGAGTGGTAGCGAGCGCCGTGTCAAGCCCTACATGCCCTTGCAAGGCGCTATTACATTTCCTTGCGCAGCCCTCCTCGGAAAACCTTTACCTATCAACCCCCAGATAAATATGCATAGAAAAATCTATTGCCCTCTATCATTCATTGCAATTATGAAGTCCTTCTCGGTTTCTTTGCAGCCTTTCTCAACACCAATTCGAAAAGGCCTCCGATTTAAGAGCCCAGTCTACGACCCCTCAGAAGCTCCAAAGCCCCATAAACTATAATAAACTATAAATCCTGAAATCATACGTTTCCTTCTGGATCCATGCAAAGCCTCAGCCGAGGCCCAGCACTCACTTCGAAACCCCATAGAAATTTAGGGATTAGGGTTTAGGGTTTAAGGGTTTAGAGTTTAGGTTTATGAGTTGGCTTTACGATGGCAAGCTAACAGCCACTCCCCAAAACAAGGTGTTAGTCCCATGTGAGAAAAAGTGTAGGGTTAAGAAGGGCAGCGAAACATGCTAAATTCTTAAACCGTAAACCCCTAAACCGTAAACCCTAAACCCTTAAACCCTAAACCCCTAGTGGTGAGGCGAAGCTCGAGATGCTTGTGGGAGCTTTGGGCTCGATTTTTATCACCTTTTTCATCACGCACCTCGACGAGGGCTTGGGGTCTAGGAAGTCGGGTTTGGGATTAAATGTTCAGGGTATAAACCCTAAACCCTAACTATGCGTAGCCCTGCCTGCCTTGTGCGAGTGTGAGCGTCGAAAACCTGAACTATAGGCTGTAGTTTAAGGGTTTGGACCTGGATTTCGGCAAGCTCCCGCAGTATCCGTGTGGCTTTTGCTCAGGGTTTTTAGTGTTCACAACAACCATCGAAGGACATTAGCTTGTATGAGCTCAGGTACTATAGATCTGTCAAGTGAAAAGAGATGCTAACAAGCCTGGGTCACACTACCCCAGGGCTGCTGCTAGGTAGTTTATGGCTTACTTAGAGGATCAAGGGACTTAGTAAGTAAGGTTATAAGTACCCTAATTCGGGTTATAAGCAAGTATAAGTATGGCTTCCCGAATGATGACCCTAGTTACTAAGTCCCATGCTCCTTTAAGTAGGGCTTAAAGGTTTTCAGGGTTTCGGTGTCGCGGGGGCTTTAGGGTTTACGGTGCGTGTGCCTATAGTAAAAGCCAGAAAGTTCGAGTATGATTATCCTAAACCCTTTATGGTAAATTATAGGGTATCCTACCCTGAAACCATATTCCAACTTTCTGGAGTTCCCTTTATAGCCTTGAATTCAGGTTTAGGCTGTATCGGCCTTCGGGGCTGACACACATGCCATGCGCCCTACGGTTTAGAGGTTTAGGGTTCAGGATTTAGGGTTTAGGGTAGAGTAGGTGACCTTTAACCTTTTCGGGGTACTATAACCCCTATATAATCCCAAAGGTTAACCTTTAGTTCCCCATGATACTGGACAAGTATGCACCAAGTTCCGATTCTACTCTCTGCTGGTTGTCAAGATTGGACATGATTTCCGGGCACACGGAGCACACGGCCTTTTGAAGCGAAACTGCTCTTCGTGCGTATCGACGCTTTCGAAAAGAGCCAGCCTTAAAATATTGGGGCCGCACAAAATAGAAATTGGGTTGGGGGCCCATTATACTAGAGTTATAACGAGGAACCCCCCAAAATAGCATAATTATTAATTAGTAGGTAATTATTAAGGCCCCTATAGTAGACTTCTTTTTCAATCGATCCCTAAACCTGTAACGCCAAACCTGGTGGCCCACTGCTTGCTCCCTGGTGCTAAGTGGGGAATGGGGGTCATGGATCCCTATGATAGTCCATTAAGGGTCCCTTATAGTAGTCCCAATAACCCATTCCCCTATTTTTTACTAAGAACCTGATAGCCTACTAAGAACCCTAAACCCCTATAGTATAACCCTTGTAGCAACCTCCACAGTAACCCTGAAAGGAACCCTATCCCCTACTAAGAGCCAGACAGCTTGGCAGGCTTTGCTCGGCAATTTTGGCTCCCTTCCGATGCCACCTGCATCCAAACGGCCTGTGGACGGTGCAGGAAGCGCCAGGTTGAGGGTTTTCGGGTTCGGGGCTTAGGAAGTGGTATTCTGCCGTGAGGCCAGTAGCCTTTAATGAAGGGGAAGTACCTGAAGCAATAAGTCTAAGCCCTCTGGAGTTTGGTTGAACTGGTGCTTCTGAGTGGCTTTACGGTCGTTACATCTACACTTGGACGTCGGGACGCCCATTCGCTGTGAATTCTACAGTTGTAGGAACTCGTACCTAATTCGCCAGATTAGTGCTCGCATGCTACTGACATCAAGGTCAACAAGGCATATGCCTTGGCCCAGTGTGTCAACTCCTCCCAGGTTCGAGGTGTGAGGCATGGTGTCTGGCGCATGTTAGTCTCCACGACTTTTACATTTATACAAAACCACCAACAAAAACTTTCTTCCCGGAGACGTGTGTTAATATAGGGGCCGCAATAATTACCTATACTAACTAGTTTGGGGTTCCTTATTATAAATATAGTATAAGGGGCCCCAAACCCCTATTCTAATTATTAAGGCCCCTATATTACCTGCGAAGTGAGTCCTCCAGATCAGCCATGCGGAAGCCACCAAATTCTCTTCAAGTTGCCGTGATACACGTCTTTCTTTGGCCACACACGTAAAGCCATGGCAACCCTAAACCCTAAACCCCTTAACCCTAAAGATGGCTCGATGGCTGCATGCTGTCAATCGCCTGTCCGGTTTCAGTTGTCGTATCTAGTTTTGGTCCCAGCCTCAACGGTCAACCGGGTTAGGCTTCGTTTAGGCCGTTGACGAATATGAGCCCCTTCGTTAGCAGGCTTTTACTAGATGTCTTTATCAGAAGGCCCTGAAGAGAGGGCGGCTTAATCATGCGAGTGATTGATTCAGCCAGGGAGTGCAAGTCGAGCCCATAACCTGTGCGTGCCGTGTGTTAAGTTGAACCCTTGTCACCAAGCCCAAGCTGTAAACCGTGGACCTAGACCCTAGTAGCTGCTAGCCTTTTCCGGCTTAGAGAGCAGGATATCAGGGAACCCGGACCGCTAAGGAAGCTGCCCCATTCCTGCACCCTCAACCATGCGTCGAGACTGCTGCAACGGACTTATGCCGTATCTTATAAGATTTCCGGGTAGGTTTTAGGGTTTATAGTGGTAGCTTAAGGCTTTGGGGTTTCGGGTGTTGATGTTCCACGCCTTGCAGGACTATCCTGGCGCCTTGTGCCACTCGCACTTGTTGGTTCCGAAGCCTGCTACGGTTGATGATATAAATCCTGGATTACCCATAGTAAGGAATATACCATAATTCCCATAGTTTAGGGTCCTTAAGGTAATGCAGGATTTATATCATCCACCCTACACTGACCTTGAAGCCCCAAATCCGAACCCGAAGCTCTCAGCCTGCTTGTGGGTAGTTGTCAAAATTATGGTCCCTTTTTGCATACCCTAGATATTAGGTGCTGTATTATATGTATTATATATATATATATATATATATTAAGGACCCAAAAAGGGACCCCAATTTTGACAACCACCCATGTGCCTGTTTTGGATATCCTGTTCTGCGGCTTCCTTCCCACGACAACAAGACCAGGAATAGCATTGTAATGGTTGAAACACGCGAATATCCCAGGAGACTACGTCTATAGTAGCTGAGTATACACTTTACACTTTTTGGGATTTCACTACCCAGTATAAAACTAAAAGTGTACACTCAAAGTATTGGAAATCGCAAAGCCGCCATAAATCGCAATGAACTCGCACAGTTATTTTGATAATCACCCGCCTATCCGGCAAGGTAACGGCGAAGACACGCATTTTTGGATGGTGCTCATTGGGCTTGCCACATGCTGCATGCCTGTCGCATTCTTCGTTGTGCACCTTGGAGCAAACTGGGACTTAAGACTTGCCAAACTCCTGAACTAAAGCCCTACACACAAACCCGACAAAGGTTGCCAAAGTCCTTACCTCAACTTAAACCCTCGACCTGCAAATCATAAGCATTCTTAAGCCGTGAAAATTTTATCTGGGATGTCCAAGCCCGAAATTCTTGCTAAACCCCATAAGTAACGACAAGTCTTTTCGAGCACCCCGCACCGTAAATTTGGGTCTCTGATAATGGCCGTTACGGCATTATTCACTCAGGCGCAGCCGCTGGCCGCTCGCAAGGACTTGTACAAGGAAACAGTAAGAAGGAGCTCTGAAACGGCAGGTTCTCCAGTGTTCGGATATCATAAACCGATTATGAGCTCGAGCTGGTGACGGCTGACCCTGAAGTGGAAGACTGCAGAGCTTGCCTTAAATTCAGAGCAGAGAATCCCTGAACCTAGGGGCTGTGTTTACATGGGTGGTTGTCAAAATGAGGGTCCCTTTTTGGGTCCTTATTGGTAAAAAGGCACCTAATATTTTTGGGGTACCCCAAACAGGGGCCATATTTTTGATAACTACCCACATGATAAAGGCCCTTTCGTTGGGAGACTCGCCCTTGGTCTCAGGTGCTGTGTGGTATTGATTCAGCTCCCCACACGCCTGATGCAAGCAGACGCAGCTTAGACTGCAACCGCTTCGGTGTATTCGGAGTTGAGGATTCGGATTGTTGGTTGATAAAGCTAGAGCTAAGGGTTTAGGATGTCAGGCTTATTGGTTCAATCGCCACGCGCATATCTAAGAGTTAGCCACTGTTGTCACTCGACTGGAATAGTCCCGCGGCAAGAGGGCCGATGCGCCACGGTTTCGAAGCACGGGGTGTGCTGTTTCGGGATTTCGGCCTTCCCAGGTGCGCTTCATCCGCAACACGTCCTTTTTGCTCATTCGCTATCGCCCCGGTGCGGAGCGATTCGCCGTTTTCCACTTGGCACGCAACGCCCTTGTGGCGACTCAGTTGAGCTGGGAGGTAGTCTCGAGGTCATTTTGGAGCAGGCCATCTTGTAAGAAATCCTGACCTTCTGCTTGTTCCAGTGTCTTTTGATTAGCTGGGGCAGTGAGTAATGACTCTTTCCGGCTGCTGCATCTGCTTTGCATGCTGAGCAGAAACAAACGATTTCACACAATGGCTCCGCACTTGAAACAGTACAGAAAATGACAGCGACGAATGAGAAATCAGAAAGAGGCAGGGTGAGCGAGTAAGCCAGGGTGAGAGAGTTCAGACAAACAGAGATGGAGGTAGAGGGAGAAAGCAAGCACCAATCCATCCACACCACCCCAACCCAAGCTCCATACCCGAAAACATACGGAGCTGCAACACTGCAGCACACCATTTCTTAAAGTTTGCGCTAACTGCAACCCAGGTACGGAAACACGCACTTAAGATGATTTAAACCTCAAGCCACCCTTTGCCTCCGGGTGCTGGTCCGCGGTCCGTGTCTAGAACTCTTTTGCAGCTCGGTTGTTGCGGGTTCGCGCTGTGTTCCCAATTTCATGTCTCCGTCTCTCCCTTTGTCTCCCTCTTTCTCCCTCCCTCCCTCCCTCCCTCCCTCGCGCTCTCGCTCTCTCTCTCTCTCTCTCTCTCCCTCTCCATGCCTCCGTCCCGTTGGAGCTAAGACACTCGCTGATTGTGCAAACTGCCCTGAGCCACCAGAGTGCAAGTGTCCGCTTGAACTCCGGCAGTTGCGAAGACACACTAGACCCGAAGCCCTAAAGTAGAAAGCCCTCCAAGTAATAAGCCATTTCACATACACCATAAACCCTTAAGGCATTACAAACTGCGAGCCCTGAACCGCTGGCTGTTTTTTCAGGTTCTTTGTCCTTTGATCACTTCGCCATCAGGCTCTTCGGATGTTGCTCCATGCACCCATGTACTATATACCTAGGCCTTAAAGTACCTACATAGGGACCCTGTAAGGCTTAAGTCTCTATTACAGATGTACATGGATTCAGGGCTTTGGGGTACAGGTCGCAAGTATGGCATCGATCTGTAGCCCTACTACAGAGGCCTGTACAACTACCTAAACCCGTTTGGGGTTCCTTAGTATCATAATTTGTAGTATATAATTTTCATGGGTCTTCTCATGGCCCCTAGATTACGAGATCCTTGTGTTTCGATGTTTACTTACGGACCCCCTAGACCTGAACTCCAAGTTTGGGCACCTTGAGAGATCCCATATGTGGGTGGCGGAACCGTCCAGTTTTTAAGCCGGAATCCGACTGAAGAGTCGAACATAGAAGCCTGAAAAATCGCGATACGCTCGTATAGGGTTCCTTGCTATAGTTCTACTGATCTACTATACTGTACCCCATAACCGAATTGCGGTATTAACGCTTGGGTACTGCCCCCACTCTGTAACAGCTGGATGATATTTCGAACCTACGTATCTATAGCCCTTATTATCTTGACCCCGAGTGTAGACTGTTATAGGGTGGGTGCGGTATCCAAGTAAAGGCCCCGAAACTAGCTTCTGGCCCCGACGGCTTCAGGCTTCGGGGTGAAGGCGCCCCATGTATGGGGTTTAGTAGATACAGTTCTGGGCACTTGACTTGGGATTATGACAATTAAACGTATAGTTACCTTAGTTGTAGCCACTCTGGCCCTAGAAACTAGCACCCTCTGTACCTTGTTTCTCACTGTCCTTTGCTGCGAGAGTGCCTATATGGGCGTTTCCGAAAATAAGGGACCCCAATATGGCACCCTAAATAGTAAGATCCTTATTATAACGACCCCAAAATAAGGTGAAACTGCCACAGGAGGCACCTTCGAAGCCTCGGGGTACGTGGGACCTCATGCTCGGCAGTCCGACATAGTCGAGCTGTGTACTCTAGGGGCCTTAAGCAATTACCTATACAACCTTTAAAGGGCTCCTGTAAGGGATCTATAGGGTTTAGGATTTGGGATAGGGGCCTCAATACTTACCTATACTATCGGGGGGTTCCTTATTATGATCATTGTAGACTGGGCCGCAAAACCTTATTCTAATTATTAAGGCCCCCATACTAAATCCTTAGAACAGCCCTTGTAGTAGCCCTTACAGACCCCTGTAAAGGGAACCCTATTCTAATTATTACGGCCCTTGTATTAAGCGCTCTGGCTGTGCCCGGTAGACTCCGAAACCCAAATGGCCCTCCGAACCCAGGAGTCGGAGAGATGGTTCGGTTCTGGTTTGGGGTTTTAGGGTTTACGGTTTTAGGGTTTGTTTTTTAGGGTCTTAGGGTTCATATTTTTAGGAATTTCGGGCTTGAGAAGTTTACGGTCTCGTCGGAGATCTTTATGTTGAAGCTGGACGTTGCGCGGTCCCTCATAAAGCCCCAAATCCTAGATATGGAGATCTGGCCAACCGGTAACCGCAGCCCCATCTGGCTGGTTGGTAAACGTACTCCAATAGAGACCCCACAGAGCTAAAGTATCATGCACACTGCCACAAGCCTAGCCTGATTCTTAAAGTCCCTATACCAAACCCCTCTGTACAGGCCGTGTCCTCGGGATGAACGGATTGATCCTGCTGCTTGAATTTGCTTGTGATCCAAGAATACATCGTAGAAGTAGATGATCCCAGCTTCGATAATACTTCTGATAGGGTACGAGTATACTAGGACCCTCCGGACACGTTTGTTTTTCACTGCATCTGGGAACGGCATGACGTGCATTATTCCTGTTGTCTTGACGAGCGTAGCTGCCGGCAGGCCTGTAGGCTCCCAAGCTTCAGGCTGTTAGGGTTTGAGGGTTTACAGAGAAGCAAAAATTTGGAAACCTGAGTTTAATGGGGCTTGTGGCTTGTTGTAGAAACTTAGGGCCGTTGGTTTTGGGGTGACGAGCCGCAGGAGGGGAGCAGTCTGCCAAACTGAACCGCTCGGTCGTCAAAAAGCCTGGGGCTTCGGCCCGAACCCTTAGGGGTTTAGGGGGTTTAGGGGCTTAGGGTTTAGGGTTTAGGGGTTTAGGGGTTTAGGGTTTACCTTTGGTTAGTAGCCCAGAGGGTCCAAGTACCCAAATAGTAGGGTTTGAGGTCCCCAAATCCATACTCTGAATGGTTTTTGGACCTTGAAACCCTACTATTTGGGCACTTGGACCCTTAGGGTGTAGCTCCAAACCCTGCAAAACTCACGTAAGTTATGACCCCTTAAGTATAGGGGTAACCCTGAAAACGATAGGTTTTCAGATCCACAGGTAGACCCTAAACCTTGAACCATAAGCCTTAAACTTACAAGATTTACCTGCAGGATGCCTGTTTGAAATCAAAGGGGAAAAGGAGGGACCCGTAATAAGGACCCCCAGGTATATACCCTTAAAAAAGCTATTATATACCCATTATATACATAGCCCATTATAGGGTAGGGGTCCCCATTATATAAGGGTCCCTCCTTTTCCCCTTTGATGAAACGCAGGCCACAACCCAGAAAATGCAGGCCCTAGGCCTCGAGCCGAAGCTTTAAATCGCCGAAAGTGAAGTCGAGATGTATGGCGCAACTTCCCAGAGGCTCCAATATCCCTTAATTGAAGAATATACCTCAGATCATATGAGGGATCCTACTATGTAATTTCAAGTGTTTTCTTGCATTAAAGGATATTGGAATCTCTGGGTTCCTAAGACTCAACCTTAGAAACTTAGAGCTCCTTCAACACGGAAGCCGAGCCTCTACGTCAGTTTACAAACAGGGTTCGGGGTGATCTAGTTTTGGAGGAAGACTGAAAGACATATCGTCCGTCCATTCTGGAAGTCTCATTGTTCTTCATTTGGGATGTCCTGGCTATAACAGGTCGTCATTAGACCCTAACCCCTCAAACAGGTAGACGCTAAAATCGTACAAGCCTCTGCCGCGAACGCTTTGAGTCGTTTGTTTTGTTGAGGGCCTCAACATCAAAGCCCCTGCACCCTTCAGCCTCATATAGGGGTCTTGCTAGATGGAACAGGGTATGGGGAGCAAAGTATTGTGGTTGAGAAGTCTAGATTCTCATGCTAGGCTTTTTTGACCCATGTAGGACACCCTTAACTCTGAGCCCCAAAACCTAAGCCCGAAGCGCTTCTGTTCCTCGCTGGAATCGAGGCTTTCCCTGATCATGACGGCAGCTGTTAGACCTTGGCGCATGGAAGCCGCTCGGCAATACCCAATGAAGGCAGTCGTAGTCGTAACCCTACTTACTCGGTCCCATGATCCCCCAGGCAAAAATGCAAACTTACTAGCCTGTCTAGCTAGCAGCCCTTATAGAAGGCCTTCATAGCCCTCAGCCTTAAGCAACACCCTGCAGCCTTATAGGAACCGAAGGGGCCCCGTGTAGAAACCCCTAAAGAGCGCTGTACCCTCAGGCACACCGGACCCTTGCAGAATCCTTGTAGAACTTTTTGAAGACCCCGAAAAGGAAGCCTCAGCGAACCCGAATGCACACGGCCGGAGGAGTGCAACTACCTGGAGCTAGTGGTTCTTACCGGCATGCTCGTCATTCTCGATGCTTGGATTTGGTTCTACTTTCCGAACGTCAAGCTTGCATTTCAGTGTGATCAACTAAAATTTCTAACCCAAAAAAGAAGGCACACAAAGTTGCTTCAAAAGTTACTTCCTTCATTCCCTCAAGGTGTCCCTTAAGGGTTCCTTCAGGGTTTAGAGTATCAGGCCTCGGGCCTCTGGTTCAACGTTTAGGAAAGTTTGGGGTCTAGGATTCAGGGAGTTTAAAACGTGGAGCCTGGCTTTGATGTCGGTTGCTCGTGGCCTCAGTTTCCTAGTATGTAACTGGATAGGTAACTAAGTACTGTCGATTTGCATGTCTTTGCTGAGGAGAGTTCAAAGTGTTTTCGGGGGTGTCTCGAAGCTGTTAAAAAGACTGCTGTGCTGGTGCCTGGGAAGAGTCCTCGCTCCTGTGCTCAGTGGCGAGATGTTGGCATCCATCTGGGGATCCGAGAACTTACCGTTTTAAGGATTACACTCTAGAATTAAGGAGTCATGATCTTCTACTATTGTGTAGAATTTCGGGATGCGGGTCAAGTCCAGATGTAAAAGGAGTAGTTTTATTGGCGTCATTGTTGGTGCATGGGCTTGCAGGTCTACGGCTTGCGTTTTCGATTTGAAACTGTGGGTTGCGTCTTTCTCTGGAGTAGGTTTGCAAACTTGACCGGGAGCTTGCCATAGGGGCCTTAAGCATTGGAATAGGGCTCCTTGATTAAAGGGTTCCTATCAACGGGGCCCGCAAGGGTTAATATAAGAGCTCCTTGTGACAATTCACTTCAAGCCCGGTGATATTTCAGTGCCGACACCTAAAAATGGCAACGAACCCGTAAACCCTAAACCCCGACTTACGTCTGACCTTGACAGCCAGATGTTTGCAACGCCAAACTCAACCGTGCAAACAAGTTATGCCTTAAACCTCCAGTCTCTCTTCAGACCTCGCCTGGCATTGCCGAGTGTGAGCATCAAAAAAACCCTTAAACCCCCAGACCCCTAAACCCTAAACCCTGAGCCCCACGACGCCTTTAGTGACACGACACGAACAAAGTTACGTGACCCTGAGCGCCATGTTCGACGTGGATCTTCCCGTATACCTTCTCCTTATTATTACGATTGCTATTACGATTGCTGCTTCTATTTCTATTTCCAGGACTATCATTATGAATATTACTACTACTGCTGATTATTCTTATCCTCATTGCAGTTTCTCCTTTAATCGTAGACTCGAAGCGTTGCTCAAGCTGAGGACGCGGGATCCTTGTACATGCGGGAGGTGGACAGCGAGGTAGCCGCCGCAGAGAGTCACTTTCGGGCTTGCTTGTATCAGGGTCCATTTAAAGGGGTCCATCAGGGTTACTAAATTTCTATGAGAGATCTATAAGGGTACTCCCACAACGCAGGAACCTGATTAAGAAACCTTGGGTCTTTACAAGGGTTCCTTATATGAGTCCGAATAATTATATTGTCGTTGAAGGGCCAGGGTTTCTCAATCAGGTTCCTAATTTCGGGCCTTTCGGGGTCCCGACGGGGATCAGGCTCGGAGTTGTGTGGTGGGTTTGCCCGCAACCCTAAACCGCTAATACGGTTGGGGCGGGGGTTTTAGGGTTTGGGGTAGGGTCGCGCATTTAGGGTTTAGGGTGCTGTAGCGCCGTCGAATGGAGCTCACGAGGGTTTCATTGTGGGTCGTGGGGTTTGGGTCAGTGAGCTTGGTATGGCCCTATAAGCCGTAAACACCGAAACCCTAAACCCTAAGGGTAAACCCCGATCCGGGATTTCGTACAGTGGGGTGTTGTCAAATTTGTGCCTTCAGAGATTCGGGTTTAAGGAAGGGCTCAAGGCCCAGTGGGCGGTAGAATCTACGAGCATTATTCCTCGGGGTTCTCTACGATAATATGCCTCAATTAATACCTGTTCTAGCTATGAAGGCCTCTACATTCGGCCGGCAGGTTTCTGGTCTAGGGTTTAGGGTTTAGGGGCTTGAGCTATCGGCAGGGTCCGAGGCCCCTGATGCTGAATTCGAGCACCTCTATCCTGAAATCCCTAAACCCTAAACCCTAATCCCTAGACCCTTCAACATGTCCAGCAGTTCATCCAAGACACCCTGCAATGCGGGCTTCGTCCTTGCTAGGTAGGAGGGAAAAAAAATCCCTAGACCCTAGACCCTAAACCCTAAATCCTCTACCCCGAACCCTGAAAGTCCCTGCTCTTCAGAGCAGCTCGCAAGGCCCTAAACCCTAAAACCCTAAAACTTAAAAAAAAAAAAAAAAACCTAAAACCTCAACTTTTGCCTCGCAGCCTGCATCGCAAAACCTGTCAGGGTCGGGCTTCTTCTCGATGGGCTCTTGTCTTCTAATCCTGAGCCGTTCAGATCCCACCTGATTCGTAAAACCGTAAAGTAAGAGTGTGAAGCGTTCGAAACACTCTGCTGAAGGATCATATAACCCTGAACCTTGAAACCTGGACCCTGCAAAAAAATTGAAGCTTTATAGTAGCCCAAAAGGAACCGCCTAGGAACCTTAGATTGGCCCTCACAGGTGGAGACTGTGATCTGCGTGGTCATTCTGTAGTACTCTGTATGGGACCCTTTGATGAGCCCGTATAGGAATGCGGGTACCCTGAAATTTAGGATTTAGGGTTAAGGTGTTGTAAACTCATAAACCCGGCTGCTTCAGGTGGTCACTACGATCTGCGTGGTGGTTCTGTGGATCATGAGCCTGTCCGCCGTTCTGGCCGGACTGCTCTTTGGAGCTGCTTGCATGTACGTTTGAAAATGTGTTCTTGCAATGCAGTTTTTGGAGTTTTGAGGTTTAGGGTTGATAGAGCTTGTAGGGTCTAAGATTTATAGGGGTAGGAGCTTCGTCGGACCCTGCGTTTAGAAGGGTTTATGATGGTTGCACAATGGGCTCTACAGGGTGCTGATAGGGTCTTTAGTGCTTTGTTGGGGGCTCTCACGCTTTGCCCCAAGTATTGGCGGGATTCATTTCTCCAAGTACAGGAAGGGTGCAGATTTCGAGGCCCAAAACGCGGCGAATCCAGCGGAATTTAAAATGATCCGGCAAACGCGGCCGCACATATCACTAATGTAAGGGGTTAATACTTATACTAATATTGTAATGGCCCCAAAACCCTATTCTAAGTATTAAGGCCCTTATATTACACATCCTGTGTAAATCATCAGACCCCGTCGCTGGGAACCTCGAGTTGCGCAATTCTCTGAACATTAGAACCCCACGGTGTGTGTGTGTGTGTGCCACTGTTTAGGGGACCACCCTAAACGCTAGACCACAAGTCCACTCTGCAAAGCCCCAAGGCTCTAAACCCCAAGCCCTGAGCCCGACATCTACAGGCCTGGTTTTATACGCTACAGATGATAAGAGCTTATAAGACAGTCGAGTTCTACATAAGATATGTTCGGGCTGCGGGGGGCCTTCGTGGCTGCAAGTGCAGGCTCGATACGTTGGAGGGGTTATTTCCGCGATTTAGGGTTTAGGGGGCATAGTCTCCGAACTACATTCGAGTTTAATTAGGGTGTCTGTGCTCATTCCGCTAGTTGCCATGGTTTCTCAGCCCTAAACCCTAAACTGAGTCCCACAACCCTAAACGGCCCGAGACTCCTCAACCTCAAACAAAAAGTGCTCCGCACTACCACTCTCCCAATCCTTGTGGTCGCGCAGGCGGACATGCAAAGATTGCCCCTTTAGGCTCTCAATCCTGTTTAGGATTCTAGGTTCGAGTCGGGTTAGGTTTCCATTTCTGAAGGCCGATAACCTCAACCCACGCCTCAAAATGTGTGACATGACGTGATGCCTCAGGTTGGAAAGCATCTGAAGGTGAACTACAAGAAGCGCTTTCAGTTCTTCCTGTGCCACTTTGCAAGACGCATGTGTGACTCAAAGCCCTAAACTCTACAGTATGGTACGCCTAAAAGGAGGGACCCTTAATAAGGACCCTTAGGTATATACCCTTCATATAGCTAGTATATACCCATTATATAGCCCATGATACGGTTGATGGTATAAATCCTGCATGACCTTAAGGACCCAAAACTATGGGAATTATAGTATACTCCTTATTATGGGTCATGCAGGGTTTATACCATCAACAGTAGGGTAGGGGTCTCCCTCCTTTTCCCCTTTGATAACCCTCTGTGACTTCGACGCCTCGGGTGCTTTGGGAATCAGCCGTCTCCAATGAAACCGAGCCCAGGGTTCCTGAACCTGAATCCTAAGCCGTAAACCCCTCCTAAAGGAAAAGGGCCCATACAAAAAAAAAAAAACTTCCTAAACCCCAACCTATTTCTTAAGCCCTATAGACTTTAATACTCGTACGACAAGTTGCTTAGACAATTAAAGCCAGGCAGCAAACCCGTGTAGGCACAACAAAAAACCATGGTGCTCTATACCCTAACCCCTAAGCCCGAAAACCGCCCCAAGCCCCGGACCCTAAAATGCTGAGACCCTTAAAACCTAAAGCCCTAACCAGGCCACCATAAGAAGTCCTCCGGCGCTTTGGCTCGCCTATTGAAGATGAACCTTGGCAGCTGAGGGGAAGGAGGTTTAGGCTGTAATTCGAGCTGAGGCAGCCAAGAGGAAGGGGCACAGTTCTTCGGCGCATTGTTTCAATGCATTGCAAGAATACTCTTTAGGGTATACTCTTTAGGGTACTCAGGTATGCCTTTACTGTCATATACCCTAAGACTCAATTCCAAAAACTAAGGCCCCTACCATGATTGAGTTGTCATAGGCATAGGGTGGGAAGTTCTGGCTGGGATGTTCTATCATATTATTTTTAGAAGGTCTCTGTAGTGATTCATGTAGGACTTGGATTTTAAAGTTACTGCTGTTTGGGCTTTCGGCCATTTCGGGTTCAGGGTTTATGTGGGAACCCGGTTTCGATTGTTTGACACCATTCACAATCAATTTGCAGAGGGGCCCGCGGTATTTGCCATGAAGGTTTCGGCTTCGCGCTAGCCATACGAAACTTACAATATGTGTAAATCACCATGTTTGTGGTGACTGCGGTGGAAGAACGGCTTGTACCTTTGTCAACATCCATATCATGCCATGTGCTACTTGTCATGCAAGTGGAGCATGCCGGCAAGAGCTAGGGGTCCGAGCCATCACCACAATGGGAAAGACTTGGTGATGCTGGTAATGCTAGCAACCTAAGCAGCTGTTTGAACAACTATCGAGCAAATGTTTGCGGCAACAGCGTTTCAATATGTGGAACATCATGACTTGTTGAAGTAATGCCACTGCCCACCATCAATCAGCGTTACATGTGCTTGCGATGTTCAGTTCTATCCTTCGAATCTGGCAGAGCTTTGGAGGAAGCTTTCTCTTGGAGTGATCCCAAACTAGATATTGTGTGATACATGATATAACTTACAACGCACTTGCAGTCTTCTTCGCATAGCGATCAGTGGTTTGCTATGCTTGCCTATCCAAGGTTGTAGATGCCGCAACGTTTGAGACAATCAAAGGTAGGTCCAGGAACTAGTCTGTCGCCATGCCAACTCCTGCACGCATGTCTTGCTTTTGGGCATCCGTTGTTTTAGGGATTGCCGCTTGATGTGGGGCGTCCTTCGGTGTGTCCGTATTACACACGGACTTTTCTATTCAAATGGATGTTTATACCTACTGTATCCAGACTAGATACTTCCCTCCAAGGGTCTAAGAGACAGGGTCAGCAGCTGGGTTAGCAACTCCTGATCGAGGAAGAAGTCGTTCATGCTTCCCGGTTTGGTTACTGAAGTTTAGAATATCGCCTGGACAGAAGCCGAAACATGCTGTAGGATGGAGCTACCGGGCGGAACCTACGCCATGCTGACGAGAATCCGGAACGGAGCCCGAAAGCCGAATGGTGGTTTCCGAAAACTAGGGGTACCTTATTTTGAGGTCCTTATAATAAGAACCCTACTATTTAGGGTACTATATTAGGATCCCCTGTTTTTGGAAGCCCCAAATCGTTGCCAAGGACCTTGGCGCCCCTGAAAGAGACAGAGGGAGGCGGAGACGTCTTCGTGGATTGCGATGACCTCACAGACTTGACAAGGCAGCACCCGGCATTATCAATCCTTTTGCAAGGGGAGCCAAGGAAGCATGAGAGTCTATTAAAGTTACGATGCTGAAAATGAAAAAAGTGGCTAAACCTAGATAGCTAGGTCATGACTTCAGCTATCTCGTCATCAGCCAGGAACAACAAATTGCAGGGCACAACTTGTCAGAAGTCGCAGCAATGACCGCAGTTGCTTCAAGGCTGGAGCCCTTTTTGGCGGTGCAATACTATCGGGGCCTTTAAAAATTTCCTATACTATTTGGGGGTTCCTTACTATAATTCTGGTATAACGGGCCCCAAAACCCTATTCTAATTGAAGGAGGCGACATCGAACCTCTTCCAAAAAACATCTGGGAGTTTCCGAAAGCAGAGGGCACCAATTTTCGGAAACTCTTATCTGGGGAAGCTCATGTTTACTGAAACCTGCGCGGACTGATGAGCTGGTGCCCGCAAGTATACTCAGCTCGATGCTAAGAACCTCGTTTGAAAGCGGTCCATGCTGGGTTTTGTTGAGAGGAGCTTGCAAGGGTTCCCTTTAAAGGGTCCTATAAGGGTTACTACAAGGGGTATTACGGGGGTTTAATATCGGGGCTATAATAATTAGAGACCTAATCAGATTAGGTCTTTACGGCCCATTATACTATAACTATATTAATGAAGGAGCCCCCGAAAAATAGTATTGGTAATTGTTTAGGCCCCTGTAGTGCTAGTACCGTCGTGGTGGCTATGGGACTATGCCGGCACTAGCCCGATCTTCTCTTACATGCCGTTTCTGTAAAAGGCTTTCGGATGTGGGGTTTGGGTTCAGGTTGTATATGGAAGTTTCCGACAAGAGGGGACCCCAAAACAGGGTACCCTTTATTTTAGATTTCGGAAACTCCCATATTGTTTCTGAGATTGGCGGGCAGCCCCAAAACCAGCCCATTCTTCCTAAAGACTCTTCGGAGCACGGCTCTGCCTTTTGCTGTGCTTTTTGGCTGAAGGTTTCCTTAACTTCCTATTGATATTGGAGGAGCTAAGGAGCCAGGGATGATGGTAACCCCTATTAAATAAGGAGCTAAAGAGCCAAGGGACCCCCCAAAACCACTGGCTAGTTAAATTTAGATATTGGCCAGGGTTTAGAGTTTAGCAACCTCTCGATGCATGTTTTGCTTGCCTGAGGGGACCCCTATCTCATCTACACCGTACTTCAGTACATTTCAGTATTGTTTGAGGCCCCAATATGTAATTCCTGTGGTTCAATTTTGCTCTAGGGCCTGCCCCGCCGAGCTCAGGGTGTAGGACTGGAGGGCAATCCGTGATTATAAACCCTAAGTCCCTTATCATCGCAGGCTGTTCGGGTATGTGGCACACGAGACTGCCACCTTCGTGATCTTGGGCAGCCCACATGTCCTGACGCGCAAGTGGTGCCTTGGCCCATTTCGCATCATTGACTAGGCTAGGATGCCCTGTAGTACCCTTATTCCCTTTTTGTAGTCCCAGGTTCCTTATAAAGTTACCCAATACCAAAAAGAGATGCCTTTTTATTCTTAGGTTACTGGGTATCCTAGTAGGCTAACCTCTTTCGTGAAAGGGTACTCAGCCTCTGAGAACTAGTAGGCGTCGAGGCCTCGATGGGTGATGTCGTGTCGCCCAAAGCCTTCTGGAATCCTGCTGCCTATATATATATATATATATATATATATATATATATATATATTACCTATATGGGAGTTTCCGAAAATAGGGGGTACCTTATTTGGGGGTCCTTATAGTAAGGATCCTACTATTTAGGGTACTATATATATTGGGGTCCCCTATTTTCGGAAACTCCTATATGGGCCAAAAAGTTCATTAGGCTAACGCTCTAGGGATACCCTACAATACAAGCCGGCAGGTTACGGATCTCTGGAATTGTTGTATTAAATGTTGGTGCCGAATCAACACCTATCCCAATCTTCCGTTGCAGAATCTGCAGAATCACTTCTCGGCCCTTTCCGGTGCAATTTCGAAGACTGCTTGTGATAATTTAGGAGAATAGGAAAAAGAATGATGCATCCTCTGCAACCCCTTGTTTACTACAAAGGCGTACAGCTTCCTGTTGAAACACATGGCCATACGAGTTTCTTGGATTTCCTGTTTGTCGGTCCTGCATATGCTGGTAACGTTGTGCTCTGTCGTGCAAGAACAGTTTGCCTTCCGTCTTCAGACCCTAAACCCTAAAACCCTAAAAACTAAAAACTAATAGGAATTGAAACACCCGGCAAGCCATGACTGCTCTACTTGGGCCTCGAAAGGTAGACGGGTTTCGGCGCATGGTGCACTATAGTCCCTGTAGCTTTTTTTGAGGAACCCTCGGAGTTACCATTCTAATTGTAAAGGCCCCTATTTGCCCTATTTCAAGACAGCTGCTTGTTTGCAAAAGGTCAGCCCACAGTCGGCTTCAGTACGGCTAATCATAAAAGCCCTGCATGCCTTGAGGACAATAAACTATGGGAGTTATGGTATATTGCTTATTATGGGTAATGCAGGATTTATACCATCAACCGTACTTCGGGTTAAGGGTACCAGGGCCATCCGATTGGGTGTTGGCCAGTAGTCGGAGGAAGCAGCAGGCCAATTTGCATAGACACACGGACACACGCATGTGTGCGTGCACGCAAATATGCACGCACACAGAGATGTGTGTGTGTGTGTGCGTGTAGTTATACGTGTGTATGTGTATATATATATATATATATAACAGTACTTATTCATGTACAAAGACTCTCTGTGCGCGCAAGGAATCGTAGAACCGTCCCGTGTTCCACCGTGCTTACCCATACCGTCACGCTGCAGCAACTCTGTCATCCCGGTCTTCCACATGGCCGGGATCGCAATTCATACAACACGATCCTGAGCCCTAAATAAAGCCGGGGCCCCCGAAAAGCACATAAGCAAAAGTAAGGCTAGGGATATTATCCCATATAGAACCCCTTATATAATGAAGCCCAATAATGTAGGGATATCACCATAAAATGCTTATGCTCATGTGCCTGCTTGGGTCCCTAAAAGCTTAGGCAGGATCTGAATCTCAAGCACTACATCCTCGGCCCTAAACACCTGAAGCCCGTGTCAACATAAACGCCTGAAGCCCACCGTTCGATCTTGGAGGCGTTAATGTCTAGATATAATGGGACGGCACCTTGAAGAGTTCATGTTCAGATGCTTTTGAGTGCGCCTGACAACTTATAGTACGTTTTACAGGAACCCTAAGGTACCCCTTAATTTCGGGAAACTCCCAGGTGCATCGGAGAGATGGCAACCGCCCGAGTGCACGGCGTTGAGACGGTCCTCCTGGCCACCTCGACTTTCATTTTTGTTCGTTTATCTTTTTTGAAACTCTATTCAGAACCCTAAACCCTAAATCCCTACTATGAGAGCTATTATAAAGACTTCTTCAATGGTTAGTCTGTCGTTTCTTGGTTGGTGGTGTAAGGGTGTAGGGTTTAAGGGTCTAGGGTTTAGGATTTAGGGTTTGGGGTTTTGGGTTTAAGGGTTTAAGGTTAGGGTTTAGGATTTAGGGTTTAAGGTTTAGGGTTTAGGTGCATTGGTTTGTCTGTCTTGTTCTGAAACTCTAAACGATATCTATAGGGGCCTTAACAACTACTTATACTATTTTGCGGTAGTTATAGTATACTGGGCCTCTATTCTACTTCAATATTAAGGCCCCTATGTTGAGCCCCTAAACCGCAAACCCTAAATCCTTTAAATTCCTATACCGTAAACTCCGCAAACCGTGTCTGGAGAGGTTGCTCTGGTTGGTTTGTGCGGCTTCAAGGTTTCTGGATTGCTTTTAGATTTCAGGTTTTAGGTGTTCGGGTGTTCACAGGGGTATGTATGGGTGTAGCTTCCATCTATAGAGCCGGTTGCTTACTGTATCACAAGCAGATCACCTGTATGTAAGTAGTGGGTCATGCTACAGCAACCTTGCTAGACCCTGAACCCTAGAAACCCTATAAACCCTATAGACCCTATACACCCTAAACCCTATAAGTGCTATACACCCACAAATCGAAACGGCCGGGCGTCTTGGATTCGAGTTAAGGTTTCGAGGTATGCACTGCTCCGGTGCATGACTTAGGTTCAGAGTTTAGGGTCATCTAATGGCTTGGGGTTTAAGGCGGGCTTAGGGCTTTAGGTGGAGTTTGGAGGCATTTACGGTCCTATAGACTTTAGGGTTTAGGGCCCAGCGCGAACTCCTGAACCCCTAAGCCCTTGACTCGGAAGAAGCTGGGCAAAGCCCCAATCCCTAAAGCCCGACACCGGCGATCTGCAAGCACCCCTGGAGCAAGCAAGGCAAGTCCCCAAACCCTAAAGGTTTATAGGCTTCAGGGAAACCCGCAATCCTTGAAAATACTTAAGCTCTCAACCGAAATCCCTAAACCCTCCTAAGCCCTTAAACCCTCTGAACCCCTAAACTTTAAACCCTATAAACCCTTAAGCCCCTAAACCTTAAACCCTAAGAGCAAGCCCTGTCCAAGGCATATCCCGAATATGTCAAGCCGAGCGAGCAGATGATCGCAACCCGCCCGCACAACCGGGGTAATATAGGGGCCTTAATGATTACGTATACTATTTTGGGGGTTCCTTGTTATAAGTATAGTATAATGGGCCCCAAAACCAGATTCGTTATTATAAGGCCCCTACATTAGGAATGTTCGCTGGCACGCCATCCATGCCCAAAAGGGTTCAGGGGTTTAGGCTTTAAGGGCTTAGGGTATTGATGTGTTTAAAAAGCTAGAGTAGGGCTTGTACTGAGTGGTCCTTCAGAATTTGTATTGCTTTGGGTAAGGGTTTCTGTCGGGGTTACTGTCATCCATAAAACTCGTCACCGTCACGGCGGCTGGCGCATGGAAGCTTTCGTTGTACTAGTGCTCTCTTGTCGGGATGCGGCTTTGTTTTAGCGTTTCCGAAAGCTGCGGGAGTTGGCCCTAAAACCCTATACAGTAGTGTTTCCCAGAAAGTTGGAACATGAGTTTAGGATGATCAGATCTGGGATCCTCTATACTTTACCTTGACGGCAAGAGGATATTGATGTTCAGCCTTTCTGGCGTCCTCTGTAAAAGCCCTAATTATGAGATGTAGAAGTTACGATGTGCGGGCCTCCGTTGACGACCTTGTTCAACCCGGTCGGGCCGCTTTACGATTTGGGGCTTAGGCTCGGACTGCGGAAAGTGTGGTGTATAAGATCCGAGTATGTCCCCTGAACGTGCGCATCCTGGCATGAAGCTAACGAGTTTGTCGCAAAGGTTTGGGGTTTAGAGTTTAGGATTTGACCCTACCTAGACCCCCGAACTAGCCTTTAATATACCCCACATACCCACAACTAAGGGCCATAAAAGCTCCTTTGAAGGGTCATTGGGGGGTCCTGGTAAACCCTAAGTCCCTAAAAAGTAGTTTATGTGGGGTTTAGGTAGGCTTCGCGTTTCGGAGTTCAACTTCGAAGGCTGACTACTGCGACACCGTCTTGGACATCGCCGAGCTTTCCAACTACAACATCGGCTTTGATGAGCCTTGGGTTTGAAGCTTAGGATTTAGGGTTTAGGGCATCCAAGGGAGAGAGGGTTTGGATGCCCCCGGAAAAAGCCGCCTTGAGCTCTAAGACCTTGGGGTCTGAGGATTAAGTGGGGGGTTGATAAGGGCTTAAAGCAGTAGCCATCAAGCTTTCAGCGGAAATCATTTCTCTCCGATCTTCCAACTGTCCAGGGTTCGCTAGACACTTCATCTGTTTTGGGGTTTGGATATATTTATTGTTGCATTTGTGCCGGAGCCGCAACGTTTGCCTTGACAGCAGCTGAGCGACAGTTGGTGAAAGTCAAGAAGCACTCCATAGGGTATGTTTCAGTCATCGCGTATTCGCGTTTGCACTGCTCTACTCTGCTGATACTACCACGATGTATACCTTCTTTATTCTGTGGTTACAAATTTTGTGTTTCAAGGGGCTACTGGGAACCTAACCGGGTTCCGTGTTGTTTTGTGCGTGGCGGTGGAAGGGGAGGGAGGTCAACCGGCCTGAGCGCTGAGTGTAAAGACCGCAGCGCTGTATAAACTGAAGACGATAAAGCCCCCAAAGTAAAACCTGACTGCCAACCTCCACCACCGTTTGCCCTTAGGCTTGTTGTTTCAACCCCCAAAACCTTATTGTAATAAAGGCCCCAAAAAATCAATGAACCGTTCAAGACTTCCCGGGAAGCTGAGATCGCCGCAGCTGAGGACCAAGGAGTACTTTTTGCTTTGCTGCTTTTGTTCCCAGCTAGCCTGTTAAGGACACAGGTGCGGTCAGGTCGCTTCATCGCACCTCCTCGCGTGCCATGCAGTACCTATAGTCTCCATTGTAGTTCCGTTTTTTGGTTTAACCAATTATGTATATATTCAGGACCCTATAAGGTAACCCAAAAAGGAATTACAATGAGACTATAGGTAACCTCTTAACGCACTTGGGAGCATCCGAAACCATTAAGGGACCCTAGCATGGACCCTTAGCCCCTAAAGTGAAAGACCCTGACGCCTACAGGCCCTAAATGCCCCTGAACCCTAACCCCCCAGACCTGCCAAGATCCGTTAATTAAGGAATATAGCTGAAATCATATTAGGGATCCTATTATAAGTTAGGGTATATTCCTTAATTAAGGGATTTTGGAAGGTCTGGGCCTAGACCCTAAAGCGCAAGGATCCCGAATAGAAAGGCCTCCTTTGTATTAGCTCCGCATGCTCAGTGCCAAGGATGTTCGAGAAACCCTTCGCTGGGTAAACACGGTCGCTTGGCTTTGCATCCAATCCACCGAAGCACGTTAGGGTTTGGGGTTTGTGTGGGGTTTAGGGTCCAGGAGTTTGGGGTTTTTGGTCTAGAGTCTAGGGTTTGGGCTTTAGGTTTTCTCTCCTGGAGGGCCAAGGCTCAATCATGTCTAATGGTTCCGCTTCAGACTGGAGGCCGTCGGGTTTCTCTCAAGAGGTCAACGGAGAGATTGATCGCTAAACCCTAAACCCCAAACCCCAAACCCTAAATCCTAAACCCTAAACCCTGAACCCTAAACCGCATGCCAACTGCGTGCTTTGCTTGGGACAGCACGTCCGCCCAGCTGTGCCCAGACCCCTGAGCCCCAGAGGAAGGCTTTGGGTTTAGGGTTTAGGGTTTAGGGAAGGCTTGGGGTTTGGGTTTGTAGCATGTCCAGCGCGTTTTAGGTTGAGAGATTGCTGTAGAAGGTCTCGGGTTTAGGGTTTAGGGTCGGGGGGTTGTCAACATCAGTTCTTGAATTAGGGTCAGTTTCTGGGTCCCCGCACGAAGAGTAATTACGTCAATCTGAAGAAGAGTGTTTCCGACCTCTATAGCTTAGGGTTTAAAGAGCCCACAAGCCTTAAACCCTGAGCCCTAGACCCTGAAACCTTGAATCCTAATGAAGCCCGGAAGCCCAAAGCCCTAAGCCCATGGGGATCGGTTATCAGCAAATACTCACACCTCTGTTACCCTAAACCCCTATGCCTTAATGCCCACTGTTCAACCGAACATCCCTGCAATGCGGGCTTCGTCCTTGCTAGGTGGGAGGGAAAAATGCCCCAATCCTAAAACCATTATGGAACTTATGGACCCTTACAGAACCCTTATCGGCCTAATCGTACCCTACAGGAACCCTTTAAAGAAATCCTAAGACTTCAACCCTAAGCCCTGTTTGGAGTTAGGAGCCCAAACCGTAAACCCATAAACCCGGGCTATGACTTTAGAGCCTTTAATCTAGGAATGCCCGACCCATAAACCCTAAAACCTAAGCCATGTGAAGCCAAGAGAACCCAAAAGTTATCACGTTGAAACTTAAGTAGACCCCAAGCGCCACAAGTCTAAAAACTTTCTACATAACCCCCTAGAGACCCTAGTACCGTGAAAAGGAACCCATAAAGGATCCTTTCAGAGGAAGCACCAAATGAACCCTTAAGAGAAGCCCTTTAAGGTCATGATGTTGGAGCTCCCTCCCGAGCTGACGCCTGATGCGATTGCTTCCATTGCACGGAGGCAACCAGGGGGCTTTCCGGGTTTAGGGTGAGGGGTTTCGGGGTTTTTAGGGGGTGAGAGGGTTTGGGAGTTTGTCGTTTCGTAGTTGGGGATTGGTGACAATGGGTTTAGAATTTAGGGGTTTTCGTCGATAGGGTTTCGGGTTTAGTTGTCCTTTACTGTCAAGGGTTTGGGTTCTGGAGGTGTTTGGCTTGAGCCGCAACTCTAGACACTCTGTGGACCCGAACTCCAAGTTCTTGGTTTTTGCGAAATCTGGGACATGATGTGGAACAACATAAGCGGCAGTAAAATGTGAGCGTCAAGACAGAAAGCCATATTCAAGGATCTAGGTCTCCATTTACGAGATCACGCCAGTGATCGTCGGGTGAAATGATAGGTTCCCTCTGTCTCGAAAGGCAATCCTTGTTGGTTTCCTTATTTCTCTTTATAGGAAATATATGGAAGACCCAATTACTGCCACGAAATCAACATCTGCAAACACTCCGACGCCCTGAAAGGCCTCGCCCCTCCTCCTCTCCACTTCCCTTCTTTGCCCTTCCCTCCCCTGCCCTCCCCTGCCCTCCCGCCCTGCGCTTTAGGGTTCAGGGTTTAGGGGCTGCCCTGCCCTCCCCTACTGGCCTGCCCCCTGGTCTGGTCTCGTTTTGATGTTTTCTGACATAGCCGACATTGCCCTCCCAAATCCAATCCGCGTAATCAAATATCTACCCGCACACTGCGTCTGAAGCCCCACCAATCAATCCGAGTAACAAAATCGAATCGCGATCCATGCCGTGCCACACAAGGCCCCCCAAAATCAATCCGTGCAACTTGTTTGGCGAGATATCGTGATATCGTCGCTCCCCCCATTGGGTTTACATGTACACATAAGTGTGGCTACCACATTTATGGTTCTAGTTACCAGATCCCATCATCCGACGTCCCAAAAAATCCTTTGACAACCCTCGCAGACTCCTTAAAGCAAGCCGTACACCCTTAAAGCTACTCTGGGGCCACAACTAGTAAGGATTCAGGGTACTTTAAGGTTCTTGGGTTCGTCTTTAGTTGTTTGTTCTTTCCGGCTTAGGGGTTCTCTCTTGCAGGAATCTCCAACGGTTTTGTTGGGGCGTACTTTCTACGGGAACAAGAGGGTAGAGACTATATATTCAATAAAGCGTTTAGGGCCAACATGCACCTGCGACGGGATGAAAGAGGATGCTATGCCAGAGGGGTATGATATGATATTGAGAATGTGGTGGCAACTTGCATGCATGTGTAGTACTTCAAACTAGTAGATGCTGCTGTCCTTGCGGGGCTCGGACTGCTCTCGGAGCGCTGGGCATCGGATTCGCTATTAGGGTTTAGGTTTAGGGTTTAGGGATGACGAAGTGGAGGATGAGCTTAGAACCCCTTTTCTCACACATTTGGTGCCAAGAGATGGACGTCGTCTGGCATCCTTAGTCAAAGCGCGGTAACGCAGTAGTCTTGGCTCATAACCCTAAACCCCAAACCTCAAACCAAACCAGTTGCAGGCTCAGTGGAGCAGGTGCAACACGGCTGTCCTCCTACATTTCCTCTGCAGACAAGACTGCGGATCCAGATTGCCGCCCGACACGAGGTAGTGTCAGCAAATAAAGGGACGCCAATATTGTCCGTAGTCCGTAGCTACGAGGGTCCTGGATACAACGACCCCAACAAGCCCCGATGTTGAGGTGTACACGCACTGCCATGTCTTGTTGAGGCGAAGGAGCTTTCCTGAAGATTCCAAAAGTTCTCCTGCAGTTTTCTAAGGAGAATGCCTTTTGTTTTTCGAAGGTTGTTGGGCAGCCCTGCCTAAAAACCCTAAAAGGGGGATTAGTGGGTGTACCTTGCTTGAGTTTGGGGAGCTGGCCGTAAGTGGTCGGTAGCCTCGCCTGCCCAACGCGGGTTTTCCTTCTGCAGAAAGACTTGCAAGTTGGAAAAGAGGCCGCCGACCCCCCTCAAAAAACAAGAAAACGAAGTGGAGTTTAAAACAAAAGTAAACCCTGCAACCCCAAACTCGAATATGGTCTTAGCGGTTAGGGGTTTTGTAGGTTTAGGTTTTGGGGTTGGTTTAAACCTGTCAGCTTCGAAGCCAAATGGCGCTCAGAGATTGTTAAGGCAGTGTGTGCGTGCTTCTGCTTGTAGTGCCCGAAGAAACTCCTAGATCTGGTCTTGAGCTTTGTCCAAGGCTACATCGTCTCAGATATTTCCAATCAGGAGGCCGTGGCGACAGCTTTCGTTCTCTTCGGACACTCGTCCAGATTTGTTGCAGAACTTGCCATACTGCCATTTCGAACATGGCCCTCATGACGGCAAATGCTGAACCTGAGCCGTCAAGCCAGGAAGCACACAAGTTTACCTTCGTGCCTTGAAGCCAGCCCACGACACTGCCTATTACCCTCGTTCCAAGGATGTCAGGCCCTTCAGGCCCAAGCAACGCCATTTGGGCATTCTGCCCCGCTTCCGAGCATCAAAATTCAAAGGCTGGAAGTACAAACCTTAATCTCCAAACCGAAATGAGAGCATGTCACTAGGGACACGTAAACACACAAAGAATAACACAAGTTCAGCAATTGCAAGATGATCGCCCTGTCTTCATATACTTGCTTATAGTCCCTGTTTAATAGCTATACCACAGTATACGGCTGAATCCTGCTGTCATTACAGAGGCCTGATACTTAACCTCATAAGATCCCTGATAGCAACCTTTAGATATAGAACCTTTTACAGAATCTACTCGGCCTGAGGATACGTCTCTCGGAAGTTGCTAATGGACGACAGCCATCTTACCTTGTCCGTGTTGCAACCTGGCGACGAGTCTATGGAGTGGGCTTTGGGTGGTTTAGGGTTTCAACGGGGTCTTAGTGAAAAGTTCCCGACATCCCCTAGGTGTCCCGGTACTACAAGTGATGGGCGCTTAAAGACCCTGATTCCGGGACGTCTGCGAGCATGGCGCCCAAGAAAGACAAGGGCAAGGTGAAGCTGAACGGGCCCAGCCCCAGCAGGCTCGGACAGAATGCAGCTTTCTACACCGCATTGGAAAGTGACATTGGTGTGGTGATGTCGCATCCGATCTTTTCTGACACGGCAGACTGCGATCCCTTGCCCATCAAGGATGGTGCAGGCAGCAATAGCGGCGTGCAAAGCATTTTCCAGTTGGATGAGATGAAAATTGCTTTGGAGCAGCGTGGAGCGTACAAGGCTGCGGGGAACCTGGCTTGGATCGACCCGCTCTTCGCACTCCGATACGCCGATCCTCCGTGGAGCTGTTGCGGAGCTACTACTTCGACCAGGACCCGAAGCTCTTCCTGCGGGAGCTGGTGGTCTTTGTCACGAGAACACAAGCGGACCCACGCGGGGCCATGAAAATGCGATGCTTGAGTCCGGAGGAGCTGAGCCCTATTAGATACTATAAACTATAGCTACCTTCTCAGGTCGAAGTATTTGCCCCACTGTAAATCCGTGAGCCCGCAGCTCGAACTCTATAAACACACACTCTACATGTATAAAATCATGCATATACAGATACATGCACAGACATATGTATATATATGTATATGTATATATAGATATATGTTTATATGTCTGTCTGATTGTCTATCTGTATGTCTGCATGCATGCATGCATGCATATATATATATATATATACATATATATATATATATATATATGTGTGTGTGTATCTATTCAAACAACTATATCTTGATTTGTATCTGTATCTATACCTACTATGCAACAAGAACTATATCTTCATCTATATGTACCTCTATCTCTAAACCTCTAGCTGTATATGTATCCATATCGATATCTAAACCTATGCCGATGTCTATGGCGATGCCCGTATTTGTATGTATATCGGTATCTACATCTTTCAAGAGACACCTACATACAGACAAACATACATACATGTCTACCCTAAACCCTAAGCCCTAAAGCACATGCATACGTGTGTACCATGCAATACGTGGACCCTTTGGGATCTTGAGGCCTCGGCAACAGCAATCTAAAGGCCGCAGGGGTGAGACAAAGCTTGACCCCGGAGCTTTCGATACCCCATCAATATGTTGGGTTTGGGGTTCAGGTAAAGGACGAAACCTCGTCAATATTTTGGGCGTGGGGTTTAGGTAGAGGACGAAACCTCGTCAATATTTTGGGTTTTGGGGTTTAGGTAAAGGACGAAACCTCGTCAATATGTTGGGTTTGGGGTTTAGGTAAAGGACGAAACCTCGTCAATATTTTGGGCTTGGGGTTTAGGTAGAGGACGAAACCTCGTCAATATTTTGGGTTTTGGGGTTTAGGTAAAGGACGAAACCTCGTCAATATTTTGGGTTTGGGGTTTAGGTAAAGGACGAAACCTCGTCAATATTTTGGGCTTGGGGTTTAGGTAGAGGACGAAACCTCGTCAGTATTTTGGGTTTTGGGGTTTAGGTAAAGGACGAAACCTCGTCAATATTTTGGGTTTGGGGCTTTAGGTAAAGGACGAAACCTCGTCAATATTTTGGGCTTGGGGTTTAGGTAAAGGACGAAACCTCGTCAATATTTTGGGTTTTGGGGTTTAGGGTAAAGGACGAAACCTCGTCAATATTTTGGGTTTGGGGTTAGGTAAAGGACGAAACCTCGTCAATATTTTGGGTTTTGGGGTTTAGGTAAAGGACGAAACCTCGTCAATATTTTGGGTTTGGGGTTTAGGTAAAGGACGAAACCTCGTCAATATTTTGGGCTTGGGGTTTAGGTAGAGGACGAAACCTCGTCAATATTTTGGGTTTTGGGGTTTAGGTAAAGGACGAAACCTCGTCAATATTTTGGGTTTGGGGTTTAGGTAAAGGACGAAACCTCGTCAATATTTTGGGTTTGGGGTTTAGGTAAAGGACGAAACCTCGTCAATATTTTGGGCTTTGGGGTTTAGGTAAAGGACGAAACCTCGTCAATATTTTGGGTTTTGGGGTTTAGGTAAAGGACGAAACCTCGTCAATATTTTGGGTTTGGGGTTTAGGTAAAGGACGAAACCTCGTCAATATTTTGGGTTTGGGGTTTAGGTAGAGGACGAAACCTCGTCAATATTTTGGGTTTTGGGGTTTAGGTAAAGGACGAAACCTCGTCAATATTTTGGGTTTGGGGCTTAGGTAAAGGACGAAACCTCGTCAATATTTTGGGTTTGGGGTTTAGGTAAAGGACGAAACCTCGTCAATATTTTGGGCTTGGGGTTTAGGTAAAGGACGAAACCTCGTCATTATTTTGGGTTTTGGGGTTTAGGGTAAAGGACGAAACCTCGTCAATATTTTGGGTTTGGGTTTAGGGTTTAGGTAAAGGATGAATTTCCGCCCATTTTTTCAGGCGATTGCACAAGTCCTCATACAAAAGGGTAAAGGATGAAACCTGGGAAATATTTTGGGTTTGGGGTTTAGGGTTTAGGTAGAGGACGAAACCCTGTAAGTATGCTGGGTTTGGGGTTCGGCAGATGTCGGGCTAAGTAAGAACAGGGTTCCTTTAGTTTCCGTAGAACTGTAGTTTAATTTACCGCCAGACCCGACTCTGCTGATTAATGCACATATGGGTAGTTGTCGAAATTATGGTTCCTTTTGGGTACCCTAAATAATAGGTGCCGTATTATAATAGGGACCCAAAGAGGGACCCTAATTTTGGCAACCACACATAAAATAACTAAAGGCTGCTTTAAGTCATGTTCAGGATTCCGCTATGTAGTTTAAGATGATCTCCTTGACTAAGGTGCTTAGTCTCTGGTACCCTCCGTCATTGACACCCACCCGCACAAGGGGAGTTTTGTGGCTTTCTCTGTGTGCAAGATGTAGAGGAAGATAGGTTAAAGCCCTGAACCCCTAAACCCCAAAACCCCTAAACCCTAGACCCTTATAGACTTGTAGATCCCTTTACAGGAACCGACATAGACCCTTTTCAAGGAACCCTTATAGGATACCCGAGACTCCAAACCCTAAACCCTAAACCCCTAAGCCTTACAGTAAACCCTAAACCCTAAACCCCTAAACCCTAAACTCCAAAGCCTTAGTAAACCCTAAACCCTAACCCCTAAACCCTAAAACCCTAAAACCCTAAACCCCTAAATCTTAAACCCTAAAACCCTAAACCCTAAACCCTACACGGGAACCAGCGCGCAACCGAGGCTACGAGGTAACCACGTGTCGCAGAAGAAAGCCAAATGCGCCCCAGCATCCGGTTTAGGGTTGTAGGGTTTGGGGTTTTAGGGTTTAGGGGTTTAGGGTTTTAGGGTTTAGGGTTTAGGGTTTGAGGTTTTAGGGTTATAT
Source organism: Symbiodinium sp. CCMP2592 (assembly GCA_905221615.1). NCBI lineage: Eukaryota > Dinophyceae > Suessiales > Symbiodiniaceae > Symbiodinium > Symbiodinium sp. CCMP2592. The sequence continues at coordinate 847,642 of CAJNDT010002101.1, forward strand.
GGCTTTAGGGCTTTAGGGGTTTAGGGTTTTAGGGTTTTGGGTTTTAGGGTTTTAGGGTTTAGGGTTTAGGGTTTGAAATCTTTCGGCTTAGGAATAGGGCTCGGGATTAAGGGTGCAGGGGTTTAGGGCTTAGTGCGTGAAGCAGAGTCTCTGAGTACAGGCAGTGCGTCTAACCCGAAGGCTGTTTTTCTCGAACGAAAAAAGATTGACTGCGAGTGTAGGGCTCCCTTCGATAGCAGTGGTCTATTCTTAGGGTTACTCGCAACCTGTGGTGGGTATTGATTTATTTCACGTAGGTTATCAGCCGTAGTTTGCTACGATAGAGTTGTGGGTTTAAGGTAGTGGACCACGAGGTTTCAGAAGTCGTTAAGCCATGGACACCGTTCCCAGAAGGAGGCGATCGGCAGGTTCTAGCGAGCCTGAAACTTCCGGTGTGAATCAAGAACAGCTATATCAGACAGCCTTGGGCCAAGCCAATCAGGAGATGACTCCCTCGGGGATCATGCTAAGTGGAGAAGCTTCCCCCGGGATGATGGAGTCAGGTGGTATACCTAGCTCTGTAGCGGCGGTGCCTCTTCCGGAGGCCCATCCTTTCTACAGTTCAAGGGCCAAGGCCGAGGTACAGTTGGCCCGATCAAGGCCTAGTACTTTGGATGATGATGGTAGAAGATTGCAATCGGAAGTCAATGAAACTGCATTAGGAGATCCTGGGTTTTCCTCGGGGCAAGAGCCGAACTATGGTTCCTTGGAAGAGTTTCAGGGAGCTGCGGAAGTTCCAAGAGTTGCTCGTGTTGAGTCTGGGGTAGAAAGGCCTGTGGATGAGTATGTAGAGCGCAAAGAGGCAGCGATTGGTGGTGGAACATCAGTGCAAGGTACTCAAGGTGAGGAAGGAGCTGCTTCGCCTGGAATAGTGCAGGGACGAGTGGCTCAGCTACCGGCTGTTGGGACCCCGTTTGGGGAGGATTCGAGAGAACTTATTCCTGCTGAGGCAAGCAGAGTGGAGCGACTTGAATCCCTCCTGCTGGAGGTCGTGGAAGAAAATAAGTCTTTGAAGCGGCGCCTGCAGACGGAGTCCAATTCGAGCTGGGAGACGGGAGTAACGCGTCAGGCTCATGGTGAGCATGGATTCCCGGCCTCTCCGGCCTCCTTCGGCCAAGGACAGCAATTCCTCCTTGAGGCTTTTCCTCAGCAGTTTCTGAGTGGGCTTAGGCCTGTACAGGGTAGTCCTTCGGGAGCCGGATGGCTTCCTGCGTTTTCGGGTTCCAATGCAGAAGGGTCCGTGGATGTTGGGTTTAGGGCTACGGGAACGTCTTCGCGGCCTTTGCACTCCCAGGGCAGCGCCAGACCTCAACTTGATCAAGAATTGGGGGTAGTTGCTATGGGATTAGGGTCAGGGACTGGAAAAGGTGTAGGTGTGTTACCAGGTGTTGGAAAGAATCCGGGGGCGGGGTTAGGTGAGTTGGCTGCTCAGGGCCCTCCCCCGAACCTCCTAGAAGAACGGATCCTGGGCCTTGTAGCATTGAGGATGCGATGCCTACCCAGTCCTTGCGGCAATTTACTAGTGAAGTTTTGGGGACACGGGATGTCAATGTTGGTTTTCATACCCCTCGGTCAATGGGTGCAGGGCAACCAGGGTTTGATGATCAAGGGTATCCGGTTTCTCCGGGCGGAACGGTGATCCGTCCGCCTCCTGGGCCTCCACCGGCCTCTCCAAGATTCTCTGCGATTGCGTCGGCAGGACTGCCTGGGACAGGGTACGGTGGGCTGGGCTATGGGCCTCAGGGTCTTGACGGAGTTTCGGGGCCTATGGTTGCGGGACCTAGTGTAGGAGCCAGCTGCCCTGCTTACGGCGTCGGTTACCCGAGTAGTGTTTTTCCGGGCCCTTGTGGGCTACATCCGCAGTTCAGCGGTTCTGGGGGAGAGAGCAACCGACCAGAAGAACCGGCCAAGTACATTAGTGAGTTGCCTAAGCTGGTTCAGGCAGATTTATCGTCTAGCGCGGTGGTCTGCGGGAATTGGTTGGCCCAGGTCAAGCAGATCTTTCAGGGGCTCTCTCCTTCGGCAGACATCTGGTTTTCAGCAGTGGAATCGGCTGCGCACCAGGGTTACTCACGGTGGTTAGTTGCTGATCCGCTGGGTAGGTTGAGCTTGGATCCGAGTTCGGTGGTAGCGACTTTTGACAATCATCGGTTTCAGAGGGTGGAATCGAGGGCGGTCACTTTGCTGTTGGCTTCCGTGACTAATCAGGTGCGTGACGACATTATAACCAACAGATGGCTTACGACAGCCGCGATTTTATATCGCATTCTCTGCGTTTATCAGCCTGGAGGGAGCAGTGAAAGAGCCCAGTTGTTGAGCCAGTTGGTTACTCCTGAGCACTGTAAGGGGTTCCAGGATGCCATAAGGGTTTTTAGGAGGTGGCAACAGTCGCTCCAGAGAGCCACGGAAATAAAGGCGACTCTTCCCGATCCGTCACTGCTCTTGATGGGTGTGACTCAACTTGTTCGTCTTCTGCAGGCCGAAAGTGAGGCGGCCTCTCTGGTTGAGATGTCCGCTGACAAAAGGGCTAGGAATGCCGCTCTGGGAGCAAAGGATCCCCCTCCGACCAAACCTCCGGGAGCCCCTCCGGCAGCACCGGTTGGTGCAACGAGTCCGGCTGCGGGTGCAGCCGTGAATGCCGTTGGGGTTGAGGGTAAAGGTAAAGGTAAGGGTAAGGCTGGGGATGGAACGGCGCCGATGTGTCATAAGTTTGCTGACGCTTCAGGGTGCCGGTTCGGCGATTCGTGTATGTTTAAGCACGATAGAGCTAAGGCGCGCCGGGAAAATAGGTGCTTGGCATGTGGGCAAGCTGGGCATTTCCGCCCCGAATGCCCTTTGGTCCCAGCAGAGCATAGGGTAGTTCAGTCAGAAGGTGTTCAGGACGGGTCTCCGGGTGCTAAGGCAGGTACTCCTAAGTCGGGGCCTAAGGGTAAGGCTAAGGCTAAGTCTGGGGCCCAATCGGGTACTCAGGCGAAGGGCGTGACTGAGGAGTCAGGTCCTGGGTCTGAGAGTGTCAGCAATACAGCTGGTGCAGCGGTTGCTAGTGCAAGCTCGGGTACCGGGGTTAGTCAGGAAGCTTTGTTGGCGGAGGCGGCGAAGCTGTTGAAGGGGGTATCGCTTAAGCCCATTAGGATTGACAACCCCGAGCTTGACTTGACATGGCTCCGCAGTGCGCTTACGAGTGCCTCTGACCCCTCTTTTTGTCTGGTAGACAGTGGTGCGACAAATGCGTTAAGACCCGCTTGCGATCAGGAGTTACAGGGCTGCAGGGTCATACATGTTGATCTGGCGAGCGGAGGGACAGACCTGAGGGTCAATGAATGCGGGACCTTGCTCCATGCCGGACAATGCCAGGTTATTTTACCAGCCAACTACCTTATTGAGCTAGGCTTCTCTATCTCTTGGAAGAAAAAGGGGTGTAAGATTAGGAGGCCTAAGACTGGGGTGTTGGATGTACAGGTAGTAAAGGCGTAAGCTAGGTTTTGAGGATGTGCCTTCAGGGTTGACTAAGGAATCTGTGCGAGGTTGGTTAAGGGATCAGCTTAGCGGTGGCTTGGCAGGTTCTTTGACAGATACCATCCAGGTAGCCTTTCTGCGGGTACTTCTTCCTCACTTGCCTCTGGAACTATTGGCAAGGGCGTGTGTGTCTATCGAGCCTAGTTGTTTGACTGACCAGTTACCAACACTATGGAATAGACGCCTTCGTAGGTCCATTGAAAGGGGAGCACCGGAATCCGTGCTTCTTTGTTGTTCGCCTCGGCAGGAAGGGTTACGAAGCTTTGGAAGGGTTTTACGGGTTCCTAGCTCTGAGAGAGGTTTAGGGAGCAAAGAGGCGTTCAGCCAGCTGTTGGTATGGGCGGCTTCTGGTGTGTTCGGAGGGCTGGTAGCCGGTCCTGATCTTTCTAGTTTTCGGGGATCCACAAACGAAGAGTGGACGGAGTTTCTAGTGTGGAACTTGCGTTTCTTGTTACTCGTTGGGGTCGCGCAGGCTGCGAAGGACCTTAAAGTAACTTCCGAGGGTATGAATAGTGATTGTGGGTTAGATGCGGTTCCTAGCGATATTAGGGATCCTCGGGAGCTTGTAGAATGGGCCTTGGCCCGCGCGGCAGCGAAGCTGGGACAGCAGAGACCAGAACCGGGTCGTACGGCTGTGGCACTGGCAGAGCCGGTCTTTGTAGCTTGGGAGCAGCCGGTGTCTGGGTTTTTGCCTCAAGAAGGGACTGGATTGCCTTCGGTTGATTTTCATGTTGGGGACCTACCAGTGGTGTATGGTTGGAATCGGGTAGTTTGCGATTTTCGGTTGTATGGGTCCTCCGGAGGAGTAACCCAATTGTGGACATCTTCTTGGTTTCTCTACGAAGGGTTGGGAGGTGATTCGCAGTCCGGGCCTTTGGAAGTCTGCGTTGAAGATGGTAGGGGCTGTCCACCAGTTCGGACCTTTAAAGGGTGGCCCATTCGGTTTGTGCGGATTGTTCAAAGGGCTTGGGATAGATGGAAGGATGAGCTGGCTAGGTTAGATGAGGTTGCCGAGCGGAGGGTGTTGCCACGTAAACTTACGGAGTCCGAGAGGTACGCACTTCACGTGGCAAGGGATCATTCTCCGTACCTTAAGGGGTGCCCGGTGTGTATTCAGGCGCAGGGTCGAAGGCGGTCCCATTGGCGGTCGTCTTTTCCTTCTGTACACTCGGCATCATTTGATCTAGCGGGCCCATTTATTGCGGGTCAGTCGTTCGATCCTGTAGCTTCGGGTAGAGATAAAGGGGGTGGTTACCGTTACTTCTTAGCGTGTTCGTATGCGGTTCCTACAGGGTATGTGCCGTTGGAAGTGGAAGCGCCTGATACCAAGTCGGGGGGCGCACAACCGCTGGAAGTAGATGCCGGTCTTGGGGAACCCGAGCTGTTTCCAGAGTTGTTTGGGCCTTCGGATGACGTGGTGTTGAGTGCGGTGTCCCATAGGGTCCGGGGGAAGAAGCCTGAGGTTGAGGTTCAGGGTGGTGTAGGTCCCATTGATTGTGGGGACGGGTTCTCCATGGCCGCTGGCAAGAATCTCACCCTTTTCCTCGGAGTTCCTTTAAGGACAAAAGGGGGCCGTGAGGTCCTAGGTCAGATCCAGGCATTTATCAATAAGTTGGAGGCGTTTGGACTGCCAGTGCAGAGGTTTCACGCTGATAGGGCTCAGGAGCTTAGATCGAAGGCTCTTGTCCTTTGGCTTCGGGATAAGGGGATTCACACCTCTTGGACGCCAGGGGAGGCGCCAGCGGGCAATCATGCGGAGTTAGCGGTTCAGAATCTAAAGGGTGGGGTGCGTCGGTTGCTCCTTACTGCTGGGCTTCCTAAAACGTTTTGGCCGCTGGCTCTCTTGCATGCGTCGACTCGGAACTGGCATGTTTTTGCGGAAGCACTTGGTGTGTTTCAGCCCGTTATGCTCCCATTTGGTGCACCTGTTGAAGCTCGTAAGCGAACCCAAACTGGTTACGCGGCCCAGTGGCAAGCTAGGACTGTTAGGGGCACTTATGTGGGTCATGCTCCTAATACGCCAGGGGGCCATTTGGTTCTAGTGGACGATGAAGGTGTGAAGAAAGTTCTGTTGACTAGTACCGTGTTCCCCCTAGCGAAGGGTTGTGCCGGGCCGCCGAAGCCGCGATTTCGTCTGAAGGGGAAGCGCTCCTCTTTTGCGACTAGGGTCGTAGCTGCGTCCCCTTTGGGGCCTCCGTCATTGCTCAGGTGTGATGCCAGGTTTGCACCTGGGGGGGAGTCCTTCCTAGATTCGGATTTCTGGTTTGAGCCTGAGGAAGACCCCATAGACCCCACGGGCTCCGATTTTGAAGATGGGAGTGTGGTAAGGGTTTCTTGTTTTGAGGGTTCGGATGAGGAATCCGGGGGAGAAGGGTCTTTTCCTGGGTGCGACGGTGTGATCATGAGTGGGATAGAGGCCAAGGCAGGTCGGTTTGAGGATTGGATTCAGACCTTGTTGGTGGATGGGGAGTTCACCGATGTGGAGTGTTTGGAGGTCCTTCGTAAAGTGGCTGAAGTGCTTCCTGTAACTCGTAGACCAGTAGCTGCGGAGGGAAGTCGGGCAGGCCTATTGGGTCTGTATGCCGTGGGAGGCTTCCAAGGAGTATCGAATTTGGCCAGGCAGCTTCCTTTGGTCACGAGGTATTTGAATCGCTTTATGGAGTATCAGGGCTTAGGGTGTGCTTGGACAACGGTGTATGTGTCCCACAATAGCTATATGTCGTTGCATCGTGACCTTAGGAATGCGCCGGAGTTTCCTATTTTGGTTAAGGCGATAGGGGAGTTTAAGGGAGGAGGTCTATGGTTAGAGGATGTGGATGGTGCGTCGTGTCGAACACTGCCCAATGGTTTGAAGATTGCGGGTACCGTGCATGACTTGCGCAAAGGGCCAGTAGTGTTCTCGGGTCAACGGTGGCATGCTTCGGAAGACTGGCAAGGGGATCGTTGGATCCTTTCAGCTTTTGTTCCTCGAGAGTACCGGAGCGCCATTGTAGATTGCGGCGAGGAGCTACGAGGGCTAGGCTTTCCCCTTGATAGGCTAGTGGAGCCCGAACCTGCTGCTTCCCTGCGCAAAGAAGTCGTTCCAGTAGAGGTAGGTAACGATGAGATAGTGATTGAAGCTTGGGACGTAGATGTACCGAGTCCGGTGTTGGGTGAAGATGAGTATCTTGACTGGGTTGGTTGTCATGGACAGGTTGCGCGCCTGTGTAAGGTTCTAGCTGATGAGCTTTGTGACGTTCAAGGGGACCCTGAAGGTTTTAGTTCTTTGGCAGAGCAGCTGTGGTGTGCTGAGTCTCAGAGGGACTGGTTAGAGCAGGTACTTTGTAGCTGCAGGCTGGATGAAGATCTGTTAGGGTCGATCCGAGCTTTGAATGTAGAAGTACCCTTAGCTGAATCTTCCGAGCACGGGAATGATCAGTTTCTCCAGACTCGGAATGTGAGCCTGCTAGAAGCCAGGAAGGAGCTAGGTAAATGGAGGGACCCTGCGAAGGATGAAGTAGTCAGCTTGGAAGACACCAATCGGGCTGTTGATAGGGTTACGGTTGCTGATGTTGATCAGTGGATTAAAGAAGGGATATCAGTAGTACAGTTGCCGGGTAAAGCGGTACTAACCAGGAAGGCAGGTACAGGGAAGCGAAGATGCAGGGCCGTGTGTTGCGGAAATTACTTGCCTACGGAAAAGTTGGGATTGACGCGAGAGGAACTGTATGCATCTGGTGCCGAGTCCTTGTCGGTAAAGGTGGCGGTAGTGTTCGCAGCCATGCATCCGAGTTGGATTGGAGTGACGATAGATGTTAAGTCTGCGTTCTTGTATGCGCCGATCCGAACTGAGAATCAAGGGTTGGAAGAAAGGATAATTGTACGCCCGCCACACTTCCTTGTGGAATTGGGGATTCTGACCTCGGAGCATCGTTGGTGGATTAGGAAAGCCCTGTATGGGCTGCCGACTTCTCCGCGTGACTGGGGTAGGTATCGTGACGGTGAGTTTCGAAAACTTCGGATTCCCCACGCCGGGGGAGAATACCATCTTGTCCAGCTTAAGTCGGACGATGCGCTTTGGGTGCTGCGACGGAACACTGAAGATGGACTTGGGGATGTAGCCGGTATCCTGGCGGTCTATGTTGATGATCTAGCATTGTTTGCGGAGCAGGGGCTGGCTCAGTCGTTCATTCAAGTGGTGCAGACGCTCTGGAAGACGTCCGACCCGGAGTGGATCGGAGAATCAGCAGTGAACTTCTGTGGGATGGAAGTTTCTCGATCTCCTACGGGATACAAGTTGTCGCAGATGGCTTACATCCGAGAACTGTTACAGCGCTACCATGTCACGGAGGATGCGGCGGTGCCCATTACGAAATGGACTGATCCAGAGTTACCAGAGTCGGTGACACCGGAGGAAGTCAAAGATGCGCATGCCATAACAGGCGCTCTGTTGTGGGTTTCGACGCGTACGCGCCCGGATATATCGTATGCTGTGTCACGTTGCGGCCAAATGGCCACGAAGGTTCCGCAGCTGTCGATTAGTGTCGGTATGCAGACGCTTAAGTACCTGAGGTCTACGGCGGAGTTTGCAATGGAAGTTCCGTTTGAAGTAGGAAGCCCGTTTGCCGACCACGGTTTGTTGTCGATACCTAGGTCTCCTAAAGTGTTGGAAGTGTACACCGACGCCTCGCATAGCCCTGGTGGGGATAGATCGATGCAGTCCTTAGTGATTGTGTGGCAAGGGGTACCCATTGCTTGGGAAACGACGAGGCAAGCTTTCACAACTCTGTCTAGTGCAGAGGCAGAGTTGGTGTGCATGATACACGGGACCCAGTTATCTGAATGCATCCAATCGTTGTTGGACGAACTGTTAGAGGAGGACAGTCTCGTTTCACTTCTCTGCGACAATCAAGCCGCTTTACGGTCCTTCGACACCGTGAGCACGGGCTGGCGTAGCCGCCACTTAAGAATGAGAGCGATCTCTGGCAGAGAGCGAGTGGAGGCAGGTATCCTACGTGTGTCCCATATCCCAGGAACCCTGCAGGTGGCGGACATAGGAACCAAACCCCTAGGGAGGTCCCGTATCTTACAATTGCTTAGTCTCATCGGGATTGGGGGTGCAAAGACTAGTGATTCGGAGGCTGCTTCCTCCGCTCGAGTGCTAAGTCGCGGTGTGTATGATGAGTTGGGCACTACTACCATCGCATCTGCCAAAGTGCTGGCAGGACTCACTCTGCTTGCACTGATCCCGCGGGCGAAGGGTCAGCCGGACCAGCAAGGACTTCAGGAAGGTTACAATTGGCTACTTTGGACCGTGGCATGGGTTGTGACCGGGGTTTGTGTACTGGGCTCGGGTTGGCTTTGGGTAGGCGAGGGCCGTTGGAGGTTGCTTCAGGGTCTTTTGGAAAGGGTTCGAGGGGTTGAGACTTCTGGGATTCAGGGTGACGGGGAGCCCATTGTAGACGCTGCGGAATCTGATGACTTTACCGATGAAGAGTGGCGTGTGGCCCAGATGAAGCTCGAAGAGTCAGAGAGGCGTTCTGGTTTAACGCTTGTGCAGCGGGCGAGGGTTCGTAAACAGGTTGCGGCAGGAGGTGTGGTCGATGTCCCGAGTTTCTTGCAAAGATTCGGTCCCGAGCCATCGTGGTTCACTGGTGTTGAAGCCAACGATCCATCTGCAGCCTCAGAAGATCCTTTAGAGCCTCCGGCAGCTCCAGTTGCTGCTGCTTCATCTTCTGATGGACCTCTAGAGCCCCTAGTAGCGAACGTCGCTGTTGACTTGTTGCCGGAAGGACCTCCCGAACCCCCAGTAGCCGGGAGTCCTGCGGTTTTGCCAGACGAAAGTCCCCTAGGGGTTCGTAGACTAGAAAGGCCGCGTGTAGGCTTGTGGGGCCTAGTGAATCTGTGCACTCGGCATGGAGATTTGCTGGCGGAGTTGCTGGGTATTCGCGAAAGGGCGTGGATACGACTTAGCTGGGCTGCAGTAGCACTACTTCGACATCCAATGCTGGGTCTATTGGTTCAGTTGTTTGATACAGGGATGAACCAAAGTGCCTTTGAGGGTCAAGATTGGGAAGTAGAGCTGAGGGCTGTACCGGGTGAGCAGGGTATCCAGTGGGTCCCGAGGCTCATGAGACCGAGGGTTGAAGAGTCGTCCAGGGATAGGGGTGACTTTGGTCCCTTGGATTCAGAGGTCCAGTTCAGGGGGAGTCCTAGGGGTAGTAGTTCTGGGATTCCAGGCCCGTTGGATTCAGAGGTCCAGTTCAGGGGGAGTCCTTTTGCGCACCAACTTGGGTGTAGTGACGGCGCCATAGAAGCTCCAGATCTTGATGTTCCGGCAGCACATAGTTCTTCCAGCCATGGGATGGGTGTGCCAGCTTTTGAAGAGACAGGGCATTATTATGAAGATTTGTTCCCTACCGAAGGGTACATGGACTCGTGGCCCCTTGTTGGGTCTTGGATTCAGGTGCATTATGTGATGCAGTTGTGCTCGACGGCAGGGGATACGATTCTGTGGTTCCTAGGACTTCATTGTGCGGAGTGGTTTAGGCTGCTTCGTACCTCGGGAGGTGTAAGAGTTGCGGTAGTTGGTGCCGTAGCTGAGGTGTTAAGGCGAGGTCCGAGGGCCCTGGCTTACGAAGGCCACGGGTGGTTCGAGGCGGTTAGTCATTGGATGGTTCATGGTGATCCGGTCGGACAAGACCCGGAGGCTGATGCAGTTGATGCCGGGGATGCGTATCTACAGAATCCGCATGCGATTGAGCCGTTTGCTGAAGAGGTTGATGTAGATGATGATCCTGGGTTAGATGACCATCCTCATCGTGATAGGCCTTTTCCCCCGCCTCTTCAGCTAGCGCCTGCTTTAGGATTACTGTTCCCTGAAGATGATTCATCTAGCAGTGACGCGGTGTCCACGACGGACCCTTCCATGTCGGCTCTTGACGAGGGCTCGGTAGGGAGTGAGGCAACAGATCAGGTGCCTGTGCCTTCTGGTAGATCAGTTTTTGGCACTAGGTACTTCGTAGGGCCTGAGAAGCTGCGCGTAGTCTACGGGGATGATGTTTTGGAAGTCCCTCTTGAGGGATGGACTGAGGAGCAGATAGAGTCTGTCGTTGAGGGTTTGAACACTGGCATTTGGCAGGGTTTTTCAGAAGCTCTAGGGTCACAGGGAGCCAGTAGTCCCAGTGAGCCTGTTGCTCCCTCAACGGTAGCAGGAACTCCAGCAGGGTGGTTGTGGTTGTTTCGGTTTGTGGTTTGGTGGGCTTTGGTTCAGAGTGTAAGCTCGTCGCCGATTGGGTTTCAGGGGGAGTTAGTGAGCCTTGAGACCCCCAACGACCGTACTTGCCCTTTACATGAGGCCCAAATCTATGGTGACGCCTGGGATGTGAGGGTTCCGTTGGAGACGTTGTGTGAGGGATCTTGGATGTGGTTCTTTGCCACGGGATTGTTTTGGATTGGAACCTGGGAGCTTTGGAGGTGCTTCTGTAGCCTCTGTAGGCTTTGTCGTGCTGTCACAAAAGATAGCGCAAGCCAGACTTCCAGTGAGCCTGGAGTGCCTTGGCCGCTCCCTTTAGGAGTTGAACACCGGGACCGCATTCTGTTTTCTCTCTGGAAGGCTGGCTACGCAGTCGATATTGAATTGTATGATCAGGAAACCCAGGATGGATTCTGTTGGCTTTGAGGCGATCACCTTACAAGGCTAGAGAGAGCTAGTGAGGGTTCTGGATCCGACTGAGTTTCTTGGCATGCTCGACAACCTCGGAGCATCGCTGTCGATTAGTTCGAGGTGAATAAGTCTTGCAATGAGCGCGGGAAGTCCGACATCCCCACCGAAGCTGATAGTTCGGGCTTTTACAAGGCTCTTTACCTTTAAAAGGGTTGAACCTAATGGGGATGCTGTGGATTACTCGTGTCTCTAGATAGTACGGTGGCGAAGCCCACCTCTGGGATGCTGAATCTCGGTACGATAATTTCCTCTGAAGGAGGAATCTGGCTGGAGGCTGGGATCGGAATTGAGATGGAAGATCAGCTTTTGTCCCGATGCCGTTTCGGGAAACGTAGGAACAGGTGAGGCTCTGTTTCCGGGGACGTGTTTAAAGGCCCCTTCCTTTTCCAGTGGAGACCTTTTCGCTCCATCAGTGGATGGTGGAGCGAGGGGGAGTGCGTGAAGCAGAGTCTCTGAGTACAGGCAGTGCGTCTAACCCGAAGGCTGTTTTTCTCGAACGAAAAAAGATTGACTGCGAGTGTAGGGCTCCCTTCGATAGCAGTGGTCTATTCTTAGGGTTACTCGCAACCTGTGGTGGGTATTGATTTATTTCACGTACTTAGGGCTTAGGGTGGTGTTCCCTGAATTTTTATCCGAAACCCAAAGTTGTTAGGATTGAACAACGATGGCTATAGACAACAATGACAAAATTGTGAATGTGGTTAGCTTTTGAAAGATGTTTCGATTGTAGTTGTGGGCAAGGCATCACGGCTGTAGGACACATAAACATAGTAGGTGCAAGTTATACTGTGACTTCGCCTGCTATCGTCATTTGTGTGTTATTACTGTCAGCTTCATGGTCATCCATGAAAGCTGTGTTATACTAAAGCGTACTGTGAATCGTATATTGCTGTTCCTGGGTTGACGTCAGCTGTTTTGTGTGCCTGCAACGTTGACGTCTGGATGAGTGCAGGACATGCGCCCTCTTGCGGCATTCCTTGCAAAATCCGGTGCTTGGAGGTTTCCGGAGCGATAAAGGGACCTTACCATGACACTAGGGCTGTGGGCTATAGGCATAGAGGCTTTGAGCGGACATCCTGGCTGATAAACCCTGAGCCCTAAACGCTAAACCCTGGCAGGAATGAGCCAGGGTTTAGGGTCTTTAATAAGTCCATACAGACTTATCTCTGCCTCCGAGATGCCCATGTTCGGAGCATCCTAGCTGGAAGAGAATTTACGACTTGGGGGTTTAAGGGTTTACGGCTTAGGGTTGAGGGCTCAGGGCCTGCGTGGTGGGTGCGCCTCTTTAGGAATAGGGGCTCGCCCACTTATCGTGTGCGTGCGTCAGCATGTACTCCCGCCCCAACCACCCCAACTATTCCTCGTTAGGGTTCGGGGAACCAGAAAACTCCTAAAACCCCAAAACCCTAAACCCTAAAATCCTCAAACCCTGAAACCCCAAAACCCTAAACGCTAGCCCGGCTAGCCCACACTAACAAAGAGAACTTCCCCAAGCCCTGGGCAAATCCCCAGGAGCCCACGAGAAAGAACCCTAAGGGTTGATTTTAAGGTCGGTTTTGTGTGTGTAGGGCTCCATAAAGGGTTCCTTCAAGGGTTCTGGTTTAGGGTTTAGGGTTTCTATAGGCCTCGTCTGGCGAGTCCGAGTTGCGAGAGCGCAAACTAAGCACTCAAAGGTGCAACCCTAAACCCTAAACCACACTCAAAGGTGCACTCCTCCTATGCTCCTTCGACTGCTTCAGCTCGATCCTCTTCGCGCAATGGCTCCTTGAGGCTCCGGGCTTCTGAGAAAGTTTTTTTTCAGATTTCTTTAAGGCTCAGGGTTTAGGGGTTTAGAGTTTAGGGTTAAGAATTTGTTAAGGATTTCTATAACGCTTAGGGTCTTGGGGTTTAGAGCTTAGGGTTTAGCAAGGGTTGCGGTAAGTTATCCTATCCTGATAGTTTACGGTTTAGGGCTTAAGGCATTTGATGCTCGTCGAAATGCTTTTCTTCAGCTTGCTTCGGAGATGGAAGGGTTGCCATCAGTGTGGTTGGAAGGCTTGCCAGTGTGCCCCTAAACCCTGTCGTGGTAAGGACCTACTCTGGTTGCCGTACAGTTAAATTCTCGCGTAAATCCGCGAAACCTCGATAGGAACCCTTATGCTATCCCTTCGTTGGTAATCCGTATAGTAACTCCTATCGCGAATCCCTGAAGCCCCAGGATATAAACCCTAATCCAATCCCTTAAACCCTACGTAGTTTCTTTTGGAGTCACGGTCCGCAGCCGGCAGGCACGTCTGACGAAGCATCGTGCTCAAACAAAAGGCTGAAGGAAGTCGAACGAAGTAAGGCAGCAAGACTCAAGGAAACTCCAGTACTCTAAGCCTTGAAGCCTAAAGCCAGGAACCCTAGAGCCCTCATCCCATGTAGCAGACTTATAAGAACGTAGGAAACCTTAAAGAAAGGCTTACAGGAGCCCTTATAGGTTGCAAATCCTTGAAGGAGCACTTATTCGAGGATAGGATACCTTATAGTTATACAGTTATACATTGTGGAATTAAACATTTCCAAGAAAGAATGTTGGAAAGAAGGCTTCAAATGGGTGCTCCACTGACTACGGTACACGAGGGGCCTTAACAATAAATTGTTAGAATAACATGCGGGGTGCATGTCAGCATATTGACAGTAAGGTAGTAAGGAGCACTATGGAATATTATTGTTCATCATGCATATCACGGCAATCATCTGTGTCAGTATGGACAATTTCAGCAGCCTTCATTGGAATTCAAGCAGTCTCGTCACCGTTAAAGCTGCCACCGTGTTGTCAGCAGCATTCGTTGCTGTATGCAGGTAAATGCTGTGCCCTTGTGCGTGGCACTTCCCGTCGTTGCAGACGAGCCACGGCAAGATCACACAGGGTCCTGTAGCCCAGCGGGGCAGGGGGCGGGTAATTCATGTCATTTTGGACGTCATGTGCGTGGGGATGTGACGACGGTATTGGTGCCGACAGCCTGCATACGACACAGCACCAAACCATTCATCTCGCCATAGCATCACAGGGCCCCACGGTAAAGGGGTCCAGGAGGATATGTAACGTTAAATCTCTAGACTCTAAACCCTTAATCCCTAAACTGCCCTAAACCTGAACCCTCTTAAGAGGTCAGGTCCTGAAGGGAAAACCGAAAGACTGAAAAGCAACCCAGCCCCTCAAAGCTGCAAAGAAAAACAGCCTTGCATTGTTGCTAAGGGTCCATGTACTCATATAGTTTAAGGGTCCTATAAGGGTACCATGAGGGATCCTTTAAGGGATCTATAAGGGTTCTTCGGGACATGAAGGTGCAGTCTTTGGTGGACGGGTTTTTGCTTGGACTGCTCATGCTACCAAGGTTTTGGGGTTTGGGGGTTTAGGATCAAGGACTCTCAAATTATCTACACGGCGTAAACCTAGCTTCTAGAGACTTCTCTCACCCCCAACCCGACATGTAATAAAGCATTTTCTCCAGAGCCTGCTGCCGGCCGAGCCAGAGAGCCCAATACTTCTCAATTTCTGGTTTAGGACTAGGATTATGGGTATAGGGTGCAGGGTTTCATTTGCCACACATTTACTTATTGATTCACCCATTAATCATAGGTATTAATATACCCTTAATTAGTCCTGGACCTGTTTTTGTTCAACATGTCTTCCTTAAGTGAGGGCCAAAACCCTGCAGGGTATGAAGCTCTCTGGGCCTGGTTGATGGTCTTGCGACGCTCCCAAAAGCTCCGTGTACGTTTATAGTAAGTACTTAGACCTTAAAGGGGTCCCTATATAGGTACTTTAAGGCCTAAGTATATACTACATGGGTCCATGGAGCCTTAGGGACTTGATGATTGAATACAGCGTCTTCCCGACAGTCTCCGGCCACAGTACATGCCCAACATGTCCGGCCTCTTCCCTACCTGGCATCCCCTCCAACTTCCTACAGGTTCTACAACCGCATACCCCCAAATCCTACACCCTAAACCCCACACACAACAAGCCCCTAAACCCCCAAACTTTAAACCCTAAACCCCTAGACCCTAAACCCTAAACCCCAAGCCACAAATTCCAAGCCCTAACCCTAAACACCAAGAAAGGGTTCATGCCGGGCTTCGGATTTAATTCCGTCTGTTGTTACATTCATCATGCACGGCACTAAGTGCGATAGCAGTGATCGGTGGAGTGAGCACCCGTTGTTTCTCGGCAACTTCACTTTTCTCACAGACCCGTGGCTTTCAGTCCCTTCCTCTTGCGAATGGCTTTGGATCGCTTACAGCTGATAAATGAGGTCGAAGACCTACTGAACACGGCTGTAATTATGGACGAGCGGTGGGCAAGCGCATACTTTCTCGAAGCTCACAGTCTTCCCCCTGAAGAACGGAAAGAATACCATGACATGGGGCACGACTCCGGCACAAAATGGGGAAAGAAAGTCGGCAGGCTTGTGACCGCTTTGATCGCTCCCGGAGCTTTCAAGAGCATTGGCTGCACGTCGACGAAATCAGGATCACCCTAAACCCTAATCCCTAAACCCTAAACTCTCTGGGCCGAGCTTTATCTTCGCGTCATGAAAGCATTGTCCGATTCGGTGGGTTGAGCAAAGCAGTGGGTGACAAGCTTCATTACATGGGAGTTTCCGAATATAAGGGTACCTTAATTTGGGGTCCTTATAAGAAGGATCTTACTATTTAGGGTGCTATAGTAGGGACCCCTATTTTCGGAAACTTCCACATGTGTGGTCTTGAACCCCCGAACCTCAAGCTGCTATCCTGGCCCGGGGCCTAAATCAACCCGGTTTCTGGTGAAGGGTTTTAATTTAATTCACCATAATGAAGTTGAAATCATATTATTTACTATAGATCCCTTTGAAGGAACCCTTATAAGTCCCCCGGTGTAGGGTTTAGGGTTACCATAGCAAGGAAGACCTACTATGTACTATAGATCCCTATTCTGGTAACTTAAACTAAGTTCTTGATCCTGAACCTCAAACCGTCAATGGTTTCGGTAACTTAAATTACGTTCTTAGCCCTAAACCCTAAACCTTCAAGGATTTCGGTAACTTATATTAAGTGCTTCTTAACCCTAAGCCCTAAACCTTCAAGGATTTCGGTAACTTATATGAAGCTCTTAAGCCAAAACCCTAAAGTTTCGAGGATTTCGTTCCGCCTGGGCCCGCCTTCTGGGATTTTGTCAAGACGGACAGCTCCTGGAGGACCCAGCCTTGAATCCGAAACCCTCTCGAAAAGAATTTAGGGTTTAAGGTTTAAGGTTTAGGGTTTAAGGATGTTTAGGGTTTAAGGTTTAGGGCTTAGGGTTTAAGGTTCAAGGATGTTTAAGGTTTAGAGTTTAAGGTTTAGGGTTCAGGGTTTAGGGTTTAAGGTTTAGGGTTTAAGGTTTAGGGTTTAAGGTTTAGGGTCCAGGGTTTAGGGTTTAGGGTTCGGCGTTTAGGGCTTAGGGTTTGGGGTTTAAGGTTACTTCGTAGCTGAGTGGATACACTTTACATTTTTTGGGATAATATTACTCACTACATAACTGAAAGTGTGCACTTTTGGGGGCTTATGAATTCAGCAACTAAGAAACCCTAAACCTTAACCCCCCAAGGGTTCCTTTAATTTATGTGACCTTTAGGGTTTTGTTTTTTGGGGGGTTTAGGGTGTAGGGCTTCGACCCTTAATCAAGGGGAGAAAACCCACTTTCTGTAAGGCTTGGGGTCACGAGTAGGTTCAGGGTTGGAGTAGTTACGTCTTTTGTGTTATGGGCTTCAGGGGCTTTGGGCTTTCAGGGTTTAAGCTTAGCGGGTTTTAGGGTCAAGCTACTGCAACTATGTACATGTACCCACATATGTCATTTTGACAGAACAGCATGTCATGCGTTCGTGGGTTTAGCGATAATACAGTAATGTCCACATGATATCGTAGATGAAGGCATGTGAGAAATTTGCTGCATGTTCGAAGGTTTCAGCATCGTACTTGTTACTGCCTACCCTAACATCGTCCTTTTTCGGGGCGGCAGCCAACTTTCCAACACTTAATTGGTCTAATTTCCCACCACTGAAGCTTGCAGAGCCCAGATTTCCTATTGTACTTATGTTAGTTGGGTGGCGTTGGAACCGGAAGTGCGGAAACGATTTTTCCTTCGGGGGTGCAAGAGAAGATTTCAGAATGTATGAGAACACGTGTAGAGGCAGCCAGGGGTCCTGGTCGAGGCTGTAACTAAGTTGTGAGTCAAGACATGTTCTGATTGCGACGACAGGCACAAAAGCGAATGTAGTGTGTATGAACGTACGGATGGATGGATGGATGGATCATTATATACATATGCGTAAACATATAACATATACATATACGTATATTCGTGTTTACACACTGTTCTAAACATATGTGTGTTTGCTTAACATGTGCTTTTTTTATGTAAGTAGTCATATTTGCATGTGCACCCGACCCTAAATCCAACAATGCCTTCTGCATGTACTGTTATGTTCATGTGCTTGTGACTGCATGTGTGGATTGTGTGAAGTTCGAACTATGTTATCGCACACCGGAGATGCAGCTGCTAACGAATGCACGGAAACAAGAGCTAAAGCCGCAAAACCGCATGGGCGACTCTTAAAAGAAACCCTTACGGCAGATCCTTAAAGCACTCTTCGAGCTAAACTCTTAAGACTCAGCCATGAAGGCTTGAACTACCGTATGGGAGTTTCCGAAAACAAAGGGTAATTACCCTATTCTGGGGTCCTTAATAAGGATGCTACTATCTAGGGTGCTATATTAGGGTCCCCGATTTTCGGAAACTCCCATTTCTGGCGCAAGCCCTACAAACTGTTCCCCCCAGCGCAGTGAGGTCAAGATCTCAAGGGATTCAGGCTGCACCCTGTTGAGTAGCAAACAGGTTTGGGGTTTAGGGTTTAGAGTGAGGGAGTTCCTGAAGAAGAAGCCGTGTGCAGGAGCATCGATGTTGCCACCTACACCCGTGTATTGAAGGCACAGGGGTTTGAATTTCTCGGTCAAACTCTAAACCCCCCTTAATCCCTAAACCGTTTCGGCTTGCCTTGCAAGGCGGGCATGTCCCTGCTAGGTAGGAAAGAAAAACCGTTTCGTCTAAGACTCTGACATCTGGATGCTAAAACCGAAAAACCCTAAACTCCTAAACCCTAAACCCTGAACCTCTAGGCCCTAAACCCCTGAACCCCTAAAGCCTTTGATATTTGCTCAAGGGTTAAGAAGCTTTGAGGATTTGGGCGGGTTCTAGCCTCAGGCTTGATGATTGCAACTTCTTGGGTGGTTTGTCGTAGGAGGGCTTAGGGTTTACGGTTTAGGGTTTGGGGAGTAGCAGCCGCAGCATTAGTAGTAGCAGTCGTCGTCGTAGTGTTGGTAGTAGTTAAGACACATGGGGGATAACTGCAGCGACTGTTTGCTTCTGCCAGGGGGGGTGGGGGGGAGGGGTTAAGAACATCCCTTTGCCTCTGGACAAGCACACCGCTCTGTATTTACTGCACATTCGCTCCTTCTGAGTGCAATGTTCTTCTCATTTTGGGTTTGCCGTCTCTCTCATATCATGTCATATCATCTCATATCATACCTTATCATCTCATGTTATATCATGTCATATCATGTCATGTCACACAAGGGTTGCTTCAGTAGATTATCAATCCTTTGCTTATTTCTGTTTCGTGTGACAGGCATCAAATTCCGGTATGTTCGCCAATGCCACTTTACGCTATTGCTTCCCGCGTAAGAGACAGCATCGAAGCCACAACAGGCCGAAACACCGACTAGCGTTGCCTAAACCCCATAAGCATAGCGGCAACAAATACAACAAGAAGCTTGTTTCATGTGGCAGGCGCGGTAGATTCGAAGCTAATGGTCTTTCCGAAGGCACAACAATCCCCCCATGGGGAGGTTTAGTAGTAGCAGTAGTCGTCGTCGTCGTAGTAGTAAGTAGGAGACATAGTAGAAGAAGAAGACCTCCTGCCCTTGCAGAGGCTCTTTTCAAGGACATCCCGGTGACTTTTGCGGCTCAGAGTTATTCCGCCTTGGCAACTCGACAGGATGGACAGCAAGACCAGTAATTAAGCCAAAAAATTATCGAGAGTTTGTCATTCATCTGGGTTCTTGTTAAGGAAGTTATTTAAGTTACCATGACAAGGAAACCATGTTATTTACTGAAGATCACTATCGTGGTAGCTTAAACCTAGATTAAAGGGCCTCAGTTAAAGTGAGTAAAGTAAACCAGACCAAAGTCTTCATAGCATCTTTTTCTCGTAACCCCTGTCACTTGCGAGCCCTACCTAAAGGTTCAGACTTGGTAGCTAGGGTCCCGGGCTATGAATATGTTAAATATACTCATAACCATCTACAACCCCGGTTGAGGTGCTTATGTCTGTACTCACTAAGGCCCATGAACCTCCTAGTAGACCCTAAGCCCTGCAGTCCGACCTACAGCCCGTACGAAGCCATAAAATCGAAGTTAAAGTCTACACATCGGCAGTTCTCTAAATTAGGCTCCCGTTTTCCGTCCCAGAAGTAGCGCGGCAAGGACCCTAAAAGGGACCCAAACTTAGAGAGCTAGCCGACCCACATGGACCTCCAACGTAAGGAGCTGGAGATGCGAGCAAGACAGATCGTTGGGCGGATGGGACGGGGCGCAAATCCCCTCGCTTCCAAGGTCAGCTTCGGGTTTGTGAGCTTAGTGTTTCGGGGTTGTTTTAGGTGGCTGTAATCTAAGGGTGAAAGGAGGGACCCTTAATAAGGACCCCTAGGTATGTACCCCTAATATGGCTATTATATACCCATTATATAGCCCATTATAGGGTAAGGGTCCCCATTAAGGGTCCCTCCTTTGCCCCTTTGATTTAAGATTAGGGTCCGCGTCTCTTCTGCTGAGTCGATGACGGGATGCTTCAGGGTTCATGGCTTCTTCAGATGCAGGTCTTCCGAAATCGGAAAAACCCGAGACCTCTAATTCCGAAACTGCAAACCGACTATGCAGCATCTTAATCACGGAAGGAGGTTAACACATGATCCATGATCAGCACTTTTTGCACGCTGTCATGTAGACGAGCCTTCCAACTTACTTGCTTGACTTGGAGGTCAAAGACTTCTGTAAGATTAAGGATCGATACGGGCTATAGGGTTTTAGGGTTTATAAAAGTGTTAAGGGTGTATAAGCAACAGTTTTGACCGACACGTTTTGACCGAGAGTGTTGATCAGGCTTTCATTGTGGAACCTTTGAATTTGGCTGGGCTGGGGCTGGGCGGCTGGTGGCGGGGCTGGAAGCTAGGGGTTGGGGAGGGGCGGAAGGCTGGGGTAAGGAGGGTAGGGTGAGGATAGGGTTCAAGGGTAGGGGGTGAGGGGGGGTGGGTGGTTGGTAGGTCAGGGGAGGGGGAGGGGTAAGGGGGAAGGAGAAACAAGCGCAGAGCAAGGCGAATTCGTGGGGTTGGTCGGGTCCAAGTGAATCACTGAATCGGCGGGTGGTTGTGGGCGCTGATTCAGCTGCGAATCGGCCAAGGCTGTCTGGTTCTTAGTAGGGAACGGGGGAATGGGTTATGGGGACTTTTATTGGGGTTTTGTAGGGAACGGGGGAATGGGTTATGGGAATTACTATGGGGGTTTATATAGGGACTACTATAACGGATCCATTCCGCCATTCCCTACTAAGAACCAGACAAGGGGTGGCCCCTTTGGGCCGGCCAACGAGGTGAATTTGTCAGGGTCTGCGGCTGGTTTAGGGTTTTGGGGTTAAGGGTTTAGGGTTTAGGGGGGGCTTGGGGTGGCGAGCTCTGTGTGTCGTGTTGCTGATTGTTGCCTGAGGCTGAGAGCTTTACGGTTTAGGGGGCTTCAAAAAGGAGGTTCGAGATGAACAAAGACAAGCATGTTCTATGTATTTCGCTCTTGAGGCTTTAGGGTTGTAGGGCTTAGGATGAATGTACTATAACTTTCACTTTGAGGCTGTTGGGTCTGTGTTTGGTTTGGCGTTTTGCAGCTTGCGGTATCCGTTATAGACACCCCGCAGACCTGCAGTCTTCTGACATCAGAAAAGATTCTGTGCCCCAAAACTCATCCTCATTGTTCAGGCCCGTATGTTATCCGTCTGCAGCGGCAATGTCAATCCGAAATTATGAACCTTAAACCCTGCGAGCATCAATATTGAAAACTGGGCCCTAGGCCTTATCCTAAAACCCTAACCCCCAGACCCTAAACCCTGAGGCCTGAGGCTTAGTGAGCACCTGTGCTTGACCTTGAACTCTTCCAGGTTTCCTGTATTTACCCAACCCAGGACCTCTTGCGGAATCATATGCTGCTTGGTTTAAGGCTTAGTGTTTAGATGGTTGAGGATTTGGGTAGGTCTCTAAATTGGGTTCTAGGTCTGCAAAAATGCACGGCACCCGTCTAAAAGGACCCTAAATGGCACCCTACTCTACTGTACGACAGTCCTTAGGCTATTTCTGAAGGTACGTCGTTAGGAATGACTCGGAGCGTCGGTATAAGGCAGTCTAAAGGATTGCGAAAGACCTGCCTTCTATCTGAATCCAACGGCACCCTAAACCCTAAACCGAAGACTAGGTAGGGATTTGGGACATTTTAGATTTTCCCTTATTGGGCTTAAGAGGATCTTATGTACTAATATTTTTCAAAGGCCTCTAAAAGCCCCACCTAGAAGAGCGTTTGCCTGGCAAGGTCCCCCCCAAACCGTCCTAAAACTTACCACCTTCAGCCGTACAAAGCGGGGCTTCTGTGGTGTAGGTCCTGCAGCTGACGGTGCTGGGAGGTTCACAGGACTTAGAAAGTACACGGGGTAAGTATAGTTACCTTATACCATTTAAAACCCTAGTTACTAATTCCCATGAACCTTTAAGTGTGAGCCGTCGGGCTTGAAGTATAGGTGTGGTTGCCACTAGGAGTTTGCGGTTTAGAGTCGGTTGAGGGTTTGGAGTCGGGTTGAGGATTAAGGAAGCCTCAGAGAGCCTCTCCCCACTGCCAGACGGTCTCGCGCGGCATTTCCAGGGAGTTTGCGAAAGCGATGATGGAGGCATTGTCTTTGCTTCGCCTAAGCCTTAAATTTACATGAATGGGCTTAGAGTTGTGCTTCTGGCTTCGGTCTTTCGAGTTTACGGCTAAAGGGTGCAGGATTGGAAGTTGTTTGGGGATTTGGCCTTTGGAGTTTAGGGTTCGGGCTTAGGGGACTAGAATTTAAGGTTCAGGGTCTAGGGTTTAGCAAATGGGAGTTTCCGAGAATAGGGTACCCAAAAATAGTATCCTAAATAGTAGGATCCTTATTAGAAGGACCCCAGAATAAGGTACCCCCTAATTTCCGGAAACTCCCAAATAGGGTTTTGGGATTTGGTCTTTTGAGTTTGGGGGTTCGGGGAGTCTCCGGCTGCAAGCTTGGAGGTTAAGGTTGTCTTGCTGCATGATGTTTAGGGTTTGGGGTTGCATATACGGGCCTGAGTAATTACCGTATATTAATATATATATAGATATATATATACACACACACTATTTTTGTGGGGGTCCTTACAATAGTTACGGCATACCCCAAAACCCCATTGTGAAGGTCCACATATATATATATATAGTAGGTTTTCAAGCTTGTGTTATGTTCTATGAGCCTTCAACTCAAGGAGTTTCATCGCAAGATTTCTCATGAGAGGATGACTACGGTGGATTTGTGTTAGCCGGCATGCTTCCTTTCTTCGTCGTTGCTACCGCCGCACCGTCGTCGTCGTCGTAGTAGTAGTAGTAGTAGCAGTAGTAGTAGTGGTAGTACTGGTAGTAGCAGTAGTAGTAGTAGTAGTAGTAGTAGTAGCAGTAGTAGTAGCAGTAGCAGTAGCAGTAGCAGTAGCAGTATCAGTAGCAGCAAAATTAGCATTAATAGCAACAGCAGCAGCCACAGCAGCAAGAGCAATAGTTTTTGAGGCGCCTGTGGTTCAGGGCTTGGGCTGTGCATGCTTGCAGAAAAAGTTGCTGAAGCTCTTGCTTGGAGACAAACTTCAAGCATGTGGTGGGCTTACTGTATGGGCCTGAATAATTACCAATACTATTTTGGGGGTTCCTTATTATAACTATAGTATAGTGGGCCCCAAAACCCTAGTGCAATTATTAAGGCAGCTATATGATATGTGTATATATATATATGTGCATATATGCATATACATATATATATATATATATATTTATGTAATATAATAAAACATAGTATGGTATTATATTATATTATATGATATAATATAATATGTATATATATATATACATATATATCTCTTTCATTGTTCTGAGGTACAGAGGATTGTGACATTTGCGCCGTTGTGTCGTGACAATTGTCACGTCCGTGCCTGCCATGTCCATTTCTGTCACTGTGACCCGGCCCAGTGGAACCCAAGCAACGGTTACTCTACCTGGAGATGCAACCGTGGCAGACTTGCGGCAGAAGGCACAGAGGGCTTTGCAAACACCTTTGGGAAAATTTGCCACTGCCTCCGGCACGTTGTTGGGCGGATCTGCTACACTGACGCAATCCGGAGTGCAGAATGGTGACACCATCACGGCCATTACCCGGGCTGTGGCGGTGGCGGCATCTCGTCGAGGGTTTGCTCTCATCCGGGCAGACGGCTCTGTTGTGACATGGGGTTGTCCTGACGGTGGTGGCGATAGTAGCACAGTGCAGCACAAGTTGCATCTTTGTCATAGTTGGGTAGCATTTTACATTTTTATAGGTACTTAAACCCAATAAGGAACAACAATTTAAGTTTTTAATCCTATCCCAACCATGAACTAGGCACGATGTGCAGCAGATTCAGGCTGCCGATGCAGCTTTTGCTGCCCTCCGAGACGACGGAGTGGTAGTTTCCTGGGGCAGTTTGCTTCAATGCCCTGTCCCCGACTCCATGGTGACGCTCCAGTCCGTTCAGAACCAGCTTCGGGACGTGCGACAGATCCAAGCAACAAGATATGCCTTTGCGGCCATCAAGGAAGATGGGTCTGTGATTACATGGGGTGATAAGGATTGTGGTGGAGACAGCTTTGCGGTGCGTGATCAACTTTACAATGTGCGGCTCATCCAGGCAACACGGCCCAACAAGCTCTGATCCTGTAGCACTTTAGCAGCTTCAAGTCTCCAGCTAATATCAATATGGCGATAGGCATAATAATCTGTGTCAGTATCCCCCCGCAGTCTTATACAAGTATACCAAACCCAACAACCCGATTCTAATTATTGAAGCTCGAAAGCGCGAACCCCCGGACCTTAAACCCCAAGCCCAGGGAGCAGACTGCGCTTTTGCCGCCCTTCGCACCGACGGAACTGTGGTGACATGGGGGGACGAGGACATGGGCGGTGTGAGTGATCATGTGCAAAGCAAACTCAACGACGTTCTGCACATCAAGGGCTGTGGACATGGCTTCATTGCGATTACTGCACGTGGCTGCGTGGTGCCTTGGGGTTTTTGGGAGAGTTTTGATGAGCTGGAGCCGGAGAGATACAACACCATGCTGCAAGAGGTGGATCAGTTTCACGGTTGTGAAAAATCCTGGGCGGCCGTGAACAAGGATGGGCGGCTTGCGGTCTGGGGCCCCGATGGAGTTGGGGTCAAATTTCGGTCTCTCGAGGCTGCTGAGCTGCGGAGCATGGGAAAGGTTTCGTGTATACAGGTTTGTCGGACTAGCACCGGGCATTTGGCTTACGCTGCTCTTTGCAAGGATGGATCTGTGGTGACATGGGGCTGGATCGTTGGCCGTGACAGCAAGCTCGTCCAGCATCAACTGGTGAACGTTGTGCAGATTCAGGCCTCATCTTCGGCATTCGCTGCACTACGCTCCGACGGGTCAGTGGTCACCTGGGGAAACGAACCGGCAGCAGACGCAAGCGCCGTGCAGAGCCAGCTGCAGAATGTCAAAGCCATCCAAGCCAGCTCGCGGGCCTTCGCTGCTCTACGAGAGGATGGATCGGTGGTTGCTTGGGGCGCGCGGGGACGTGGTGGCTGCATAGGTGCGGTGCAAGGGCAGCTGACAAAGGTCACGTGCATCCAAGCCAACGATTCAGCCTTTGCTGCTATCAGGGCTGATGGATCTGTCGTGACTTGGGGATGCCCAGCTTCCGGCGGTAACAGTACGGGAGTAAAAGAGCAGCTGGGCCGATTTCAGGAGGATGACCAGATCCTTTCCCAGGCATTGGCCGAAGCCACGGCTGCCAAGCGTGCGGCGAAGGCGAAGGCCTCGGCGCAAGCGAAGAGGGCAAAGCCCAAGCCGAAGGCCAAGGCGAGGCCCAAGGCGAAGGCCAAATCAAAGGCCAAAGCCACGGCCGGAGGCAGGGCAAAGGTGCCTGCAGTTCGGAAGAGGCCTGCTGCAAGATAAACGCGTATGTGCTAACATTCTGTAGCCCAACTATTAAGCATCGCTCCTTACAGCCTTTTTTTCGTGCAGTAAGGCCCCGAACCCAAGACTCTAAACTCCAAGCCCCAAGCCCCAATGTGAAGCTTTACCTGTAGCCGACGGAAGCAACTCGGGCAGCTGCAGGTGAGGTCGCTGACCTCCGGTCGGAAATGAGTAGTGCTTGGCTTCCATAATTTTCATAGTTCCTCTGAAGGCTATGAGGATGCTATGAGGCCAGAGATGTTCACAGTTTGTGGCATCCATAGTTCCTGACGAGAAGCGGCCGTTTCAAAAACAGAGCCTGGTGTAGAATTGCTCGGCTAAAGAATCAACCGGCCTACAGGGGTTCGGATCTTTAAGGCTTCGCATCCATTGGCGCGAATGTAGGGATTGAGGGCTCAGGGTTTCAAGGTTTAGGGTTTGCAGGTTTTGGGTTCAGGTGTCGGGCTGTCAGCGTCGAGATGAGAGATGTCAGGGCGTTCTGGTTCTAAGCTTTGGGTTTGCAGGGTTGAACCAAGCTCCCTAGACGCATCGTGAGCCCAAACGACTGAAGGGTTCAGTGACCTGTGAGCCCCGTCGGCCCTTTCATGAGCCATAAATCCCTAATTAGACCCTATAAACCCTATACCCTAAACCCTAAAACTTCACAGAGCGAAAGCAGTAAAGCCTGAACCCATCGGGTTCCAGGCTTAGGCGATCGCACGAGTTCATAAGCAGCGGACTCAACGATAACATGGCGAACCTGGGGATCCAAAAACCTGGCGGTTTACCGGTTCTACCCTCTAACTAAGGGGTCATAACCTACTATTTTGTAGGGTTTGGAGTCACAGGAAACCGCCACAGAGACGCAGCAGGTGGCAGTAATGATTCTGAGTTTGGAAGATCTACAGACCCATTTCAGGGGAAGTGGCCGTGAAGCGTAGTATTCATGCCTCTACAACACCAGTAAGGCTAGTGGCCCTAGGCATTTACGTAAGTTATAGCTTTGCTGTACCTCTAAAGCCTTAGACATTTACACCCAACCTTGAAAGTGGTGCCAAAGTGTTTAGACAATATGCCGTCTGCTGGAACCACTACGACACACCCTCTTCCTTAGATCCTGGCAGCCCGAATTGTGTAATACAGGTGCCTTAACAATCAGAATAGGGTTTTGGGGCCCATTATGCCGTAATTACAACGAGGAACCCCCGGCCCCCAAACTAGTATAGGTAATTATTGAGGCCCCTATACTAAACATGACATTGTTATAAGCTCCGGTCCTTCCCTAGCGTCCATAGAACCCCTTGAACACCTAGGGTTCAGGGCTTAGGGACCTGTACATGCTCATACAACTCCTTGAAATCCCAGACTCCACAACAACGCGTATAGAAATCGCCGCAAAAGTCCCACAAGATCCCATCCCTAAACGCAAAACCCTAAACCCAAAACCCTAAACCCTACTGATTTCTGGCTTCGATGATCAAGCCTACCGATGTCCAAACCAAGTACCCTGCAATGCGGGCTTCGTCCTTGCCAAGTAGGAGGGAAAAACCCTAAAAACCCTCAACTAAACCCTAAACCCTCACCTTCCCCCGAAACAAAAAGTCTGCAGGTGCGCACCGAGGAGCCCGACCCTGCTCAGAGTCTTGGCTCTGTAGGGTTTAGTAGTAGGCTTAAGGGTTTAGGGGCTTAGGGGTTTCGGATTAATAGGTTCCTTGAAGGCTTTTGTTTAAAAGTTTAGGGGCTCAGGGGTTTCGGATTAAAGGGCGTAGGGCATAGGGATTAGGGGTTTAGGGTTTAGGATTTGAGGCTTTCTTTACAAGCTCAAACGATAGGGTCATACCCTGTCCCGTTTTAGGGTACTTATTTTTCTAAACCATGCAACTAGGTAGCCGAAGAAGGGTAGGGTATGACCCTCTAGGTAGGGTTTAGGGCCTACGGTTTAAGGGTTCCTTTAAGGGTTTCTTCACAGATTTGAGTGCCTTGCAAGCCGGGAGATGCGCTGAAGAAGTGATGTTCTGGTGAACTTGCATTGCTTGCCCTGCTCTCGCAGAAGGAATTTCATGGGAACTTAACCCTAAACTCTAAACCCTAACCCTAAACCCTATACGCGGCCTGGTGGTATCCACATGGTGACTTCCTCCTCCAAACTCTTCGGTGTGTCGGACTCCGACAGCCAGCACGAGGCCGTGCCTGGAGTGTCTGCCTGCCACACGTCTTCTGCTTTTAGGGTTTAGGGTTTATAGGGTTATTTTAGAAAATGGCTACAAGAGAATGGCTACATAGACAGCGGCCTGGTATCAAAGAACACCGAGATAGAGCCCTTATAGGAACCCTTATAGATCCCTCTAAACTCTAGACCCCAAACCTCCTCAATCAGAGGTCTATTGCGACATAAGGCAGCCACACCCGACCTGAAGGAGGGTGGAGGCTGCCAGCCCCTAGGGATTCTGCAAGGGTACCGTGGGGTGGTAGGCCCTGTAGGGTTTTAAGGTAAACCCTGTAGGGTTTTTAAGCATTTCCTGTGACTCCAAACCCCACTAAACAGTAGGTTATGACCCCTTAGTTAGAGGGTCTGACCCTTAAAAGGGTAGGTTTTTGGATCCCCAGTTTGAGGATCAGGGTATAGTTTGACAGGTTTGCGGGCTTCATGGCTTTAGGATTTGTGCTGGGTGTGTTGTGGTCGGGGCGTTACAGAACAAGAAGAATGTTTCTATGGGATTTGTATTTGCGCGGAGGTTTTGCCATTTGCTCATAGGTGGGGTTCTGCAGGCATATCTGCTTCGATTCCTCGGGCTGACTGATCAAGCCTGAAGTCCTTGGGTTAATAGGCCAGGAGCGCAAACGTATTTGTGTGTCGGTTCGTCGAATGCTAGGACCCTGCAAAAATTTGCTTACCGCACACCATGCCCCACAACCCTAAACCCTAATCCCTAAACCCCCCCTCGACATTTGAATGAGAAGTTGGCGGAAGCGCTGAAAGCCGAAGCCCTGAAAGCTGAAGACTTACATGACAGCGTACTGATACAGCCGTGCGATGCGCAAAACGTCAGACCCTAAACCCTACGCCGAAAACGCTCAAAACCCTAGGCCCAAAGCCTTAAACCCCAAACCCCTAACCCGCGCCGCTACACCCTACACCCCCTACCCCTGGCGGCATCGAGAATCCCTCTTGCCCCCAAGTCCGCTCTCCGGAGATGGTGCTGCAAGAGCTGTTCACTCCAAAAGTACCCTACGAACACCCAGAGGAGCCTCGGATCTACTACTAGCAACAGGAATGGTAGTGATAGGACCTAAACCCTAAACTCTCCACCCTAAACCCTAAATGGTAGACCATCAACTCTACACTCTAAGCCCGCAACGCTAGACCCTAGACCCTAAATCATAGTAACAGTTTCAGCAGAAACAGCAATCTAGACCAAAAAGCTTAACCCGAAACCATTGTAATAGTAGTAGTAGTAGCAAAAGCCCTAAACCCTAAACCCCCCCTAAACCCGTTAGATTCCTTAGATCCCTTATAGGAACCCTAAACAAACCCTTAAAGCAGCCCTTATGGATCCCTTCAACAGGAGCCCTTATAGATTCCCTTAAAGGAACCCTTATGGAACCCTCAATCTTCAAAGGTCCAAAGAAGTCGATGAGTTGTACGACTCATCGGCCTCGGCCCCGATGATGGTTGGCCACGTCGGGGCCCCAGGGGAAGCAGGCGGGTTTAGTGTTTGGGGTGTAGGGGTTTGGGGGTTTGGGGTTTGGGGTTGAGTGTTTGGGATTTAGTGTTTGGGATTTGGGGTTTAGGGGTTTGGGGTTTAGGGTTTGGGGTTCAGGGTTTGGGGTTTAGGGTTTGGGGTTGAGTGTTTGGGGTTTAGGATTTGGCGTTTAGCGTTCAAGCGGCACACAATCCAAGCCCATGCTGAAAAAAAAGGATTTAAGCGGCACCAGAAAACAAAAGTGGCGTTTCAGGCTTTAGTGTTCAGGGTTTCGGCTGATAGTACCACACAGTTGTTTAAATAGAACTGTATGTATGTATATATATATATATATAATAATGCATATATATATATATATATATATGTATATATATATATATATTCATTATGTTCTAGATTCAGGTCAGGGGTTGTGTGTAGTTATCTGTTGATCGTTTTGGCTATCGGCTATCGGGTCACCCGCTCAGGACAAGCCTGAACTGCTGAACCCTACTATTGCTATCTAATGCCTCTCGCCAGTTTCAGCCGCAGATGTAGCAACCCGATCCCGAAGCCCCAAGCCCAGATTCAAGGTGTAGCTCTTGCAGCTCAGCAAAGCTCGGCATCTAGGATTTAGAGGTTTTTCGGGCTTCAGAATCCACGGCCTTAAGGTCCTTGGGAAAGCAGGATTCGAAGAGGTACGCAGAGGCGTCACCATTCCCCAGTTAAGGGTTCCCTATCAAGGATCTCTATTGTAATTTAAGGAAGATTCCTTAATTCAGGGATTTGGGCTTCTCTTAATTTTTCCCAAGCTTTAGATTCAGCAACTTTCTGGCACAGGCACAGTGTTTACTCGTAGGTCTGAATGAGAGGTATCCCCGGCCAGCTTTACTTATATGCCAAAACAACTATACTTATAGGTTCATGGTACTTTGTAGCTAGGGTTCTAAACAAGGTAACTACACTTGTATGTACTCATAATCCCAATTAGGGTGCTTATAAGTATACTTAGTAAGTCCAATGAACCCGTAAGTAGAGCTAATACGAGCTGACCATGAGTTCCCAAAGTCTTTTCCATTTCGAGAGCAGCCTATAACACTCTACCCAGACCCCCGGGAGGATCTAGAAAGTAAATCCCCTAATTTGGGGCCCTATACTACTAAGGGTACTTTATAGGAACCCCCAATTAAGGGATCTACTTTTCGGATCCTCCCGGGGGTTCTGGGCTATAGCGAACTACTGAACCCTTATTGACACCGCATAGAACCTGTATGATACCTCTCCGAGACTCCAAGCCCAAAGGGCCCTACGGTTGATGATATAAATCCTGCATGACCCATAATGAGGAATATGCCATAATTCCCATAGTTTAGGGTCCTTAAGGTAATGCAGGATTTATATCATCAACATTATACCGATATAGTAGAATGTAGGGTTTCCATATTGGGAATGACTGTTATGACTTAGGGAAGTACCCCATAACAGTACATAGGACCCTTTGGGAAGTAGCCCTGAACCATTCACCCGGCCGTGTCACGAAAGGTTCTCAACTCCCACAAGGAGCAGCAGAACTGGACGAGAGTCTGGTCCGAGGATTGCTGCGCTAAGAGCTTCGGGATTTAGGGTGTATACGGTTTAGGGTTCGTTTGGGTTTAGGGTCTAGGCCTTCGGCCTTCTCTAAAAGGGGCAAAGGCTTCAGCAGTCAACTTTCCTGTGGGCTTATTTTTAATTTTCGGTGCTGTCACACTACTTGCGCTTGTCCCACTGCCTCCGTTCTGTGCCAGTGCAGCGTGGAGCGCAGGGCAGTCTCGCCGAAAGGAATTTCCTTTCCGGCCCGTCCTCTGTCTTGTAATTCTTGTACTGATGTAGCTTATGTGCACGTTCCCCTTTTACCGATCACTTGTTTCGTGATTGCGACCGTTTCCTGTCGTTTTTCCTTTGTTCGTGAAGTCAGTGAGTTGTTCGAGAAATGTGTCTTGTGCAATTTTCGATGTGCTTAACGAATGCCGTGCATGTCCTATACATGCTACAAGACATCCAAGTGGGATTGCTCAAAGACTGCTTAACGACTGC
This sequence comes from Symbiodinium sp. CCMP2592, assembly GCA_905221615.1. Lineage (NCBI taxonomy): Eukaryota > Dinophyceae > Suessiales > Symbiodiniaceae > Symbiodinium > Symbiodinium sp. CCMP2592. The sequence continues at coordinate 879,002 of CAJNDT010002101.1, forward strand.
TGTTTGTTGGCTTAGGGTTTAGGGCCTAGGGCCGTGATGTATTGTCATTAACTAACTGATTTACAGGTGCAGATTGCTTGCAAACAGGCACAGTACATTGTGGTTTTAAGCTATGTTGTTTGTCTTCCCGGGGTTTGCGACACTGCGGTAGGAGGAAAGTTCTTCATACTCTCGTATGTTGGTCTTGAACAGCTTGCAAGACTCCTCTCCCCCTTCGACTCTCCACCAAAGTCCTCCGTCCGGAACGTTTAAGCAGTCTAAGTTTGTTCGGGTGGGTTAAATCCTCCAAATAGGGCAGACGCAAGTTAGTTTAGACATGAGAAACAAACCTTTTATAGGGTTTAGGGTTTAGTTTAAACACAGAAGAACAAACTTTCGGAGTCCGAGTAGGCGCAAGTTAGTTTAGACATGGAAAACAAACCTTTTACAGGGTTTAGGGTTTAGTTTAAACACAGAAGAACAAACTTTCGGGTAGGCGCAAGTTAGTTTAGACATGGAAAACAAACCTTTTACAGGTTTTAGGGCTTAGTTTAAACACAGAAGAACAAACTTTCGGGCAGACGCAAGTTAGTTTAGACATGAGAAACAAACCTTTTATAGGGCTTAGGGTTTAGTTTAAACACAGAAGAACAAACTTTCGGAGTCCGAGTAGGCGCAAGTTAGTTTAGACATGGAAAACAAACCTTTTCTAGGGTTTAGGGTTTAGTTTAAACACAGAAGAACAAACTTTCGGAGTCCGGGTAGGCGCAAGTTAGTTTAGACATGGAAAACAAACCTTTTCCAGGGTTTAGGGTTTAGTTTAAACACAGAAGAACAAACTTTCGGGTAGGCGCAAGTTAGTTTAGACATGGAAAACAAGCCTTTTCTAGGGTTTAGGGCTTAGTTTAAACACAGAAGAACAAACTTTCGGGTAGGCGCAAGTTAGTTTAGACATGGAAAACAAACCTTTTATAGGGTTTAGGGTTTAGTTTAAACACAGAAGAACAAACCTTCGGGTAGGCGCAAGTTACTTTAGACATGGAAAACAAACCTTTTCTCGGGTTTAGGGTTTAGTTTAAACACAGAAGAACAAACTTTCGGAGTCCGGGTAGGCGCAAGTTAGTTCAGACATGGAAAGCAAACCTTTTATAGGGTTTAGGGTTTGGTTTAAACACAGAAGAACAAACTTTTGGGTAGGCGCAAGTTAGTTTAGACATGGAAAACAAACCTTTTCTAGGGTTCAGGGTTTAGTTTAAACACAGAAGAACAAACTTTCGGAGTCCGGGTAGGCGCAAGTTACTTTAGACATGGAAAACAAACCTTTTCTCGGGTTTAGGGTTTAGTTTAAACACAGAAGAACAAACTTTCGGGTAGGCGCAAGTTAGTTTAGACATGGAAAACAAACCTTTTATAGGGTTTAGGGTTTAGTTTAAACACAGAAGAACAAACTTTCGGAGTCCGGGTAGGCGCAAGCTAGTTTAGACATGGAAAACAAACCTTTTATAGGGTTTAGGGTTTGGTTTAAACACAGAAGAACAAACTTTCGGGTAGGCGCAAGTTAGTTTAGACATGGAAAACAAACCTTTTACAGGGTTTAGAGTTTAGCATATCCCATAGGCAAGTGTGGCGAAACTTTAATCCTGCCAATGTAGTGCAGTTCGCACATCTCCAGTCACAGTTTCGTCGCACAAAAAACCCGTACGTTTAGATTTCATAACGACACGGCTATGGCCCTTGCTTCCGGATTGTTGTTTAGGGTTTATAAGGCTTTTTAGGGAATTCGCACATTGGAGCTGCGTTTTTCATGCAGGCATGTGCAAATCTGGCGCTTGGCTTGTTGTTCTTTGCTAGTTCATTTCTACGGCTGGGGTTAAGTGTCTAGTATTCGGCTCCAGTTTTCTGTTCGTACATGTGAAATAAACGTGTGGCACAAAAGAAGGCAAGCTCCTGTTCGTTACTATTGCGGGGCTATTTCACGGCTTGCACGCTAGATTTGGGTTTAGGGGTTGGATCTGTTGCTTTTCACCCATTTACAAATTTGTCCTAAGTAGGGCAGGGTTCATGTGAATTTAGGGTCTACGATTTAGGGTATTTAGGGGCCTTCATAGAGAGGGTTTAGGGTTTAGGGCTACAATGGGTAAGAAGAAGGGTTATGGTGAGAACAGCCTCTTCTGCGCATTTCCTACGCTTATACAAAGGAGTTTCAGGGGATACCATTACTGGCTATTCCGCCCCCTATTGAAGGGACTAGGAATCATGGCTAGCCTTTTGGTGGTTTTTAGGATTGCAGGGCCGGGGGTTTAGGGACGGGTCGCGAAGAAGGGTCAAGAAACCCCAAGAGCAATGACGACATCCCCAAACCGCGAAATTATAGAATCTGATATCAATCATCGCACCCGATGCGCAGGATGACGACGAACCCATGGTGGAGTGGCCGCTGGCCCCAGCATTTCAGCATTCGTTCTCGGGGAGCTGCGTTGCATTTGTTGTTTCGGCATTCGTGCTTTCCAAGAGGCCCGCATCGTCCCCCCAAGGTTCCTCGCCCCCTTCTATGGTGTGGTTTTTGATCCCGGTTGTCGATTCGCCGACCCCCCCCAACCCACTCCCCCCGAATCTGTGTGACTGCGCACACTTTTTTGCACATGCGGGCCCCAAAACGAGCGAGGATCGCGTCCCAAAGACGCCCGATCCGAGCTGCGAGGCCGCCAAAGCCGCCAACTGTCACCAGGATCGCGTCCCAAACACGCCCGATCCTTGCATGTGACTGTGGGCACTTCCCAAAGAATAAACAAGGCAACTGTCACGAGGACTGCGTTCCCCGACAGGCCCGCCGATTGCAACCTTTTGGCAATTGCCCTCAAAGCGACAACTGTCACGAAGATAGTGGCCCTACGATCAAAAAACGATAGTCAATACCATGCACGTGGGCAGAAGACACCCGACGACCAACCAATCAAAGATTAAGATGCTTAAGTTAATGATGATGGTGATCATCATCATCATCATAAGGATGAGTATACTGAGTATACCAAACACCCAAAGCGGATCCAAATTCGCACGGGCACACCATTCTACAGGGGGGAAGGGGGAACCACCCCAACCAGACCCACCCCCAGACCGCACCAGCACCACGCCACAGGGAGGGGGGAAGCAACCCACCACCACACCACACCACAGGGGGGGAGGAACCATTGAGGGGGGGGAGGGGGGACGGCTGAACCGGGATCATTTATTCGGTCTTTTGGGTCGTAATGCCATACTGGTATCAGAAATGAACTCTCCGGGATTGCGGTTCGTTATATCATTGTTTCCTTGCAGCAGCCTTTCAGAATGAAAGCTCCAAGCTCCAAGCAAATGATCCGGCAACTGTACTTCTTAAGAAAGGGCCCCTACTTTCGGGCACTCCTCCGATCCCAAAGCCTGTGACACTTTATGGTTTACAGTCTTGAGGGCATCTTACAGTTCAGGCTTGATGTCAGATCCTTGATTTTAAGATACTGCCTTGAGTTCAGTCTGGCCCTGAAATCACGAAGCCCAAGCGCTAAACCCGCTTGATTGTTTTTGCGTCTACTGCTGAACATCTGCTGAACCGTGACACCTGGAGAGTCGGTTCTACTTACAGTATGTAAAACACCGTCGGTCATAAAACACCAGGTCTTAGTAACCAGGTTACTATATAGGGTTCCTTGTCAAGGTACCCCTTAAGGTTCTTTGGAGGGTCTGGGCTTAGTGCCTACTTACAGGTTTATGGGTATACCAAAATTAACTACTTCAGACAACTTCAGACATTAAAGCCTTAAGTTAACAAGTCCCATGGGCTTCCTGTACGACACTAGAACGTCTTACAACTTTCGGATTGCCCATTTTATGCGTCATGGCGAGACGGTGGGGGTGGTGGGTCGTCATGGCCTTAGGAGGACCGGGATGGTGCCAGAGGGCTTCGAGCTGCCCAGTGCGTCTGCAAAGCACAAACAGGGCCAACAAAAGGAAGTCGGGCTCCCATCGTGGGCAGAGCCCTCGATCCGAGAGATGAGCCGATGGAGGTCAGACAAAGCAGAAAGAGAACGGCTGGAGACCCGGCAGACAGTGGCGGAGGCAGAGGCTGGTGAGTGGGGCCAAGGAGGTGGAATATCAGGCGAAGTATGAGCCGTGGAGGAGGGCAAGGTGAAGTTCGAGGAGGACTGCGTCGCCAAGCTTATGCGCATCTACAAGGAATCTCATGATAATGTGGAGATGAATAAGCAGCAGAAGAATCAGTTCACACCTGATGGGACTTTGTAACGGTTCATTGCTGTTGTGAGGAGCTCCACGTTGTTCACGGCTTAGGATGAGGATCCTACGGCTAGAACCTGGGGTAACCGAGAAACAGTACTACGTGCAATTGTCGGTTCTACGCTTGAAGCCCCAGGGACTTGGATGCGACAGTTGACCTCAACGTCGACCCCCCGCGTCAGGACAGCCTTGCAACGGGGCGCCACACAGCCGGAGTTGAGGGGTTGACTGGTTACTACGGTTGATGATATAAATCCTGCATTACCTTAAGGCCTCTGAACTATGGAAATTATGGTATATCCCTTGTTGTGGGTAATGCAGGATTTATATCATCAACAGTATAGAATTCGGAGTAGTTAGTAATAGTTAGTACAAGTGTGTTCCCTCGGTTTGCTCATGGACAGTCTGTTATACGTCTAGCTATGTGGGCAGTCTGCTATACGTCTAGCTATTAGAAATACCATTCCTTCGGACTTCTCGTTAAACCTCTAACTATAGTTCAGCTATTGGCAATACCATTCCGTCGGGCTTCCCGTCAAACCTCTAACTATAGTTTTAGTGAGATGTCTCGAATGCCTGGGAGAGAGAGAGAGAGAGAGAGAGAGAGAGAGAGAGAGAGAGAGAGAGAGAGAGAGAGAGAGAGAGAGAGAGAGAGAGAGATAGAGAGAGAGAGAGAGAGACCCCCATACTGCTGATGGACAAAATTCTGCATTACTCATTATGAGGAATATACCATAGTTCCCATAGTTTAGAGTCCTTAGGGTCATGCAGGATTTTGTCCATCAGCAGTGTTGAGGGTTTTCAGCTGCTGAGGCTCAGGGCTTGGTGAGCGTAGGCCTCCGCAATCTCGTGAAGCCCTCGTCCTCGGGCCATACTTGGAGGTTCATGGGACTTACTAAGTACAGTTGTATGTACCTGAACTGGGGTTATAAGCAATTATAAGTATACAGTTACATTGCTTATAACCCTAGGTACTAAGTCCCATGAACCTCTAAGTAATCATAGGGGACTGACCATACATGAATATAGGATAGCGAACCCCCCGAATTCCCCAAACCTATTCTCAATTCGTAAGGCTCCGGTATGACCTTGAAACGATGTGCATGTTGATGGCTCGTATTGGGCATGGTCTTCAGCATGTCACGTCGCAGACTTTCGCATGGTTTCGAAGTAGCGCAGGGCGTAGGGGCAAAGTCGACTTACAGAAGTCCGCTGAAACAGGCTTGAGAACTTCAATTGGGCCTAAGCCCTCAACCCTGTAAGACCCTCATACTGATTCAAAGTAATTTTAATACTAGTAGGTAAGCCCTCAACCCTATAAGCCCCTCGTATTGTTTCAAAACTAACTAACTAAGCTCTGAACCTCATGCTGCCCGAGTCCTGAAGTCCTAAACCCTAAACCCTATAAGACCCTCACCCTAAACCTCAAACCCATAGCCCCAAACCCTAAACCCTATATAAAAACCCTACAAGAACTCCATACACTTGGAAAGCGAAGACCTTTGAGTTTCGAAAACGCCAGGATCCAGTGAAAGCTATACCACTTCCAGCCAAGGGGCGTCGAAGAGCCGCTCAAGCTCCGGTTTAGCCTTTAGGGTTTGAGCGTTTTGGGTTCAGAGGTTTAGGGTGTAGGGTTTTACATAGGGGTTTAGGGGTTCAGAGCCTCAGGGTTCAGGGAAGGTTTTTTGCACGCTTAACTGCGGATCCGATAGCCGGCTGTATGACGAAGGCTGTATCGCGTAATTGTGCGGTCTTGACTTGCTAGTGCGAGATGTGAAAATTGGCATACTTATTTTTCTGCAAACTCTTTCTCAGGGCTGCTGCTTGCTGAACTGACGGGCTTAAGGTTGGGGGGTTTAGGGCCTAGGGGTCTACCGTGTAGGGGACTCTCTGTGTGTGCGTGTGTGTGTGTGTGTGTGTGTGTGTGTGTGTGTGTGTGTCTGTGTGTGTGTGTGTGTGTGTGTGTGTCTGTGTGTGTGTGTGTGTGTCTGTGTGTGTGTGTTTTTCAGAGAATCGCTGCAGCAATGCCACTTATTTACTGTCGGAAAAATCGCTTTGCTACGGCTGATGGCATAAATCCTGCTAAACCCTAAACCCTAACCCATGATAAAAAGTATACCATAATTATCATAGTTTAGGGTCCTCAAGGTCATGATTTCTGCCTCACTATAGACCTCTGATATCGAGTTCTTCCAGACGATTCTGGATAGAACACTTGTACATGCATACACGTGTGTCACATATATAATATATACATATGTTCATATATTCACAAATGTGTATATATATATAGATGTACGTATATACATAAACATACATATGTGTTGGTTTATGTTTATTCTGGTATACTAGTTTATGTACAGCATATGTGTACACGTATTTGTGTGTATGTGTGTGTATATATATATAGATGGATGTGTGTGTGTGTGTGGGGGTGGCCCCGATACGAAGTATAACTGTCTAGAGCCTGTTTAAAAACGAACCCTTGTCAAAGGGGACGGGCCGCCTTCAGCTGTTCCGAAGGGTCCATGTACCCAAACATCATATACTTCGGCACCAAAGTACCTATATAGGGACTAGGTTTAGGATTTAGGTTTAGGGTTTAGGATTACTTTAACGGCATATTCAAGTCTGCGCAAAAAGGATTGCTTTAAGGCCAAAGTATATACTATTTGGGTGGGTGGACCCTTAGGGCGCAACCCTAAACCGTAAACCCTAAACTGCAGGCGAGTCGGTTGGAGCTGAACAGCGGGGCCAGCGTCGAGAATTATGCAGAAAGTGCCCGTACCTGGCAATGCAACAAGGCATGCTTGCGACATTTGCTTCGAGCTCCCAAACCTTAAACCCCTCATCGGGCTAGCTGTCCTTATGTTGCTAGCTGTCAGCTTTCATATTGCTCTATACACTATTAGATGCTTTAAAGCTTGCCTCCTTGCACGGCCATGTGTTCCCGTCAGAATTCAGAAACTAATATGCCCAGTAGTACCCTCATTCCCTTTTTGTAGTCCTAGATTCCTTATAAAGTTACCCAATACCAAAAAGAGAGGCCTTTTTATTCCTAGGTTACTGGGGATCCTAGGAAAGGCCTGAGCATCCGAAGCATGCAGCCCTGGCATCCAGATCGTTCGCATGCCACCATCCCAGATTCTAAACTCTACCTTAACCCTGCAGGACCTACCATTTTAATTTTAAGGACTTATAAAAGGAAACCATAATAAGGAACCCGAAAAAGGTAGGTTATTCAGGGTTTAGGTAGATCATAAATCATAAACACCAAAAGTCCTCACCCTACAGCCGAAAGCCTTAGAGGATAAAGCCCATGATCACCCAAAAGGCGAGAGCTTAGAAACCCAAACCCCTAAAACGGGTTTAGGGTAACCCCTTGCCTGGCTTGTCCCAGTGCCAGTGCCCCAGGTTTGGGATAGAACTGGGATTGAAGGGTCGGTGTAGTGGTCGCAGGCCACAGGCTACTCAAGCTCTAAACCTAAACCAATGGAACCCCCAAAAGCCCTTTGAGCTGTTTAGATCTGAAATGTGTCTCCCGATTTGAGTCTTCTTGGAGCTTAAGGTACCTTTGTTCCTCTGGCACGGGTTCCTTTAATGGTTTCTTAGATCCCGAACACCTAACCTTTAAACTTTTTGGGCTCTTATAGTTTCGTAGGAATCGGAAAGTTTAACCTTTTATTTCTGTGGCTTATTGGGGTATGCGTATTTCTATACGGGGTTGCAGGGTTCAGGGGTTTTCAGGTTTGAGAGCATAGGGTCCAAACCAAATCCTAGAGCCGACCCCCCTGAGAAGACCGAGCCTTGCAGTAAGATGCAGACAGCAGAGACTCCAATATCCTTTAATTAAGGAATATTCCTTAAATTATAGTAGGATCCGTGAAAATGATTTAAGGAATATTCCTTAGTTAAGGGGTATTGGAGTCTCTGGGACAGCCCCACTTTTTGTATAACTCCATACACACTTAAGCCTTCATGTACCCACATAGTATATGCTTAGGCCTTACAGTACCTATGTAATGACCCCTTTAAGGGCTAAGTATCTACGATTGAGGTACCATGCACCCTTTTAGCCTAAACCGTATAGCACCCTTGAAAGCATCCTTTAAAGGAAGCCTTATAGGGACCCCTTTAAGGCTTAAGTATCTACTATTGAGGTGCATGGAGCCCTTGGGCTCTAAAGTTGAAGTCTCCACGAGATCGCAAGCAAAACCCTGGGACTAAGGCACTCAACACCCAAACCCTACGGCTAACTCTGAAAGCCTTCTGCCCTATAATTTGTAAGCCCTAGACCCTTCACCCCGAACCCTTGATAGTTTGGGGATTCAGGGGTTTAGGGCCTGAGCCCTAGAGAGCCTGCCTGTTTAGGGGGCTGCGGTGACAGCGTTGCTGCGACAGCCGCCGGCATCGAACCCGTCATCCGGAAAGACCCAGAAGCCACACTCATTCACGCCAGCTTTCACACGACGAAGCAGGTTCTCGTCGGTGATCTGAGCGTCGGGGTAGATGCACTTTCGTGAAAGTGGACTGCCACCGAGAATGGCACACACCGCAAGCTTAACAACCTTTTGAAGTGTATCGCTGGGCTTGCATACGAGTTTTCGTTCGACAAGATTTTAGGCATTGTTGCCGCCCTCACTGAAGAAGACGACCAGAGGGCCTGGGAAGAGCTTGTCGTTGAAATCGACTTGAATCATTGAAACTCACCACCGAAGTCTTGTGGCGCGGTAAGAACTTCCCGTCGACTCCGAGATTTTCAATAGAAATAAAATACGACTGCGAAATTAGCTCGACCACGTAGGGAGGGGGATGCTCAGACTCTCTGGTACCCTATGTCATCGTGGCCTGAGCCTTCGCCCAACATGTGCACCCTTCGAAGAATGCACCACCTTAGGAACCATCGATATCAGATCGCTCCCATTTGTGGCCCCTGTTCCTAATGCTTGGGCTCTTACTGGATAGATGTTCTTGTTTGGTTCTGCCGAGAATATAAACATTAAGCGAACATAGACACTCATTCCAGTTTCACGCTGACTCGCGCCTCTGAGACCTCGCCTGGCTTGTCCGAGTTGCGAGAGCGTAAAACCCTAATTTAGGGGTCTGATATTTAGAACAGGGTTCCGGGGTATATAGCCTTGTAATGAGGAGCCCCCAAAACCCTAGTCACA